>VZTZ01039314.1:283239-525712 GCA_013400955.1 Drymodes brunneopygia
AAAAAAAAAAAAGCAAGCATAATCCTGAAGGAGTTTAATGAAGTAATTAAACTCCCAGTGGAATTAGTTCCCAAGTGGAATTGACAGCGGCTTTAAAGTGAGTTGACACGTTCTTGGACAACATCCATTAGAGAACAATATTGTATTTTCTGGAAGATGACCAAAAATAATCTAATCATACTCTTTTGTTTGCTTTTGTGATTATTCCAGCTTGATATTTACTCCAAATGAATGCCATTTTAAAAGCAAAGAGATGCTGGATCTCATTACTTGGACAGACTGGGAATTACTTAGGGTTATTTTTGCAAAGCTTTAGAAGCACATCCAGTTTGGGTTCAGGAAGGGGGGTTCTGGTGTCAGTCAGAAGGTGGTGAGCAATTGCATTGTACAGCACTTCTTTTTCCCTTTTTATTATCACTTGACATTATTACATTTTGCATTATTTTTGATTATTAAACTGTTCTTATCTCAATCTACAAGTTTTGCTTTGATTTTGTCCCCCATTCCACTGGGGTGTGTGGGGGGAGAGATGGAGTTGAGAGAGTGACTGCTTAATTCCCAGCTGGGCTTAAGTCGTGACATCATTTCATACCCAAACTTTCCAGTTTTATTAAGAAGAAAAAGAAGAGAATTTAAGAAACCATTAAGAAGGTCTGTCTATCAATTCCTGAAAGTTACTTTTAAAAGGTAGTTTTCTTCTCTCTGGCAAAAAATATTGTGTGATAAATACTCCACTTAGCTTTTCCAAAAGAAACAATCACAATCTTCAATCAAAAATAACCTTGAATAAAGAAAAGTAATTTCATGAATCTGCATTCAGTCCCCTTCAGGAGAAAAACTAAGCAATGTGTTTCCATTTACTCAAAGAAAACCTGCTCCAAATGACTGGAAAAAGAATTTTGTTGCTCTTTCAGATAAAAGGATGAGTCCTTGTGGTCTTATATAAAATGGTTTTCATAATTTTGTGTCCAATTTTATGTAGTAGAGGCACCTTAGCTGTCCTTTTCAGTAATGACTTTCCTCTGTAGAGCAGGCCCTGAATACACAACTCTGCCTGACAGTTAAAAAACTAGAATACAGAGACTATTTCAGTAGTGCTACAGAGAATGGAAATTGGTTTTATTTGAATATTTCCTAGTTTGTTTTTCAATAAACTACACCACTAAAATGAAGGTGGACTCCACAAGAAAAGCATAAAGAAAACTATCAGGAAAAAAGTAAGCTGATAATTAATCATTGAATAAAATAATAAAAAACAGGAAGTAAAACCCAACACAATGAAAAGAGTTTTCAGCAGTGACTTCAAAACCAAGGTGTTTTGGCAGATAACAGAAACTAGGTTCAAGTCTGCTTACACTAACTTTTGTAGGTAAAATGACTTAACAGCAAATACAGTGAAGATTTCTGAAGAATGTGCTAAATAATATTATACAAACTGACTCCTTAAGACTGAAGATATGAACTGAAAACAAATATGGCCTTAAAAATAAAGAGGAATGGTAGGTATTAGATCTTGAGGTAATTTCTGCAGATTAGATGTTATTAGTAGAAGTCAATGCTTTGCATTAACCAAGGATTTAAACTGCTTGCTGAACAGAAATATATGCAGTCCAAAACTTCTCATCTCAGTTTCTTCCCTGGACTTGGTTGTACAACTGTCATAATGCTACCAGATAAAAAAAAGGTGTATCTATTGTAGGTCATGTCCTATTCTTGCTGCTGAATTACAAAAGCCTAACACATTTCAAAAACTAGCAATTTTATCTACTCAATTAGACAGAAGTTTAATTCTTAATCTTGTATTAAAAATAAGAAGGCTAGGGTCACTTACTAGTATTCACCACAATAAAGCTTCTTAGAAAATGGTTGCTGGAATTATAGTTTTGTGTAGACTTTTCAACATGAGAGATGAGTCAAACTGAGTTAGTGAACTAATGGTTAAATCACTCTCAGAGATCCCACAGATCTACTCTAATGAATTGTAAGTGGCACAGTCTCATGGATTTAACTGCATGAAGCATCAGACACTCTATCTTTTCCGCATGATCTCCTCATGTATTTCTCTTTGCTGTAAAATATGTTTGAATGTTGCTGTTTAATTTTTAACTATACTACCTGATGTTGATTGTCTGACAGTGATAAAGTAATTATTTTTCCCCATGAAAAAGATTTCTTTATTCAGGAACAAAACAGTTTGTGTTATGACTTTTGGTGATTTAAGGTGTTACTTGTTTGTAGTTATTCTGAGTGTAAGTTCAAGTGATGGCAACTAAAGAGAAAAATATAGAGAAAAACAGAGTCTCCAAAGCCAAAACCCCAGATAACACTAACAGTAGTCAAGACTTTGGACTTTGGATAGGAGAGTCATTTAATTGTGTATTAAATCTTAGAATGCTGTTGCTCTGTCTGGCTGTCTCCTCAACACTAAACTAAAAGCTCTTTGCCTCACATATCAATTTTATCTCCATTAGTATGACTTTTTGTGTTAGACATTCAACCAATGTTTTTTCAGGGCATAGAAGTTTCAGTTTAGTAGTTGGCTAAGCCATTTAATCTGCTGCATTATTCCATTTAAATCTTTCAGTGAATTGCTAATTAAAATAGAGGGGAAATGTGTTTCCATCTCAGTGTCTTCTTATTAAAGCCTTTTGTCATTCTGAGCTCCTTCCAAGCATTGAAAATCTGTCTTGTCCATGAAAGATTATCAAGGCTTTTAATAATGTTATTCTTGCTTCCTCCAAGCCTAAAGTGATATTCCGTAGATTTAATTGTAGCCAAAGGCATGGACTTTTGAGACCTTACTGGATTTTTCAGTGTCATGGCTTCAGCAGTTGAAGCTTTTTTGTGAGGTATGGATGATATATTGTAGCTTGGCACTGATACTGTAGGGATTCAGAAATAAAAGTCTGAGACGTTTGTCTGGACAAGCTGCAAACATTTGTGATGGATACTTCACTAACTTTGAAAAGAGATTTGCTTGAGCCAGAACCACAGCTACTCCACCCAGTGCACTTCTTTACTGAACTGTACTTTCCTTACGAAAGAGACTATGGCATTTTATAGCAACAAATCTGCCCCAGGTTTTCTTTTCCTGTGAACATTACATTTCTTTTCCTAGATGGAACTAAGAAAGTCAGAAGACTTGAAAGAAGAGAAAATAAAATTTTAAAAACCCAGCCAACCAACAAACAAAAAACAACTAAACAAAAGAAAAAACCCTTCAAATTCACAGAGAATCTGGTATAGAATAAATATGACAAGTTTGATCAGAAATCCTAGCTTAAATGTACAGATCTGAAAGAAATCTATCACCAGGTTCATCTTTGATGTGAATTTAGTCTTTTTTTATTAAGAGATCTTGAGATAAAAATGACAGTTTCATATGTCATTTTTCAGCCATCAATTTTCTTAAAATAACAGAGTGCAGATGAAAAAATTAAAATTACCAAACTAATAGTTTGTCCTCCTTAGTCCCACTTGCCATTTGCAGTTTCATTATGCCTCTTTAACTGATTTTCATTCTGGTGTCCTTAAGAACTGTATGTACATACACACAAACATACATATGCAAGACATTCTGAAAATACTGTCCTACTGTAAATATTATGCACCAGTCATTTTGGTTTTAAGCAACTTTAAGATGCCATTGTAAGTGGGATTTCTCTAATCCAATCTAGAATTTTTCAGTTTATTTATTTAAGTGTGACGTTATGCCACAAATTCTGTTATAGTCTACAAGGAGAAATCATGTCCAAAAGAGCAATTCAGCTCACCTTTAGATACTTAAGTTAAAGCAGATGAATATCTATGAAAGATAAAGGGAAACATGCAGAGGCATAGGAATTTAACTTTCCCACGTCAAAACTTAGCTGTTATGTATCTCAAATACTCAGTTTTTCTGCTTACCTCCCTGTGCCTGGAATATTGACACAGAAACTGTCTGAAGCATCCTGCTCTCTCTATCAGTGGGTCAGTCCATCCTGCCTTCAGATTACTGAAATCCCTGTTTCACTGTCTAGAGAGACTGACCAAACCCAAACAGTCTGCTACCTGCAGCAGCCTTCACCTGGCTGTTCCACATTTTCCTCTCCTCCTTCCATGCAATTCTGTCTTTTCATATTCTCTCCCTGAGCCTGAGGTCACACAGTACCTCACTGATAGACTCCCAGTCTTGTCACATCTGATTTTATAAATAAGCCTTTGAATAATAGACAATAACTTGCAATTTTAAGTTGAAGAAGAAGGGAAGCCAACCTAAACATTTAAAATCCTTCTGGTCCAACGATCAATTAGGCAGTTTATATGTGCATTTCTGGTTTTGCACAAATAGCTCTTGCAAGCTTCACCAAAATGTATTTGCATTTTATCACTCCATTGCCTTATAACTTGCACAATTCATGGGCACTTTAAGGGATTTTCAAAAATGTTTCTGAGATATTACCAATATCAGCTTAATAGGGTCAGTCATTATTATGGCTGCCTTTTATAAATATTGAATCTCTTTTATGGAAGGGATTATAAATAAAAATGAACCTACAATAAGCTTCAACCCACACAAAACTGTATTTTTTATCCTATCTATCAGCATGTCTCCACTCTTTTTTGTCTCTCCAGGAGCCATCTCAGCTAGGCAAAATGAAAATATTCATCAGGATTTTTATTTGAAATACAACTATGATGAGATTCCCATGAGTTTTTTATTTAGATCAAGGAGTCTAAATTTTTCTTTGCTCCCAAGCTATATACTCTGTGTTTAGCAGTGACCATTCCACACAATCCTGTGTCTCAGTCAAGGTGCTCAGATTTTGCTCAAGTGGCCCCTTGCCTAAGGGTTGCTCTTTGCACAGCCTGTCAGTTCCCATTTAAATCAGCATCCACTTCAGCATAGAAACAGAATCACAGAATAGACTGACTTGCAAGGGACCCACAAGGGTCATCGAGTCCAACGCCTGGCCCCACACAGGACACCCCAAGAGTCACACCATGTACCCAAAAGCACTGTCCAAATGCTTCCTGAGCTCTGTCAGGTTGGTGCTGTGACCACTTCCCTGGGGAGCCTGTTCCAGTGCCCAACCACCCTCTGG
Source organism: Drymodes brunneopygia (assembly GCA_013400955.1). NCBI lineage: Eukaryota > Metazoa > Chordata > Aves > Passeriformes > Petroicidae > Drymodes > Drymodes brunneopygia. The sequence continues at coordinate 288,324 of VZTZ01039314.1, forward strand.
GAGAAGAAGCTTTTTTTAATATCCAACCTACACCTCCCCGACACAGCTTCAGGCCATTCCCTCAGGTCCTGTCACTGATCACCACAGAGAAGAGATCTCTTTCCCTCACAAGAAGTTGTGACTGCAATGAGGTCTCCCCTCAGTCTCCTCCAGGCTGAACAGACCAAGCGACCTCAGCCACTGCTCATACGGCTTCCCCTCAAGGCCCTTCACCATCCTTTTTGTCCTCCTTTGGACTGTCTCTAATAGTTTAATAGCTTTCCTATATTGCTGTACCCAAAGCTGCTCCCAGGACTCACATGAGGCGACCCCAGTGCAGAGCAGAGCAGGACAATCCCCTCCCTTGCCTGGCTGGCAATGCTGGGCCTGATGCCCCCCAAGACATGGTTGGCCCTCCTGGCTGCCAGGGCACTGCTGACTCATGTTCAACTTTCAATCAGCCAGGACCCCTAGGTCCTTTTCTGTGGCACTGCTTTCCAGCATCTCATTTCCCAGTCTGTCTGTACATCCAGAGTTGCCCCACCTCAGGTGCAGGACCTGGCACTTTCCCTTGTTGAACTTCATATGGCTGGTACATATGGTTGGCACATATGGTTAGCATATTAGTTATCTCTTCCTCTCTCCCTCCTTAGCACTTTGTCCCCGGGTGCCATTCTTGCATAATCACTCTTCTGGGTAGGTTATTCTGCACAAATATGGAGCAGCTTGTCTTAGGGAAGAGTTGTCATCACGCTATGCTTGCACCAAGCGTGCTTCACAGCCTTCCCAACATCTGAACTCACAGCCTCACAGCAGCTTATCCCTAATTTAAAGTATTCAAATTGCACTGCAAATTTTACTGTCTAATGTTACTGGTTTCTCATGGCTGTTCAAATATACCTTTAAATACACACACAAAAACCAACACATACCATCTGTCCTCCAAAAGCAATTCTTCCTAATTCAGCACTCCATTTTTTACACCAAATTCCAATTTCTCTTTTTCATTGCTTCACAATAGTCTTTATAATGATAATTTGGGAGATTTTCCTCTGCTAGTCTGAGTCAATAGTTTTTGCAGCAGTATCAAGAATGATCTTGCATAAGCCTGCTGCTTCTCTTTGCTTCTATGCCACTATTAAGCACACTCTTGTAATCCATAGCCAACAGTTTCCACAAGCCCAGGCATTTCCATGCCCTTCATGAAGACATCTTCACTCAAATCACAAGCACAAAATGCACCTTATTTCACAGCTTTATGTTCTTGAACTACCTGTTGAAGGTACTCTCAGTAATCTTTACAGCATGCATTATTTATATGATATTCTAGACCACCAATAAAATATTTGCTTGAGATTCTACAGTCATTTTTCTGTGTATTCACTCACTGATTTAATAAATTCATCCTTGCATACTCCCTCCATGGCAAAGAAAAAAGCCTTGTGCTGTGTTCAGTAATTCAAGCACATACATTATTAGATACTTGTCTTCTTTACATAGTGGCCCTGGTCTACGTTTGAGAGGAAATCCACTAGTGTACTACACACATGCTTCTGAAGCAGTTTCCCAAATAAAATCAGCAGCATCTCAGCAGCAACTGATTTCCATTCAGGGCACAGAGAGCCCAGACTGCTGTGCTAGTAAGCTATGCCATTTAAGTGGGAGGTGGCTGTCAATTTTTATGCTTCTATTTGCATTCTGTGTGGTGGCATGTTTGAAGAAAATTATATCAACTTAAATTCACAACTTAGTATGTACTTGGAATACTTGTGAGTACCCAACCAGGTATTTTTATATGGTGTATATATATGTGTGTATATATATATGTGTGTGTGTGGGTGTGCATATGGGTTTTATCTATATTTATATGGGATTCAATGGCTTATTCTATAAACATTATGTTTGAAGTATTTGAAGATTTTGAACAAATATTAGAGAAGATTAAAAGATGATGGATCTTCACCTCTTTTCAATACTCTCTAAAATTCGTAGACAAGGCAAAAATTAAACATCAGTCTTATGTTGGGAGCTAGCAGTGTTGCATCTGTGACAGTCAAATCTTTGGGTTCCAAACTGATCATTGATGTTGTATTACACTCATGACTGGCAGAGAAAAAGGGTAAAAGAATGTTCTTTACTCACCCAAGGAGTTTGACTGAATGAGTTTTCCATTTAGATCCTGCTTTCTGGGAGTGTCGATATATTCCCTCTTTGTAAAGGAAAAAATCCTCATACACTTTCATTATAGCTGAAAAACAATAGGAAAAACTACAGTCAGCAAACATTACTTCGATTCCTCTTTGCTCCTTGCATTTTACCAGTGAAATTCTTCTTGTATGTTGGACTGCATTAAGTGTATTTTGTAATTCCACTAAAAGTATCAATTTCTCCAGAAGCGCCCTGCCGTGAGCGAACCAACAGAAGTACTTCAACAGAGCTCTCTCTAAGGTCTCTTATCAAGTTTGTGGGTTTTCCTTGTCATGGAAACTCCCTCTCATTGACTTCTTCCAATACAGTAAGAAGAAACATTGCCTCATGAAGGCTTACATAAGTTTTGAAATCTAATTCAATAAAATTAATCTCCCCAAGGTTCATATATAAACTACTCAGTTCTGACTAGCATCTGCATATTCAAGAAAAGTATTTAACAGAAAATGTATATCCTGTGAAATATGGTGGATTGAAATTCCTTTTTCTGAATCTTAAAGTTCGACAAACACACAGTAATCTCCTTAAACCATCTCCTAGATTGTTTGTATATGTAGAAATCATGACTCAGTTAAAAATGTGGGGAAAATCATCCCTTCTTTCATAAAAATGTAAGGTGAACCAGCTGATGAACTGGAAATTTTGTGCAAGAGAATGAAGAATATAAGTCGCTTTTTATGCCTATTTATTATTTCTTAGGAGCATCGTTCCTTTGTTTATCAAGAAAATAGTTCTGCGTTTCTTTCCCACATATGTTCTGCCACCTTAGTACCATTTGCTTTATGGTGGGCTACCAGTTAAATCAGAAAAAAATTGAATGTTTTGAATTAGTAATGTTACAGCTTCTGTCAAGCTGCCAGCCAAACCAGAGCTCACACATCGACAGCCACAGAGAGGAAAAGAGCACAAACTTCATTCTTGGTTTCTAGATGCAAGCTCAGGACTCCACTAGAGCTCTTTGCAAGGTTCCCCTCCTCCCCCTGTCCCCAGGATCACCAGTGTACAGAGCAAGAAGTTTAACTCCTGAGGATGTCCCTGTACCACTGCGTACAATATCACCTGTAGAGGCTTCTGAGCTGCAGAGGAGCCTGCGGAGGGAGAGCTTGAAAGTGATGCAAAGGAACAGAAAGAGTGAAGAACACTCCTGATAGCTTTATTCCATGTGAGGGTGTCACAGGGGAAGTGAAAGGAGGTGAAATTCATTCAAAAATTACTGTATCAAAATTGATCTTGTGTTGATGCCTTGGCTAAAGGGAGGGAAAGAAATGAGGTTGAATGCAAATACTGAAAAATTCACATCTCCCATAGGACAACTGAGGTTCAAAAATCTACTCTATCATCTAGCTGAGACAGGAGAAGGTAGTTTCATTTCTGAGTCACATTGTTCTTGAAATCAAGGTCCATATGTTCAGTTTCAGAAAATAATCTATTTTTTATGAGCAACTCTAAATAATAGACTCATAGAGTGGCTTGAGTCTACTCTGTACGACTTCAGGTGTGCTCCAGAGTGGCCAGCACATTTCAGAGTCACTAGCAGAGGACCCTCACTAGCACCCTGTCCCTCTAACCTTGCATCTCATCCCACACCTTGCCACAAACAAGCCTGATATTGTGCCCCTTCCCCATCACATCTTGGTTGAAGCTCTGCCAATGAGACCTGCTGTTCTGAGCAAAGACTCTGTCCTTTCTGAAATAGGTGAGTCCCTTCTGATGCCAGCATGTCTGGTGCTTAGGCCATTCCATTGTCAAAAATCCCCAACATTTTAGCTGTGACACCAGCTGTGGAGCCATGTATTAATAGACTCAGACCATCTGTTTCTTCCAATGTTGCTGCCTTCAGCTGTAAGTACAGAGGAGAATATAACTTGTGCCCCAAATGAGATGTGTTCTTGTCTGTGAAGAGATATCGTATCTGAATTTTTTCCATTGAAATGAAGTAGAAATTTTTGAAGTGTGTTTCTAGAATAACTTTAGTTTACATGAGAGAATTTTATCCATGATTATATATTATATATGCATTGAGCACATGTGTGTATACATACATGTGTATATATGTGTAAATATATACACCTATGTACACGTATATACCTTGGAATCAGGAGCAAAATAATGTTACAGTCTTTGGAGTTAGAGTGGTATAGGTGCTTGAAGTACAGGATGAACAAAGATGATGATAATTCTAGATCTAGCACTAAGATATTTTTATTTATTCAGTGACTTTGTCCCGATATGGACTGTGACTTGGACTGGATGAAGTGATCACAGTTTACCACCTAATTTTGTTCCCTCTCAATTAGGAGAGACTTTCCATTTCCCAAAATGAATGGATTAATTATAAATGAATTAGAAAAGGCAGCAATTTTCATAAGGTTGACTGTAGTTCATGCATAAGCCACTTCAGTCATGCTGAGCTTGTCAGATCTATGCATATATACGCAGCAGATTAAAAGACTGATTCCGCTATGGATTCCCTTGCATAAAATTCTTTAATAGGAATTTTTATCTCTTTTTAATCATACAAAGACACAAGAAATAAAACTGGTTGCTACAAAAGGAAATAAAGTTTAGAATTATACATTAATAGAGCCAAGTGCTTTCTACAGATCATTTTCTCATGTTAGCAAATATAAGAATTTTTCCCAAGATCATGACAGCTGAACTTGTAAGTTTTGTGGGGTCAAAACTCTGATGTACTGCCAACAATGTGTGAGCCTTTCTTTTAATTGAGACTGACTAATGTGTCAGAGAGGATAATTTTCCTACATCAACATTATAACCACCAGAGCATTTCCTAAAGATCATGAAAAAAACAGTATGAATGGGCAATATTAGATTGTCCATTTGAATGTTTTCAAAGTATTAGTGATATTTCACTATGTTTACTTGAAAATGGATTTCTTAAAAAAACTAGTATTTCATCATTTGAATCCAAAAAATGCTAATTACTCAGTTTCTGTACTATGTAAGACAGTGACGTAGGTCAGAGAGAAGTTATCATTCAAACTTGAAAGCTGTACAACATCAAATCTTCAATACTTTCCTATACCTACTGCTTCACAGTTGTTTTAAAAACGTATTTTTTTTTAACTTTGAATATTTCCAAAGATCGAAAACTATTCAACATTATGATCTTGAAAGGATCTTGAATGTTTTCCAGCTATTAAACATTACGTAGCACATTAGGTAAGACTGCCCCTAACACTTTGTAAGTCCTTCTGGCATGATAAGTGAATGAATAACGGAAAACCTCCTCCATTATTTTAAGATCATTAGCAGAAAAAAGTATAATATGGTTTTAAAGGTAGACTTTTGCCCTGGTTGCATTTGTATTATGGGAAGATAAAAGAGAAAATCAGTGACATGTTACAGGGTCCTAACTGTAATTCATTTAAAATTCATAATATAGCCAAAAGAAAAAACAGCAAGTGATTTCACTCAGTGATGCATGCTCTCAGTTATATGCCCTTATGTAGATCTTGATTTTTCTACAAACAGTATTACCTTAACCTGATACACAAAAAGCATTAAATTTTTTTTAAATTATATGAATTGTTGAGTGGCTAAATCCTAACAAATGGCTGAATATTAATTATTTTATGTGTAAAATTTAGTACTAGCAGATTAATCCAGCAAAATATGTGTATACACTATGAATGCAATATTTGAGGTCTGAAACTCTTATATTGAGGATCTTAATTTTTATCATTTTCTATAAACAGCAGAAATTACTGTCTTTGCATCTAGACCAAATGCAGTGTGGGAAATAATATTTTCCTTGAGCAAACAAACTTGGACAGAACAAAAAAAAGAGACCGATGATGCTGATCTTGTTAAGTCTGAGCTTCAAATTAATTGCAGCTGCCTGCATAAAGAGCTTTAAGAAGTAATTTCAACTCCATGATGCACAAAAATGAATTCTATCTAATAATCAAAACCATTTGAATAATAAATTGGAGATAATGATCATTCCGTATATAATTAAGGGCAGTAGAAACACAGAAGTCCCCTGAAGTAAAAATCTTTGGTTTTGCATCAGCCAGCCATCCAAGACATCTGGAGATCCTGCACTATGACTTTTCTCCATCATCCCAAGCCCCACATCCATCAGTCTGTCTAGCTACACTGGCCTGGGCTGTGAGCAGGAAGCTGCATTTTCAGCTGTTGCCAGCACCATTCATGGCCACAAATGGGCAGGATCCAGGGTAAAAAATTTTTTGGCAGTTCCGTACTCAGTGCTGAAGTCTCTTTATTTCTGACCACTGACAGGTCAGGGATCTTCATTGCAGAGTTCAGCAGAAAAATTCAAAACTGATAGGCCTCAACAAAAGCATTTGGGCTATGAAATGAGAAATTCTGGTTTATTTCAGTACTGAATGATTTGCTGGAAGGCTCATACACTTCAGCATTACCTTCAGAGGACAGCAGACCTCGTGGGCTGGCCTCAGCCAACCCCAGCCCTATAGAACAGAGTTTGGCTAACATTTAATTCTGCCTGCACAGCCACAAATTACTAATTCATCAATGGCCAAAGCACTGTCTAGAAAAAAGGCACACAGATTTCCTGCACACAGATTTTGCACAGATTTTCAACATATCCAGCTCAAGGTCATTTTACTCTTTACAGGCTCTGATGCAATCATGCTGCCTTTAGGGTCACTACTTACCCATCAAATGTCCCTGGATGAACTACAGTGCAAATGACTGGTTTATTCACTGTGGCATATAATTTGAGTTTTCTAATATTTTGATACAAGGTCATTGCACAGTCTAATTATGTCAATAATGTTATCATCCTTTAAACTTACCATACCTTGCACTGGTCCTCTGTCCATGATTTCTTTCATTATATCAGTTTCCTGAGAGGAGATGAGAGCAGCAACAGAGAGAGCAAGAGAAGAAAACATTTATTAAATGAAATTAAAACTCATACTAATTTACCATTTTGTGCACATATATATAATATAAATATACCTTTGTACTTGTATTTCTGTTGGAGAATATTTGTTTACCAAATTAACAAAACCTTCAGAAATTTATTTAAGAAGAACAACTACACCATTATGACTGCATACTTTCTTTTCCATCTCTAATTTCTATGGGACCACAAAGTATCAGCTTTAAAGAGATGATGTACAACTGAGAAACCATAAAGAATTTCAACTCCTAGGAAAATTCAAAGGCAACATAAAGGAAAATTCATAGCTCTAGTCTTGAACTTAAGTGAACATATCTTCATATGCCAGATAATATTCAAGCCCAAAAGGAGCAAAATTGTTGAGACAATGGATGAACGTCATGAACTTACTTTTGAGGACACTCTGTAGTGAGAGGCACACCGGTACAACCAATTGGATTTTTCGAAATGATTGGGACATGGCCCATTTGTATGGTTTTTTCCATAGTCACTTGACACATAACACTGACTTTCAGCTGATGGCCCCAGGTGTTTGTTCCAAAATGATGGATAACAAGCATATGATACAACCCTGTTCAGGTATTTAAAAAAAAAGAATTGATAAGAAGCTCGCTTAAACATTTTTGCCATTTTATTTCAAGCTTTTAATTATTTTGCAACTGTCATATTCCAAGTAATATTCTTCAGAAGTGTGAATGACTCATATCTTCAACTGGATGGCATTTGCTTCAATTGATATACATGATATTTATGATTAAGTTTCTATTACTTCCATTTAAGTAGTTCTCTCCCCCACCCCCTCCCCCAACAAGAGATAGGGTAAAAAATGCCTTTAGCACTTGTCACCTGGTACATTCATCTCATTAATGATGCATGAAAGTTCACACTGAAAACGATCAATAAATTACCAATGTTGTCAATGGGCTTCATTTAGCAAAAATGGCTTGTGAAATAGAATACATGAAATACTCTTAGACATTTCTGAAACAATATACACATTTCTGCATTAATGCTATGCAGGACTATGAGATGGTTTATTTTAAAGAACACAATTAAATTTTTTGTTGAGGCAGAATACTTTAAAATAGTCCTATAAAAAGTGTTTGTATTTTAGTAACTCATCAATTATACTGGACTTTCTGAACCTGAGGAACTGAAAACTATATTTCTACACAATATGGAGCATAACTATGCTTGCCTGTGTATACTTAATTGTCAGGAGTTTTACAAGATAAACGCATATATGCTTCAACTGTTTTGAATAAGACATAGCATTTTACCATTAGAATTTGGTGATAGAAAATCTGAGAGTGTCTATTTCTTTCTGCCCAAAGTAGACCACACACATCCAGAAGCTTCAAAAGCAATGCTACTTAGATGGAAAGGGATTGTACATTTAAGGTTGTTAGGCTGTTATTGCTTAGGTCTTCAGTCTGCTCACTGACAACTCCTTTTAATTCCTTCTGAATCCAGCAGTATTCTGGATTCATACACATCCAAAGGGGAATGGGAAGTATTTAGGCCAAGCATGCACAGATTGTTATTGCTTATGTTGTGTTTCTACTACTGGGTAGATGGAAATCTTTGGTTTAATATATTTACACACCTATAAATATTTATAAAATGTATCCAACTCTATATTTATAATTATTCCATTCAGCACTGATGATAGATTTTCACAAGAAACACAGGATTGCTGCAGAGTGCAGTCAGGCCTGCAAGGTGGATAAGGTGAGCAGATACAGTCCTTAGAGCATGATCTACAATAAACAGGACAGCAGCGGACAACTACAGCCTAGTATCAAGAATGGTAGGACATTATTCCTCAGGTGTACTTGGAAACACCTCAGAGGGAAACAACAGGGGAAAAATTCATTTCTGGGATAGGGATTCTTTTTCCCCTCCTCTCAGTTGGACTGTCCCAATGGAGTTGTCACAGGTTCTGCATGGATGGGTCTTATTTCTACATCAACAGAAGTGAAGCACTAAAAGCTGCAGTAGCACACTGGAGCTGCATGGCAATCCAGATGAGATCACTCACTCTGAACTAAGAGTCACGTTTGAATCTTTTCACCAACCACAGTTTCCGCAGCCACGATTAACACAACTGAACAGCTTCCTGCTGAAGCATGGTTTTGTGTGTGCTGAAGCACCAGCACAACAGTAAATATTGAAAATGCTTCAAGGAGAAGACCTTGCCAAAAGAGTCATAGAAAAACAAGAAAAACAGAAATAGATGTGAATATGTTTATGTGCACAAATATAGGTACATATATACAAAAATAATGTTAGAAACAAGCAGGATCCAGAGCAAACCAGGAAAACTCTGTAGAGGGTTCCTACATTCTTGACAGAATTAATTTGAAGTCATGTTTCTGTGTTCAATCTAATGAGAATTTTTCTGGATTTATCGCATTTATATGTTTGAATTTTCAGACAATAAAATAATCCTAAACATTAGACTGTGTTATTTGCAAGTTGGCTAATAAGAATAACATCTTTTTCATACCCTGTAACTGCCAAGAACCCAAGGTACAAATCAGATTAAGCCCTATTGTAATTAGAAGCACTATTTGTATTCATGTCTAACTTTTATACCACCTGAAAACGAAATGTTTCTTCCTCATTTTTTATGAATATAACCTTCTCATTTTCCTTATTAGTTAAAATACGTGCTTTCAAAGAACATTTATTTCTCCCAAATTTTGTGAGGTGATCCATAATAATCAAGTTCTTTTCATAGGTATAAAATACTTATATATAATTGAAATACTTAAAATTAATAATAATTAGTAATAGAATATATATTCTTTAATTAATGGAAGAAGACAAAGAGAAAGAGTGATATTTAAAGAGTGTTTCAGCTCCCCTTATAGCAGATTTCTCTGTTAATTGGGTGTTCAGTGATTCTGAAAAGTCAGGTCTCAGCACTGGCCTGCTTCATTGAGCTTTATGGAAATCTTTTTCTGACTTCACTGGGGATAGTTTAGGTCAGCACTTGATTTTTCTGAACATCTGTCAAAAACCTGAGCTAAGCACACTCCAGAAATCAAAACACCAGAAACTTTAAACAGCACTGAACACCTGCAGTGATAATTTACAAGGCCCCACAGAAAATCAATGTGTTTTCTCCCTATTGCAGGGTATAGAGATAATGAAAATATGATTGCAATATAATGATTCCTAAAAATAAGTCACCTGAAAGTGTGAGGAAGCACTTTGACAGGGCTCATTCAAAAGTCATGTCTGAATTGTATGCCATAAATTTCCAGTTTTTCATTGTCACAGGTAAAAGGTAATGGATTATGGGGCTTAGCTACAAAACTGATTAAATTATCAGTCCAGTGAATCTAAAAGGTTATTTTTTTATTGTTGTTGTTGATATGATTTGCTCTTGGCTACTGTCAGAGACTTAACACTGGACTAGATGGACCCTTGCTCAGACCCAGAAGTGCTGTTCTTGTGTTCCTCCAGTATCTGTTCTAAAGGTATTTGGATATTTCCCTTAATGAGTTTATTTGTGTCTGGAAGTATTGGAATGGGTTTTGAAATATCATTTGAACTTTGAGGAAAGAAAAGCAGAATGTAGAAATGTTTATAAAAATAGGTAAGTAGGGATACTTTCATGTGTGGTATTTTGATGACAAATCAACAATCAGGGATAAAAATGGGTAGCAGGAAAAGGTCTGTCATAGCACAGTAATATTGTACATGTTGGAGCCAGCTCCATGGCAACAAAAACATGTAATAAATGACGAAGAAAATAGTCCTGGGTTGCTGAGATTTGTTTGAGATCTAGATAGTTTCCAAAAATTAATGATGGTTTTCACAACTGCCCTTCAGATTCTTTACTGAGACAATCAGCTGCAAGAGGCTAGTGAATAAGATGAGGCTGAGCAATAGGCAAGTACTTGGGAGTGTGGAGGTGAAAATACAGTTTGCAGGTGGGCTGTGTGAGCTGAGGTGCTGTGCCTCTATGTTTCCAGGCTCACGTCGGTCAGAAAGCCTGCTCAGCACACCACAGTCACACTGCTACTCAGCCAGGTCAAACTAGATGTTATTGCATTCACACCAGAACAAGCTCCTGCAAGGGTACAGATAGGTTGATAATGAAGTGCCTTGTAGAACTTCAGACTGCTTTGCTTTTCCTTTAAAAATAAACTAACCCTTTTATACTTAAACTGGCTCTGCATAAAGGCCATGTCACTAACCACAGTGCTAAGGTCAAAACAATACTGCATTCTGACATACAAAGAATCTCATTACTATGGGGTTCATAGTAATTGTGCCCATACAGGGATAACAGTCAGAGGGAATAGAAGTCTAGGAGATTGTCCTATTGCTGCATTCTTTACAGCTGTTCCTCTAAAAATAACATGCTCCAACTGTTGTGGAGATAATGCTCATAAAAGTTATTCTCATTTCTTATCTTATCTACACCAGCAATTCTTGTGCTTCTGTTCTTAACAGGCAAGAAAACAGTCAAGAGACAAAGAGTTTCAATTACTCTCCCAAAAACACGAGCCACTGAGTAAAATGAGATTGTTCCTCTAGTTACAGTATTGCAGTTAAAAAGTGCTTGCAATTAAAATGTCAAGTTATAAGTTTCACTTCTTCATGAATGAAGCCTTTTCCCTCAGCTCCTGAGGTGCTGGTTAGAATCACTCCTCTAAAGGATCTCCTACTTAAAACCTAAATGAAAGCGGATTTAGTGTTGAAACCCTGAGAGAAAAAGAGAAAGAGCACTTGATGTAAACTCTCACCATAATAACACACAATCTTTGACAGATCAGAAATAGTTTGATACACTTGCAGAAAGCCAAATTTTCACTTGCATAGTGTGGCAGGTCTTCTGGATCCCCAGGCTGCCATGTCAACTATGACACATCATGTCTGACATTCTTTTGCTCTTGACATGGTTTGTTTGTTTGTTCTATAAATAAAATTAAAAGTTGACAGAGAGAACACCTGAGATCTCTCTGTCTGTCAGTTTCAGATATATCAGAGTAAGGGATGGGATTGTATGAAAGCAAGACAGAAAATAAATTTTGGTATGAAACAGAAAGACAAAAAAAATCTGATAATGTGAAAAACAGCAGGATTTAATTGTATGGTATCTAAAACGCAATTATTGAAATTCCCCTGGAAGCCATTTCCAGGCATACAAACTTCAAAGATTTGACTGAAAACAGGATGTGAGGATTAACCATGGTGGGTAATGATGATATGATAAGACAGTCTGACCATGATGAAATGACTGGCTCCATAGAGAATAAGGAAAGCAGTAGCTACCTTTTACCTCGTCTTCAGTGGCATTTTCAGCATAGGTTTCTGTGGTGTTCCTCTGGTTTATTGGATTAGGTAAATTGCTTACAAGGTCAGTTGTGGACTGCCATGTTGAAAGGTCGACAGGTCAAAGTGACTGGCGTCTGTTTATTAATGGTATCCCCAAGGAGACAATACAAAAGCAACACTTTTGCATCTCTATTGACAATCTGGACAGCTAGATATAAGGCAGCCTTTGCAAGTTTGAGGAGAATGTAAAACTGTTAGGAAGTGATTAGTATGCATGGCTGCCATTCAGAGCAGCAGATAATAGGCTGAAGAAATGATCCTGACAGAAATATCCGGAATTTCAACAAAGACAAATGGCAAATCCTGCCTCTGAGCCAGAACTGCCCAGGTACTGGCAGGGCACTGCCAGTGTAGAGAGTCGTTTCACAGAGAATGATATGAGGTCCTGAGAAACAGAAAGTTGAATGTAGAGGAGCTGTGAGCCCTCTTGGCAAATGTAGACAGTCAATACTGGGCTGTGCTACCAAGAATATAACCAACACATTGTGAAAAATTAATATTCCCCTCAAATTGCTACTCAGCAGATGGAGCTGTATTTTCACTTATGTGCTCCCTGGGAAAGACACTGAGAAACTGAGCAATCCAGTGGAAGGCACTTAGGGGACTGGAGCTGAAGCAGCTGGACTTGTGCAGTTTAGAGAAGAGAAAGCCAAAAGAGTACATCATTCCTGTCTTCAACCATATAAGGAGAGGTATAGAGGAGACAGAACAAAACTCTTGGAGATGCACAGTGAAAAGCTGGAAGGTACCAGTCGCAAGTCCTACCAAGGAAAATGCTGATATAAGGAAAAAGTGTTTGGCTGTAAGTCAAACAAACTGACCCACTGCAAGAAAGATTGTGGAACCTCCATCCTTGAAGATACGTAAAATTTTGTGTCCAGGGACATGGCCTAAACAACCTGATCTAATTTCAGAGTAACTCGTGCTTTGAGCAGAATGTTGGACCAGGTCACCTCTAAAGTTCCAACCAAAATAATTTTGTGACTCCATACATGATTATATTCCATTTTAAAGTTTCTAGCTCTTCATGGAGAATTTGACAGTTCTTAACTCTGCTTAGTCTGATCTGCAGGAAGAAGGTTCTAGGTACAGTCCCTGAGAGAGTGTTGCACTGTGGAACAACCTTGGGATGAGATGAATACAGGTTGTGTTATAGAGAAAAGATGTTTCATTCTTTTCAATATTCACAATGTTGTCTCATGCAACTGGCTGCTTACTCAAGGTTGTTTCAAATGAAGAGCCTGTATCCCAAGAAGCACAGATGTTTTAAGTCCGTTTACAGTATTGTCTTATTGCAACTCAAGTAACTGGTTCAATTTCAAATAATCTAAACAGCCAGATAAAATATTTACCCATGTGTTTTCAGATATCTCCAGGCACCATCAATACTTCCACCACTACATCCATGTTGATTCCTGGTATCACAGGAGATCAAGTTCTGAACAGAAAGGTTGTCTGTGATCTGACCCTTTGAATGGATTGCTATTCTATCTGCTGCAACACCTGTTTGGAAATAAATTTTCTGTTATCAAAAACAAATAATTACTCACAACTTTGCATTTGTTTTTGTGAAAGAGGGACAGACATACAACTTCAATATTTTCTGTCTGGGCAGATATCTTCACTAAACAATACTGATATAATCTTTCCAGACTTTTGTGAGAGAGGATCATGAAACTGCAAAGCATCACGAGCAATTACGCTGTTATATAACAAATCCCTAGATTCACTGGCTATTATAAAGTCCCAAATATCTAAACATCAGATGATACATTTGCATAATTGTCTCTATCATGTTTGTAAATGCACATTCACATCTGGTTGTCTTCAGCAGAAGAAGAAAATACTTCCCAACTTTCTGCAGCTGAATCTCCAAATCCCTTTGCTCTCTTTTCTATTTTTCTTTCCTTTATATGAGGGGGGAAAAAAAAGAAAAAAAAAATGACAGTCCTATGAAGAAGAAAATTCAAGACTAAAAGTATGTACTGGTTTTATTACAAAGAATATATGGACATGTTCATAATAAAGTGTAAATGTAGAACTCTTTGTACGTCCTTCCTTTATCACACAAAATGATTCCTCAGACATAGACACCTTATCTGAATTCGATCAGATAATCATGATTCTTTTATGAACTGATTTATGAACTGATTTAAAGGCAGACTAGGTTAACTAAGGTGTGGGTGAAACTAAGGTAGTTCTGCTTTCCTTATCGAATGGCAATGAAACAATCATTAAGACTTGCTTCCAGTCATTACCTGTGATTAAATTTTATTTGTATTACTTTTAGCCCACATTTTTGAATTTGAAAATAAACTTCTAAAAAATCTCTTGAAATCTAAATCTCCATCAAAATCAACACTAACTACGGTGAAAATTGAGGAGAACTTCAGAAAAGAAAGTTTGTTGATGTCAGGTGACAAATGTATTTTGTGCTTTTGTGGGGTGATCCATAATAATCAATTTCTTTTCATAGGTATAAACACCTTTTACTGTAAAGTTTTGGAGCACTTAGAGAAATTGTTCATGATAAGAAAAAAAATTATACAGCAGTGTTTTTCTGATCATTGAGCAACAATTAATCTTGAACATTCAGACTGAAAATGTTAGATGCACCTAAACAACATGTGAAGGCATCTCACTCTATTTAGTTTTGAAAATAATTATTGAATTAAAATTAAAAGATTTGTTCATGGAAAGGAAAAATTAAGCACATTATCTGGAAAGTCTTTCCCTTGGTGATCTCTGTTCATCTCTGCAGTAATCTGTCTGAAGAGCTGTTAAAAGCTCTCTTGAGAGAGAGAGGTTTTCTCCTTTTAAAGCTGCAGTGAATAAGATATATCAGAAAAAGAGCTGGTTCAGTCTGTTTTTTTCAGGAAGCTGGAATTATCCGGCCTAAACACTCCTTTCCTTTTCTTTCTGCTGTGATTTAAAGAAGCAGTTGCAGAAACCTGCACTTGTGAGGATCCACTGGCCAAATTAAGTAATTAAGACTCATCGCATGAATTTTTTTCTGTCTTTATATGTCCAACTATGCACTGAAATTTATTGCAAGAAAAACATACATAACTGATTTTTGCAGCTTCTTTGGACATAGTGGCCATTGTGACCATTTTTCATAACACCAGAATTTGTAGCACATGAGGTTGGATTGCACTATTGACATTGCTTACAGAATTTGAAAGATTGTTTCTTTCACAAATATCTGAGCAATTTTGGTTTTTCTTATAAAATTTGAAAACATTTTACCCAATTTTCTTGAGTAACAAGGGTTGGACATTGTAAAATGCAGAAATATATAAATACATACAAAGAAATTTAAGCCTACCTGGTTTAAGTTTTCAAGTCAAGCATGGTTTTGCACAGAAGGGATGGGGATTTTTTGAAAGGTCTATTAGTTACAATAACGTGCATCAGTAAATTAATTTTCTACTTTCTGTCACACAAAAAAAGTCTTAAGTTACACAATTTAATGAAAAGCAAAGTGCTGCAGCTTAGACTGACATTTTAAGACTTTGGGACAGCATAGAGGGAAAATTGTAGCAATTTTACATGTTCCTATTTGCTAATAAAAAGTGAAAAGTGAGCAGATATTATTTTGTTACTAACCACTACATTTTCATTACACGTCTAACATCATTCATACTTTTAAAGGGAGAACAAAGAAATATTACTTGCGGTTGAAAAAGCCCAGGATGCTCCACAGTTTCGTTGATCCAAAGGATCATGAATCCACTCAGGCCACTCATAAGTGGCTGAAAAAATTGCAGGAAACTTTTCTTCTGGAAGTGACTTTCCCTAAAACAAAATGTAGAAGATCTGTATATGCTTCGTTTCCTATTTTTATCGTAAATTTTACCATAATTTTGTTTGTAAAAGTTCTTAATTTTTAGACTGGAAACCTAAAGCATTGGCCCCTGCAACTTCCCAAAAAACTCTGTGGTGGTTTCTCCCTGGCTGGGTGCTGTAGACCCCTGAGGGCAGGAGGGTTTTGGCACTCCATTAGCTGAGCTGAAAAGCTGAGCTTCAGGACTGTCAACCTGAATAACCTGACCAGTTCCTCTGGTTTTTAACTCAAACAACAATTGCCTATGAAATTTGCTAAGTATGATCCAGCTGGCATTTTTGGAAAGAAAAGCCCTCTGCTACAAATAGTGGTGAAGTTAGATACCTGTTACCCAGTTCTCTCAGACACGTGGCTGTAGGTAGGAAATTTTAGTCACTGTGGGAGAGGAATCATTACAGTATATCATTGATTTGTCTTTTACAGATTATTCAATCTGAAGGAATTATTTCCTTTCCAGAATAAAAATCAGTGATTTTTCTTCTGCTTTTCAATCTGATAGTGAATTCATGAAAATTCATGGTCTGCTCACTAAAGCAATTTGGCCAGCCATTTCTGGCACCTTCATCTCCCAGCCTTAGTTTGTGTCCCCCCTCCAAAATCCTCCAAGCTTTGAACAAATATTTGCATATGCAAGACCCATCTGGTACAACTGTTAATAATCTCTCTGTTCAACATACCAAAATCATTGACCTATTTTTATTTTTTTTTACTGTTGAACTTCATGGAATGATGGATTATGCTGTGCAAGGAAATAGGAATGGCCATAGAGAAATGCAGTATTAGGCCGTGCTATCAGTCGGTTTCCAAAAATTGTTGATAACCTCAGTTCCAGAAGGAAATACAATATACAAAATAAGATAATCTGTTCTTAAGCAAAACACCCACAGATGCTTCTTTCTCATAAGCAGGCTGAAATTGTGAATCACAATGGCTTCTCTCCTGTTTAAATTCCTTTATTTTACTTCAATTTACTTATCTTCTAATTCTGGGTACCCTTGCTAAAACATTTTTCTAAATGGTTTATGTGATTTATAATCATAAAACATACATTTTGCTAAGACGATTTAAACATTTCAGGCCAGTTCTTTCAAACTATTTTAGGACTCGTTGGAGAATATATTTTAGCCCTTTGCTTGTATCAAGATCATTTTGTTGTGTACACCATGAAACAGCAGTGCCTCCATCGAGCTTATACACCTGGATTTGCCACAGAAAACTCCCAGCTGAGAAAAAGTGGGTAAGGAAAAAGGAAGCTTGTACCTCAGGTCTATATCTGACATTAGATTGGGATACAGCCCCAAGAGGGACATTGATACAGTCTGTGTGTATTCCCAGACCCAGTGGTTCTGGGCTGAGCACATTAGATGCATCCATTAAAGAATACTGTAAGCTGTTAGGTCACTTCAATGATTTTGAAAGTCTCAGCACCACCCGTACAAGGCCAGTAATTTTTAAACCTTGCTAAAATATTAATCTCAATATTTTGATTAATCAGTTTCAAAAGACTGCTGTTTCAGAGTCTTATATAAATGGGACTTGCAACATCAAGTGACACTCAGGAAGCAGCACCTAATTTAAAGAATAAATTGACAAATTATCATTATGTTCATTATTAGTGAGGAAACACTAGATTAGGATGTACTTTGAAGATGAAACATACAGGAGAAATCCCAGACAAATGGAATTTCTTTTATATTACAAGATTGTTCACTACCAACCAGTAAAAAAGCAAAATTTGACAAATGTTTAGCACAGTGGGTAATGGCTGCTTACAATGCTCATTACAATGCCTCATTACAAATAAGGCAGTTGAGAAAAGCAAAATTCTAAACAAATCTCTAGTCTTGACAATGTATTACTTTGTGTGTTCCTAACCTACTGCCAATACACTTATTAGCCTCATATTGTAAATCCCAGAGCAAATTCCTCACTAACCCTCAGCCTTGCCAGTTAGAAATACAGGACTGACCTGTAGCCAGAAACACTGGGGTTTTTTCTGAAAAAATTGCTACCCTGATATTGAGAAGTGCTGCTGCTCTGTGACAAATATTAAGTCTAGACAACTGTTTCTCAATGTATGCTCCATGGACCAGCATCAGACAGCACCAGGCAGCCAGCAAAATGACTGGTGAACTATTTTTAAACCTTTATATGTACTCTCTGCAGTGAAGTTGGCAGCCTGGCCAAAGCAGGAAGGTAAGAGGACATAAAAGAGCACTCAAATTTCAACAAAGACTCCTTCAGAAAACATAGACAACCAATAAGAGAAAAAGGGCCAAAGATAACTGGATTTGCAAATGTGAAAATAGTCTCCCTGAGGGAAAGCAATTTTTTTTAATGTAGGAGAGAGATTCTGGACATCACTTGCTTTGTGAAGACAAAATGGGCACAAATGACCTTCAATTTGCAAAAGAACTACAACTGCTGAGGGTTGTCACTGTAAAAAGCCTTATATCAGTGGAACAGAGGGTGTACTTTGCCTACTTTCCCATTGGCTTTACAAGTTTTTCGATATTTAGTGGAAAAATGGTGCCTTTATACTGAATTATGTATTTAATTTTCTTGTAAGATGACTCTTAGGTGAGCACCTTGTTGCTGGGGGTGCAGACCCTACCTACCATTGCAATGTACCTCTTGCCAGGACTTGTGCTGACAGAATAGCACCAAAAGTGCATCACAATGGTTTTAAAGGTGTGGCAGTTATTCTTGTGCTGCATGGAACTTTAAGAATGATTGCACTCTCTCCTGCAGTGAAAATGCATTCTCACATGGAGGAGCTTCAGCTTTGTCAGGAGTCAAGCAGTTTTAATTTTAGCTGTTGTACTCAGGTCTAGCCACACTGTGCAACAGAGGGTCCTCAGTTCAGATTTAGTTCTTGTTCCATATCATTGTCTCTTGGATATACTACAGTACCATCATGTCAAACTTCCCTTCCAGACAAAAGCATCACTTTGTTGAGCAGGTAAAGTCTTTTTTTAATAGCAGAACTTTTAAAAGCTCTATGAGCAACTTCAGGAAGCTCGTGATTTCCCTAAGAATTTTCTAGAAGCTGAGATAGTCATACGGAGAGTATTATTTTATATTTTTAGCTTTTGTAAGTAGAAAGATTTCCTAGAATCCTGTGGAAACTATGTGATCCCAGCAACATGTAAGGAAGTCTCATGATGGCTAAATGAATGGATATGCCAAGTTGGATTTCTAGAGAAAAATGCATTGAATCTCCTTGGGTGTCTGGCAATGTAAAAGGGAGTTGGGTTATGGCTTACAGATTTCACAAGACAGCAGACAGAGAAAATATGTCTGAAAAATGTACCTGTGGAACAAAGGCTGTAATAAGTGTAGCAGTGTAAGTAGCTGCAGGAAGCTTAATAACAGTGATTCAATAAGCTGGATATAATGCAGGACTACTAAGTAAACAGCTACTACAAACTGAATGAAGGAAAGGAAGTATCATAAAAAATTTCTTTAAACCTTCCCTTTCCTGTTTTCCTGGGTGGGATTTGTCTCACCTAGCTAGATACCTAGCAAAGGAGATGTCAGTCTCTGGGCTGGGTACATGATATCCTTTTTTTGCCTGTGCTATGTAAGCATAACACTGTATGCCTCAAGGAAAAAGCCGAAAACAGTAAATCAATCCAACTCTTTTGAGCCTCAGTGCAGTTCCCCAGTAACTTAGGGCAGACACCTACTAAATATTGGATTAAATTCTTTTATGCCATTGTCTTATTTTGACCTGCCATCTTCAATTGAAATGATCCTTCTTTGGCTGCAAAGAGTAGTCCAGAAAATCCCACAAGGCAAAACTCCAAAGCTTAATTCCTGTCCACTTCTTGCTCTGGCAACCCTTCAGAGTGTAATTTTGATTGAGTCTGGGCCCTAGCCCAATGCCTTGCCATGCTGCTGCAGGGACCTGACATTGTGTGTAACAAAGAATGAGTCTGAATCAAGCAAAAGGGTTAGGAATGCTAAAATTATTGCAGAGGCCATACCCTCTTTCCCCAAACCCATTCAAGCAACAGCTTTGCATTGATGTCACCACAGGGCCTTCTATCATGTGGAAATCCTCCTGCCACTGATGTCTAAAGATTTTTAGCTTTTTATATGTATTTTTATATATTTGCAGCTTTTTAGATTTTTAATATACACCTGTATAATTTTTCATGCTTTCTCACACTTCAGAATAGTAGATTACCCTTTCTCACACATTTATATCATGTTCTTGAAATTCTCTTTAAATAAATAGTCTTATTTTCAAGAAAAACATTTCTAACAAGGACACTCTGTTTTGCACCAGCACCCAGGAGACATAACAAAATATAGGGCTGAGAAACCCCTGGAGAGGCTTGGCAGGCATAAGGATGGTTACCAGGGTAACCTGTCTCCTATTGGATGTACTTGCTAGATATTATAATTAATTAAACTTGCAAAAATTGTGGAAATCCCATATCATGCATGCACATAGATATTTTGTGCACCTGAAAGCTTTCATTAAAGAACTGTTCTTTATATTACCACCTTTAATATTGTTAGGAAATGTTTCTTTTGGTTGTAGAAACACCACGACACATAAACAAGCATCAACAATTGACTTCTAATAGAAAATCAAATGGCATCACTTACCTGAACTGTAAAGAAGCCAAAGATAAATACCTGTTACACTTAATGCTTCTGTAAACCTTGGATCTATCTATTTATACATTCACTTCTTCTAATTTCACTATGGTGAGCTAGTTAGGTGGGGTTTTCTTGGTCTGTGATTTCCAAAACTGGTGTCCTCTAAGAAAGAAACTAAGTAACTGATCCAAAGCATTGGAAAAAAATCAGTCTGGATTCAATAACTTGCTTTTTTTCTTAAATTGCTTAACCTACATATATGAAGTATATTTCCTTTGCTGCAGAACTAATTTCAGCATAAATAAATTATAGGAAATTTAATTTAGCTGTCATGAAAATTGCCATGGCCAAGAGGTTTAGAAAGCTGGTAGTAGAGAATCATTTCATTTTGCCATGGTTCCCATAATTTTGCTGTCCATTTGTCCAAAACCCAAAAAAAGCTTTCTCAGCTTCTGTCAAAGATTGCTATTTAGTCTCAGGCTTAATGAACTATGCCCAGTTGTATTTTTCTGTGGTTACAGCTATGAGTGTAATGATTAGCAAACAGCGAGACTTAATCTGGAGCCCTCTTAAGGAAGTGAACTGCAATGATAAGTTAATATTGATGCAGAGCTTCACAGTGATTAGGATTTTCTTTTACTCCTCATTTGATTTCTGTCAATAGGGCCAGACATTCTATGACTTGTCGAACTGTTCCAGGAACATCATATTCAATATGGAAACTTTTCGTGTCAAAACCCCGAATCATAATCTTATAATTGTCCTTATTTATTTTTCTATGTGACAAATTTATTTAAAAAATTAACAAGTGTACATGACACTTACAGGAGTTTCTCTCATATTCAGCAAAGAATGAGATGGAGGGAAGGTGCCCAGGCGCTTTTTGAAACCTTCTTCCACTGTCATTCCCCAGAACTGACTGTAGTTGTCAGCTTTCCATCTTCCTCACAGATGAAAACCAAACAAACAGCACCCACATTAGAGATGTCACTCACATTAACACATTACTCATTTAAGAGTACAATTAGCAAAAACATTCAGAAATAAATTTTTGAAATTGCATTTCAAAACCTTGCATTTAACATGCATGAGAAAATATTTACTATGGGCTCTTCCACTGCAGATAAGTGCAGGATGGAGCAACACAGCAATATATGGATAGTGGTGATTTGGGGTCAGCATCACATCAGCCTGCAAGACATGAGCATGCAATACTTCAGAGCAGTACTGGAAAACAAGACCCTCAATCAAAATACTACTGTTCTCTTGAAGTTATGCTCAAATTGTGCTCCAGCCCAGATTTCCACAGAGAACTAACAGCCTCATGTAGTGAGTTATAGTGGCACCTTCAAGTTCTGGTGCACCAGAAGAGAGATACTGTTGAACCCAGCATAAAGCCCAGCTGGCACCTTCTGCCCAAGTTTTAGAACAATAGCCTCTGTGAGAGAAAGGGCTCCCCATGATTCTCTAAGTATTCCCTTGCTACTTTCACGTGGACTGGACTCAGATTGTAGTGTTGACATGCAAACTTTATGCACAAAACAAAAAAGCCACCCTTGCAGCCATGCACATTTGAAATGCACTGAAATTTACTGCTGGATAAGGGCTGAGTGACAGGGGAGCGAGCATTCTCTCTACCCATTCCTTTCTTGCTTTTGTATGAAGAACAAGGAGTGGGATTCATGCTGCCTAAAGAAGCCTTATTGATCTTGGTCTCCCTCTGGTCAGTGAAAAGTGCAAGCACATGGAGAAGTTGAGTCACATCTCACCTGTTGCCCTGTGACAAACCTCATTGCTCACCACTGGCAAGAGACTCCAGGGGCCTAACTTGGTTATTTATCCTAATTCAGCTGGTTTCAATGTCTCCCATGAAGTACCAGCTTGAAATCTGAACAGGCTTCATTGGTGAATTTGGCACCCCGGATCCTAGGGATGCTGCCCCTCTACCTGTCTGTAAACAGCCAGTGGGCTGCCAAGGCACAGATCCAGTACTGGGGTCCCTAATCCCTGTGCACTAGCTGTGGGAATAAGATTGTTAGTGAGAAAAACACCAAGCCCCCGAAGATCTGATAACTTGATCCCCGTTGCACCCATCTTCTCCTCTTCCAGTGCTACCTAGAGTCCTGTTACATGGAACAGTGCTCTCAAGGGAGGAGAAAAAATTACTTTGAATATCTATCCCAAGCAATAAACACAGTGAAGGATAAGGGAAGATGATGCAAATTGTGTTTTGAGAGAAAGGAAGTTGTTCTAAATTTGGAGAATATTTTAGATAGATGTTTACAGTAACTCTTACCAATACAAGGTGTTCAGTATCTTTCCATTTAAAGCTTTATAATCTGCCAGTGATTTAGGAAAGTTTCATTAAGGTACACCTACTGTCAAATTGCTGTATTATATTTGGAGAAGGAAGGGGTGAGGAAGACTGTATACCTTGTAATTTGTACATACTCACAATGAGCAATAATGAGCAATACTGTGATGCATAACAAAACTTTAAAATGAAACGGTTCTCACCCATAATCTCCAGAATTGATGTGCTGAATTAAGTCTTGGCGAACAAGGCATACGTCTGTTGAACAACTCCAGAGACTGTTGAAACATTTGCTGAAAGGACAAGAATATCATTAAAAAAAAAAAAAAAAAAAAAAAAAAAAAAAAAAAAAAAAAAAAAAAAAAAAAAAGCAATTGTCAAAGGAAAAATATGCACTTTAACAGCAGAAGGCAGATGAAGGGGGGGAAAAGTGAGAACAATATAATTGTAGCAGAGAGTTTATGAAAACACTGCGTAATTTCTTCCTTCTTCACCACCTAATGATTTGGAACAAGGTGGGAAGGTTTACAGTTTGTGAGAAAGATCACAGCTGAAAAATTTTGCTTCCATCTTTGTGAGACCAAACCAAGGAATGTAATGTTGATGTTGAATTCCTCACAAAAAGTGATGCTTTGAGGAAGCTTTGCTCTGGAAACCCAGAAATGGTTTTGTAGCTCCAAACACCTTGCTTCAAGGACCCTGGGATAAAGTCAGCACAGTGGGAGCTCCAGTCCTGTTTGGGCATGGCTGAAGCCCTGGGACTGCCCCAGGAATCCAGTCCCTCCAGTGTAGGACTGGTTTTTGGAGAAGCAAAGCTCAGGCAGCTGACTGCCAGGGCTGACAGCAAAGCCCCCCTGCCTGCACTGTCTCCTTCTGTCCCAAGGCAGAGAAAGGGGTGTTCAAACAATTCACCCCTTTCAAAAAAAAAAAAAAATATTTATGTGTCCTTTCTTTACAAGTTAATGTCAGTTCTCATTACTCGTGGAAAAAAAAAAAAAAAACAGAAACAACCAAAGAAACAAACAAGGAAGAAAGAGCCCATAAAGTTTAATGATATTTGTTTGATCTGCATTCAGGTCAATGCCCAGGTCTAGACTGAAACCATTTCAATTTAGGTTTGACTGAGTAGGAACAGAATTATTCCAGTAAGGAGATTTTAATAGTCTAATATTCATATCTTGATCAGAAAGTCCAGTTTCCCTCTTGCTGTTCTTCTTAGTTGACTGTAATCTACTTCCACAAAACCTTAATACTTAGCACTACTTTTGCAACCATTTTGATTTGATTACATGTTTAATATTAATTTAAAGATGCTCTCTACCTTAATTTCTGTTTCATGACATATGCTAGATAAAATGTAATTTGCTGTTCTCTGAAACATTACCAGGAATTGCAGTTGTCTTTAATTATTGCTCCTTCTCCGTAATATCGGCCATCTTTATAACAACCTGCCAACATAACACATAGACGTGTGAAAATAAAATAATTCTTCAAGTGAATTACTGAAAACTCTTGCTACTATTAATTGTTTGTATGCAGTATGCTTGAATTATTTAGTTGAAAGTCAGCAATATGGTTCCAGTTTCTTCCAAGTAATAAAGGCATTTTAACAAAACACTCACTGAAGAATTACTATATTACATATAAATTTTAAAAATTCTTCAAATAAAGTTATTTTCCAGTAGTAAAAAGAAAATATTTCTAATAAGAATTATTTTCTAATTGACAATTAAAATAAAAATAAGTTTTTACAGCTATAGAATTTTAAAAAATAGTGAATATTCCAAATTTATTGTAATAAATTCTTTTTCCTTGCCAGATTAATTCCTCTTTGAAAACCAGACAGATCAATTACATTTCAAGGCAAATGTATATTTCATGTACCCTCCAAAACCCACAATAAAACCTAAACTGAGCTATGAGTTCTCAAAAAAAAAATACATCTCTCTCATTTTTTTAAATTTGATAACACTTCACTGAGAAAAGATTTTGTGTATGTTTCAATATCTTCCACATAAATTGTTTCATCAGTGATTTGGTTGCCAAAGCTTCAGCAGAATAATGATCCAGAACATCTGCACGGAGTATTGGATTGAGTCAGTAACAAACACTGTACATTTATCACACAAGTCTGTATTTTCCAGCCTGTTTAGTAGGTAAACCTTCAGACATCATGTTTCTTCCCCCACTGAGAGGACCTGGACTCCCTTTTCCTCCATTTACAAGAAGCTTTAACATAGTGTTGACTTGCATTTTGCATGATAGCACGCTTTTCCCCCCAGCACAAGTGCGAGGAAGGCCATGTCCCGCTCACGGCCAGGGCTGGAGTTTGTCTCACACACACACATAGCCCTCAGCTGCCTGCACCTCCTTCATTGCCACGACAGAAACACACACTCTAATCCCTACATCATTTCATAATGAAGTGCAGAAGTAAAGTAGAGGTGACGTATTAACTAGAAGTGCCTTTTTTCCCCTGTTGGTAATTCAGCAGGCTACGGGCGATAGCACAGGTAAAATAAATCCCACCGAGGCAGTCTGAGGCCCAAAGTGTCTGCTCTAACCCAGCTTCAGCTAAGAGCTGAGGTATTTTTCACAGAATACTCAAAGCAAATTATTAAAGTGTCACGGTTTGTCACAGTATGTCACAATGTCATTATCACACAGCAGCTGGAAGGAGGATCAAGCAAGTTATTTCAAAAATATCAAGAGAAGGAAGTGTTGATGCAGCATTTGAGAGATAGAATGGACCCTTACTGGAGCTCTGCTGTCAAGGCTTACTGCCTGTGCCCAAGATAAAATGCAAACCTGGACTAGTACAGAAGCAGCTTTCTGATGATGTATGCTCAGGGAATTGAAGATTAATACTATGCAGTTTCTTTAGCCTAGCCAAATTAATTTTCTGAGGGCCAGGAGTACTGCCTGAGGCATCAGCGGGACAACAGAGATATCTAAGCTAAAAGACACATGAGAATACAGCGAGGTTGTTTGGCTCTGAAGGCATTAGGTTGGAATATTAATACATTAAGTGGGAAATAAATTAATTTGAAGGTGCAGATTGATGACTTTGTGAATGGGATTTTATGATGTGAAAATCATGACTGGAAAGAAGAGCATTTAAGAAATGGAGACTTCCTTCCCACTCCAACATTCTTACACCCTAAATGGTTCTTATTTCATTTGCCTCCAGCATTGGTTGAGTACTTCTGTCAGTGAAATATCTTCAGGTTTCCTCCCTTGTGGGTCAGATCATGACTGTCATGTAAAAGCAATTAATGAACTCACTGGATGTCACTTTTACACCACCAACAGGGTGAGACCCAGTGTGTGGATTTTGACAGGGTTTTTTGTACCATCAGTATAACTGAAACAAAGAGATAAAATAAATAATAAATACAATCCTGACATAAAACTCAAAAAGTTCTTCTAACAACAAAAATTAAAATACTGCTAAAATAAAAAGACCTTGAACTTTATTTGGTATCTAAGGCAGGAACATGGAGTTTCTTCTGAAACTACAAATGAAAGCCATAGAAACAAACTGAAGGCTGGGTTTATAAAGGCAGGGTCAGAGCAGTTCCACACATTTCAATCAATACTGACCCCCAGCATGGTGCACACCCATGGAAGAAGTCACAGTGTAGCTTGTTTCTGCTGTACACTGTCAGTGAGTATGTGGCGATCCAGAAATAAACCACTGAGCAGTTTTATTGCTGTATGTTCCAGCCCATGTAAAACATTTCAGTTTATTGGTTTATTTAAAGAACTATGACTCAGGAGGTTCTGAGAGCAAAACCTCTGGCAACCAAAAGATCAAGATCTTCCAGGTAAAAAGTACATCAGCATATGCAGTCTTCAAGTGCTTAAATAATTCGTAGGCTAAGGCAGAAGTGTAGTCTTGGTTGCTAAAAGTCAGCTAACATACTTATGTCATTTCTAATTATGCTTCCTAACTTGCTTAATCTTCAGGCATTTAGTCCTATTTGTTTCTCCTCTTTTTCATTCCAATTCCTCAGATATTCCAGTTCTAGAAAGATTCTTTAGAGATGGTTTTGTTTGTTATTTTTCCCCCTGCTTTACTTTGGCTTTATTATTCTCCTTTTACTCTCTAGATTACTTACATAATGAATATCCAATAAAGAGGTTTTTAAAAATTGCAGACTTTCCAGCACTTTAAAGATCAGAGAAACAGGATTTTTTGTGAGATGACTTATCAAAAGATAGTATAAGATCATCTATAGGACAAGTAAAGGTACTTGAATACTGTAAATATAATTGCTGGCAGGTATGTTAGGAGTTACAAAACAGCAAACCCAAATGCAAAAAATAGGATTAGGAAAAGAGTAAAAATATTACCTCTCACCTATTGCCTTATCTAAACCTTCTGTTACACTTCTACTTCTTAGAGGTAAACTTGTGGCAGGTACCACGTGGCAAACTGCTGCAGGTTTTGTAATGATTCAGTTCCATGAGACAGTTTGCCAAAGCAGACTCACCAGCTGCAAGCTCTGGGCAGAAATGCAACTGCATGTTTATGCAGAGCTTGCAACAAAAATCCCAAGTCAAAAACAATATAAACCACTGGATCAAATAAAAATTTAAAAAAAGTCTTTATTTACATAGAGTCCTAGAAAATTCCTTTAGGTGGTTAGAAACACTTTGGAAAATCAAATTTGTTGTGCAGCATTTCTGTCACTTCTCAAATTTTGGCTGCCTGCCTAAGAGCACAGCCTCCTCAAGAGCTTGTGTTCTGAGTGCTGAACTGCAAGCAGCAAGGTTATTGCAGAGACAGTTAATTTTAAAAAGTCACAGTAGTATTTTGTTGATTTTAGGCTTTTGAAACTTTGGTACATTCTCTACATCTTTGGCCAGATTTGGTGTACTGACAGTAAGAAGCTACATAGTCTTAAAATCCATAATACCAAATTTTGATCACCAGCAGAGATTTGGCCTATCCACAAACCAAGGGAGGACCAACTGTTTGCAAATATTTTTTTTTTTTCAGTCTTTTGTACTAAAAATAATTAGACTTAGTTTAGAGCAGTCCTGGAGGGATTTCCACTGCAAACTAACCAGTAAGAAACCAAAACATGTCACAAATCCTTGTTCTAAACACATCCCTTCACCTACTCCCTGTTCTAAGCACATCCCTTCATTTAGTCCTGCACCAGAGCTGTCACTAGAAAAACAGTGTCCCACAGAAAATCTGTGCTGCATCAAAATCATTGCAGAATACCTCATGACAGTATCATTCAGGATAACCCTCAGTTTTGTTGATGATTTGTTTGTACTGATGGATACAAATATTTAGAACTTGTTCATCTCATGTTGTCTGTGAAACCCTATTGAAACTTTTTAGTTTACACTGATTTTGCCCCGATGGGGCTATTCTCTGAGAAGTTTCAAGTAAAACAAGGTTCTGTCCAAGAGAAATACAATTAAATCAATGCTAATATCCTGGAGACAAGGAAATAACAGCAAGAATAATTCTCACTCCAGTTTCATACTCAGTATCTTTGTCCACTTTAGTCACATTTTCAGGATGTATACACTCTAAACACTAATGAGTAATTCTACTTCTGTGTATATTTTCACTGTGATGCCCTAAAGCCGTCTGGGTGTTTGCCCTCTACTTACCCCATGCTGGAGGTGGCCAAGGCTCCTCTGACCTGGTGGGCTCCACAGGGTGGTTGCAGACATCCCAGTAGTCAGCACAGCAGTCCACAGGCCCAGGAGAGCCTGAGGTGCAGTACTGGTCACAGTAACATATAGCTGCTCTGGAGACAATGGTAAAGCTGCAGTCATCATCTCTTCCTGTGCAACAGCCTCGGATCCTGCAGGACCTTCCCTGATACAGACTCCTTTTAATCCTGTTCCACTTAGCAGAACCACTGTCTTCTACAGAGTAAAGTCCTCGGGGGGAATTTCTTCTAGAATCAAGCTGCTTTGCCATGGAAACTTCACTGACAATGCAGTATAATAGCAATATCTGAATTTTGGGCCACATTCTTGTGCCTCTAGAAGCCTTTTTTGAGGCTTGTCGTCCTTCACTTTATCAGCAAATGTTCATTTACTCTAGATGTAGTACCTCCAGCTAGCAATAAGAAAGAAATCTGAACAAAAAGCTGCAGACTACGGTTTTCTAGGAAGACTCTGCATGTGTTAATTATTAGTCAGATGTGTTGTAAACTGATTTATTTGACCAAGATACAGAGGTACTGGAAACAGAGCCACAACTATGTATTCACCATTATGAAACTTTGGGTGCGATCTCTTTCAAGTGAGAAAGTTTATAGTAAAGTTTCAACATATACAAAATAAACATGATCCAGTATGTTAGTTCTAAACTTCAGAATTCTAAAATCAAAACAATGTGAGGACTGAGTGTGTGGTGTCAAAGGAAGCTTTCTTTTTTTTCTTGTACCTATAACCAGCATGTTCTCCATATGATTAGAAAACCTTTAACACTTAGACTGTATTTCCTCTAAATTTTCCTTTGTGATAAGCAGGGTTACATCACTGGAGTAAACTTATCCTGCATCCCCCATTTCAATTTTATTTCCAGTGATCTAGCTTAGCCTTACATGCATCATTTTTTTCACTTGTTTTACTATGGGCAAATTCAGAAAAAAATCAGGTGATATTCAGTATAAACTATTACTCAGTCGTATTCTTTTAAGGTTTGCATTTCTGTAGTCAAAATGAACTTGGTATTCATTCTAATTAACATAATAAATATCCACTGATAAGTGCTCATTCCCATTTAAAAAGGAAATGGCTATATTTATAAATCCACAAAAAAATTAAAGAAAAAAAAAAACAGAGCAGATATCAAGGATGTCTAACAGCCTTTGCTACTTGATTTGTAATCTCCAGGTTTTTGAAGGGCCTAAAGCAGTATATATGGTACTGTTACCAAAACTTAAAAGATTCAGAAAACAGTACCAAAGAACTTTGAAGTTCCTAAAAGAGATAGCACATAACGCTTAACTGAAATTAAAAAACCCACGCACAATTTCAAATCTGAACAAGACAATTTAAGTCTCCGAACCTGAACCAGCAGTAGTAAAAACAAGTCATCCTTCTGTCTCCATTTCTTAGTAAGTAAGAGGAACCTGATGAAGTTGATGGTGGATTGTTTTCTAGGGAATTAAGGAAATTTTTCCCTTTGTGACTTCAGCTGGGCTGCCTGGGAAGGCATAGCATCAAAGGACAGCTACTTTTGAAAGCACAGCTGATGTGGATGCATGTTGCGGGGTGACAGATGCATTGCCGCGAATGGTAGCAACATTAAGAGGAAATGTGTGTGCATGTTTATATTTTTGGGTTTGTAATCCAAATATTGAGGTTTTCAATACAGTTTCTTGCCAGCAGTGCTTTTATTGAACCTGCCTCCTACACTGTCCTTGTCACAACTAAGGAGCTGCAGATGAGGGAAAATTACATCTGACCATACAATTTTTATTTTGCTCTCTTGCAGGCAATCATCTATGTGAAAGATAACAGAAAGGCCAAGGTCAGCAACAGGCAATCACTGTCCATCACATTAATAGTACATAAATCTTAACCTTCAGATTTGTTCTGCTTTTTTTTTTTTTTGTTTCGTTCATGATAGAAAAATCTGGACAGCCTTAATTCTGTCACTGACTGCAATGATGCAACAAATATAAGGGAGATGAGAAAGGACATGTTCATGGAAACAGTGACGTGCTTTCTGGAAATTATAATTCATTTCTTTTCCTTATGTCTGTGCAGCTCTGTCAGCTCCAAGAGAATGACCTCTGATTTGCACTGACATTAGCAAAATTCTAATCTCCTTTGTACTACAAATCTTCAGAAATACTTTTATCTAGTTATCTCCTTGCTCTGGAAGCATAAGAAAGAATATGTGGAAAACGTCTGTCAGATTAAGTAAAACGGCATATCTCTTTTTAACTTTAAAGACCTGCTGATGATATACCAGAGCCAAGGAATTTGCTTGGAAGTCACTTCAGCTCATTTACACAGGAGTTAGATTTATTTTAAAGGAACACAAAAATCAACTTGTGCTTCTCAGTGCCTTTGTTTTGCAGCAAAGTTGATATAACCCATTTTTCCCACTTGATGGCTTGTTTTCAAACCTTAAAAAACCCTACAAAACTATTCCATTGTTGTTCAGCAAATAGATTTTTTTTTTTTAGTATTTTCCTCTGTAAGCCAAGCAGCTCTGTCTTCACTGTGTGAAAGCATGCACTGAATTATCTGTAAAAATTTAGAAACAGCTAGACGTGATCCTTTTCCTCTGTTGAAGATTAGCCTATTCCAAGCATAACAGCTCTCATTAGATTTTGAGTTAGGGTCCTAGTCCTAGTTCTAGTCAGCACAGTTAAGTGAAAAAATGTCTGCCTAGTTCCTCTTCCAGCAGTTCTTGATGTCTATGCTCGAGCTTCAGAAAGCACTCCATATTTGGCAGTAATTCCAATATTAATACCACTGAATGACTGATGGAGTAAAAAATTGAAAAAAAAATGTAAAAATTTCCAAGAATCTCTTTACAGCTGGATCAGGGTTATCCCACAGCATTTCTTGCAAAAGCTGTCTTAATTTGTCTGACTAAGCCTACTGGGCATCATAAAAATCTCATTGCCATCAGAGATGGATAGGATAGCAGTTGCTGGCAAGACTTCTGGTGCTGAAGGTGACTCCCAGGATGGACAGCAGAGGCCACTCCATCAGACAACCATGACATCTTCCCTTCTTATGGCTGCCACAAGCAGACTGGAGTCAAGCCTTGTGCAGGGGGAATTGCACATTAGAATGTGTATTCTACCAGAAAATCGTTACTAGAACCAGGGTAAAGGCATAAAACCCTGGACTAAATATATTACACTACTGAATAAACAGCATGACCTCATGCCAGGAAAGTGAAAGGACACTCAGTCAGTTAAGGAAGAACCCACAACACCAAATCCCAGGTCACTCATTTGCCAGGAGTCACAACTCAATGCATCAGAGATTCCATGTAATTGCTTATCTCCCATTTAAACTCTGCAATGAAACAGTCCATCCCTTTCATTGAAATCCAATGGAAATTTAACTGGTGACTCTTGGCACAGAATGCATCACTGATTTCTAATGGCCACAATACTTTATATTCACTACTCTTTTTCATTAATGGTTGCAATGCAGTAGGAGTTTTCAAAGAAAAATTACTTCAACAGAAGTATTATCCCATAATGTATTCTCTCTGCCTTGTACTGATGGCAGGATAGGATTCATCCTCCCAAATTGTGAATGACTAGCTCCTAGATGTGTTTATACAGAGACAAGCTGTGTATTAAAGTGATTTTCTGACTATCAATTCAGTCTTTGTATGTTGGCATAGGAATGGGGGTGCCTTCACCCTATTTGGCAAGAGCCTGGCAGCTCACTGCTCTTGGTTGTTGGTGTGGTAGCAAGTAGCACCAGTTTTAATTCAAAATTTCAGGGCTACCTATCTCAACTCTTATGATGCTAATCCACGTTACATGCAACTCAGAATAATGGTCCCTTATGTGACAAATTTCATCAGATGTCTGAGTTCTGTCACAGTGTGACTTGTTATTCACAGTCTCTGGGACCAGTTCTCCCAAATCATCAGATACTTGAACCAACAGATTGAGGGTGGGAAGTGGAGGAAGAGCAACTGACCCAAATTGTGCATGCCAAAGAAATCCCATTCCTCACACATAGAGATTCACACACATGAATGCCCAGGAGTTCAGAGTCAACAACCGCAGGTAAAAGGAAAATATAGGTGTTACATATATACATTACATGGGATATTATTATTATTGTTGTTGTTGTTGTTGTTATTTGGTTGCTATGGCCTCACAGCCTTTTCACTCTACCCATCACAGTAATTGACCATGAATGTTTCCCACACCAGCTGCATCACTTGGTCAGCCTTGAGGAAGCAGGTGCCATCTCATTCTTCTTGCCAGCTGTGCTCTTGCATTGTGCCAAGGTCAGCCCACTCTGGGCTCAGCCCAGCAAAGCCTGTGAAGAGTGGGGCACCCTGTGCATAAGCCAGCATGGTGTCCATGTCCTCATACAGTTGCAGGTGCTCTCCTAAATGGTGTTTCATTAGGACTTACAGAACAGGTAGCAGAAGTCACTGTGGCTCATACCTGAATAGGAACCTCTCAAGAAGCACAATCAGGCACAGAAATTTTGGCAGTGACCCCAGTATAGGATGGACCACATGCCATCTTCGTTCTGCCATCTGTGCAGACTATTGTGAACATATGAACCTGTGCATGGCTGCATATAGCTTCAGAGAGGTGATGTTTACTGTGAACTTGCCAATCCTAAACCTCATCAATCAGTCAGAGATGAAGGAGACAAGGATTATACTGTATTTCATTGTCAGTAGGAGCTCTCAGAAAATACTGTGCTGGTGTTGCAAGGAAGTTATGGACATGCTGGTGTTCATCTCAATTGTGTGGTCGTATCTGATCCCACCAATGAATCTTAGAATCATAGAATCATTAATTTTGGAAAAGACCTTTAAGATCACCAAGTCTACCACCATGTTCTCCACTAAACCATGACCCAAAGTGCCACATCCACACACCTGTTGAACAGTACCTGACATGGTGAATCCACCACTTACCTCAGCAGCCTATTTCGATGCTTGACCACCCTTTCAGTGAAGAAATGTTTTCCTAACATCCAATCTAAACCTCCCCTGGTACAACTTGAGGCCATTCTCATCCTATCACTTGCTACTTGGAAGAAGAGACTGCTCCCCACCTGGCTACAACCTCCTTTCAGATGTTCATAGTGATAAAGTCTCCCTGAGCCTCCTTTTCTCCAGGCTAAACAACCCCAACTCCCTCAGCTGCTTCTTGTAAGTCTGTACCTTAATCCTCTTAACAGGTTGATCCTCAATGTTGCCTAGTTGCCACTTTCTGATTCTCTGCTTTCAAGGACTTTTTTATACCTTAAGGTACAGATTTTTTTTTTTCCTTTTCTATCCCTGAGTTGTTGCTCTTACCATCCTAACAAAATCCATCTCTCTGTGCTTTCACTTTTCTCATTTTGCATAGCTTTATCTTGCGAACTTCCTGAAATTTAAGCAATTTTCTCATTAAAACTGAGTCAAGACCACAGAGCTGTGCCACACTAAACCAGGCTTTGGATGCCAGCCAGCTGAACCCTGGGGCCAAGGGCTGTCCTTTTTCTGATGCAGCATCCAGATTTTCTCAAGTACGTCACTGTCCAAATAAATTTCTTGTGCTGGACACATTTACCTTCTGACCACTTGGACCATCTTTAATAAATAATTTCCCTGATAGCTTGAGTTGTAGCAC
Source organism: Drymodes brunneopygia (assembly GCA_013400955.1). NCBI lineage: Eukaryota > Metazoa > Chordata > Aves > Passeriformes > Petroicidae > Drymodes > Drymodes brunneopygia. Next base: position 322,889 of record VZTZ01039314.1, read on the forward strand.
ATAACAACAAAAGAAACATCACAAGCATGCATGGTGGGGGGTGAACAAGGCATATCAGACCTCCAGAGAAGTTGAGGCAAAAAGGGGATCATAAGCCCTCACTAAACACAGGCAGCCATTGTGATCCTGATGGGAATGTGTATTTTACCAGAAAATCATTACTAAAACCAGGGTAAAGGCATAAAAACCTGGACTAAATATATTCCACTATTGAATAAGCAGCATCCATTAATTTTCTTGTACTACAGAAAAAGCAATCACTTTCATGTTGTTTTGCTCTTTATAATCTCTCCTTAAAGATTTTTTTCCCTTAATACTTTTTCCATTGGTTTCCCAGGATAGAATTTCTAGTCAGTAATTGCCAATATAATCTCATTTTTCGTTCATAGATGGAAGCTGTTGAATAGAGAGGAAAACTGTTTCTTAAAGTACACACAGACCAACAAACTCACAAACCCAGAGGTCAGAAAAAGGATTTATCCTTTTTCCTTCCTCTAATCCCAATAATTCTTTCTCTTGCTTGTGTTCCTTTCACCTATGGCCTTCAGTCTATCTCATGGGTTAATTTAAACTTTAACCCAAGCCATATCAACAATTGTCTTAGCTGGGCATGCTAGAAAGGATTTGGGCTCTACAAAAATGAAATTCAAGAGGAAGAGGTTGGAACAATTTAAGAACAAAACAAATGCCTTGAAAAAAAATGGGCAGGAAAGCAGACCAAGGCTTTTGAGAATCACACAGATGATATGGCGTAAATATGAATTTTTCTGACTTCCGTGCTTTACTCAATACAAGAAATCCTATTATGTCCTTGGTGGGTAGATCTATTACAGCTCCTACAGTATTTTTAACATATTTATAGTTATACATGCTCTTATAAGTATAATTTTTTTAAGTTTTAATTTTAAGTAATATTTTTTTAAGTTTTCTATACTTTTTTGTTCTATTTGTATATGTTGATTTCAGTCCCCACAAACTCTCTCCTGAATTTACTGAAACGCTTTTTCAGTTTTTTTTCCACCACCTGGCTAATAGGTATGCCATTCACAAGCTCTATACTGTTAACTTCTGTTATTTTTCCATTGAGAAACAAACTAATACAAAAAACACTACCCTTAACTGTGTGGCAATCTTTTCACAATATTCTTAAAAGTTTATATATTACCTATAGAGAGAAAGACTTACTGATTGCTGACCTTTTCTTCTGTTTTCACAGCTACAGACTCCAATAGTTTAAAAGCAGGTTGGACTGAAGTTACACCAGGTCCAATAGCGCAAAAGGCTGAGTAGTCTATGGACTATTCAATTTAAGCTGGTTTTAATTTTAATGTTTTTCCTTATGGTAGTATTTAATAAAATACTTCATCACATTAATTTTAATGAAAACAGCAGGGATTCTCATTAAAGTATCAGTCTTAATCACAAGACAGCAGGAGATAAAATACTCCTGCACTTTGGGACAGGGCTGCAATGGAAAGGTCCTGAGCATGTTGTCAGAGTCAGCTGTGGGGTGACTTGTGGTTCAGAGGACCAAGACTCGGGAGAACTCAGGTAACTCACGCAAGCATAGACAACCAGCTTCCTTAGAGTTTCATAATGCATTTTGAAAGCAAAATGTTTAAGATCCAGGCTTGGACAACCTCATGTGGAAGCAGCACAAGATCAAAAACCCAGCAGCATAAAGTGGACAGCAGCACTTCTTCCTGGTGTGCCAGGAGTGCAGGCTGTAATTCTGCCTGCACTCAGCACCTGGCACAGTCAAAAGGGCTATGAATATGGCATGGCGGGGGAAAATCACTGTGCATGTTCACTGCTGACTGCTGTGAGTGCTGACACAAACGTGAATAATCCCTGGACTACTTCACAAAATACAAGTGTCTGTGTGGGAGCAAAATGTGACCAGGGTTAAGCACGCAGGAGCATTCCTTTCTCAGCAATGCTGGCATTTGTTCTCAGCTATTTGAAACCCATGGAGCCAGATTTACAGGAGTAAAAACAAGAATCAGAAAAAAACCCACAAACCTTTGCAACAAAAATACAGCTTTATTGAATTTCCACATGTATATTATTTCTAAAGAAAATATGCTGTGTTATACTGGGCATCTCTTAAACCAGCAAGCACTTCAAGAAATGGCATGTTCATGTGTGTATCTCTGGGGTTAGTTATGCTAGTACGTAAGATTATTTCTTGAAAGAATATTTGATTGTTATTACTGCCTTGCAACTAGCATACTGGAAGCAATATTTTTTTTAAATGGTGCTTGAAATAAGACTGCCGCTGTGGATTTCTTCTTAATATAGAAACAGGCTTCAAAATTCAGTTTTAGCTCTTGATCCTAATTTGGGGCTGCAAAAGAAGGATTTTTGCATGAACACAATTTGTCAAAAATACAGATTAGTGAGATGCATAACACACACTAAGGTAATTTAGTTTTCCTAGTTTACACAACCTGTTGATCTGGCTAACAAATAGAAATCATAGTTTCACAGAAACAAAACCAACCCTACAGATATATTCAGCCACCTCCTTTGTCCTACAGCTGTGGGAGAAGATGAGAACTGGCAGATCAGATTTATCTTGTGAAAAGCTTGCCCATCTGCAATAGCCTGAAGCAAACTGCTTTTAGGACTTAAATTTTCACAGAGCTGTAACTATTCAAATTCAGACTAAATCTCTCTCCCTGAAATTTAGACTCATTTCTTTTTCTCCTACTCTCAGGAAAGATGGAAAAGTGAGTAATATCCCTTTATAATAGTCCATTATGAAGAAAGAAACTGCTTTGTCTCTACTCTGCCCTTCTATCTTATCTTCTGTGTGAAGATGCTGAAGCCTTTATATCTTTATAAATCTTCCATTTGTTTCCCACATCCTATGCCACTGATACTGCACTAATAGTGAAAAAAAAAAGAATAATTATCTTCATCATATTATTAGCATTCTTTTCATCATCTCCCTGAAAGCATCACCTCTTCTACTCAGACCCACTTTTTCCTCCCCTATAATCCTCAGGTTCTCACCTGCAGTATTATTGTCATTCCTTTTCTGTCTATACCCTTCATATTTCTTTGCATTTTTCTTCAATCAATTGTATCATATTTATTTCAAGCCATTCTTGTAATGTAAGTGAATTTTTTTAATTAAAATCCTGGCTTCCATGCTGCTTGCAAGCCCTCCCAAGTGGGCATTATCTGTAAATTGGGTAAGCCTATCATCTATGCCAATGAGAAAGCAATTAAGGGCAAAGTTTTATAGTGTTAGAGCTAGAAGACAGCATTCTGAAAGTCTGTGAGATGTTCTCCCACTTAGGCAGCAAATAACTCTTCTCACAGTCCTGCTTTCCAATCAAGTACCCATCTACCTTATGTGAATTTAATTTAGTCCATATCTGCTTTGCCTTGCTTATGGATGTCGTGTGGGACTGCACTGAAGATACACTGTATGAAACACATCCTTATATCTGCTCTGCTGTCACAGAAGGAAATGAGATCAGCTTGATAAGATTTGTTTCTGATGTGTCCCTGTGCAAATAATCTTATCTTCTTACCATTCTCTAGATGCCCAAAAATGTGTTGTTTAATACTCTGTTCCAGTGTCTTGGAAATGCTGTTAGGACTGGATTTTCGGTAATTCCTTAGATTTTCCTTTCCTCTTTTGTTTAGATAGAACATTGTGTTTGCCTTTCTTCAGTTTTCTGGGAACTTTCTCATCCTGCTAATCACTAGTGTTTGAGATATTGCTTAGGTTAAGTAGTCTAAGGGTAAATTTCATTAGGCTGTTCCATCCTAAAAACTCCAATTTACCTTGGTATTCCTTCAGGTGCTATTTTCCATTTCTCTCCATGATCCTACTCTCAAATTCATAATAATAATTGAAATAAACTTTTAGTCAGAATTAATCTCATTTTTTGTGAAGACTGAAACAAGGAAAGAGAAAAAAAAAAGGCATTGAACCTTCCAGCCTTTCCAGTATCACCTATTTGCTGCTCTCTTGCTAAGCACTACATTAAACCAGCTCTCAAGCATAGTTCATTATTTGCAATGCGGTATTGTTTAACTCTAGCAAACCATTCATTTAATGGCAGTACATGGTTATGTGCTCAAATATAAAAAAATTCATCTTATTTCCCTGACATCCTTTCACAATCCAATTCCAGACTACACCTCAATTTCTTCCAACCGTTTGATTGCATCCCACTTAAAATTAATTCTATTGTGACTTTATTTTGCCATCCTAACAACTGGAATTATTCTGCATTGGTAATTATTCATAGGAAATAATTCACCAAATATAGCCATCATATTATATATATATATATATATATATATACCTAAAGCATCCTATCATCTTTTTAAATAAAACGATAAAAATTTGATGAAGTGACACCAAAGTAGTTACATATTCAAATTGTGACTGTAATCAAATCAGAAAAAATAGTAATACTCACCATCATATCTAAACAGAACCTTTTTCATTGGAAACCTATAGAAAAATGAAAATAAAAAGTGAAAACAAAGTGAAAAGGAGAATAAAAACTGCAATATGTTATGCAGGAACAGTTGTAAAAACTGGTAGACAACTTCATACAGCACTTCTCTTTTTTTTTTAATCACTGGTTTGCTGCAGTCTTAATTTACAACTCTGCTTACTGAACCAGGAATGATTTTTCATGCATTGACATGCTTGAGGAAGTCTTCTGCCCACAGCAAATTTCAACAGACAAGCATCACCTTGACTAAGTGCACAGCAGAGGACATTTCAGATTCACACTGGTTTTCCACTTTCCACTTCTCTTTTGAACCTCGTGCTGGGAGGACAGAGCATGTGGCCACCCTTGCATTCACATGACATAGATGTTGCCTGCCTCCACCTTAGCAAGGATTTTGCCCGTCTCCTAGAAGAGCCTGGCATCCATACCAAGGAGTAAGATAGACTACAGGGTGGACTAATCACTGTCTAGAACACTGGCCTAAAAAGATAGTATTCAACAACTCATACTCTCTGTTCCAAGTTGTATTTCAGAGGATGCTAGAGTGACATCTCCATCAGAGATGTGAAGAGCCTATATGTCCAGGAAGTCTGTGGATGTTCCTAAGCTGGCTGGTGAGAGAGACTGATATGCCCGGGGTAGGACTCCCCTTCTGGAGGACTTTGCCAGACTGGAGGAATGGGCTAGCAGAAGATCTGTGAACAAAGGCAAATACAAAATCCTGCATAGAGTAGGGGACAAGGAGGGATGGAGGAAGTGAATAACCCATGCAACGGCACAGGCCAGTGACTGACTGACTGGGAAGCAGCTCTGCCAAGAGGGACGTGCGGTCTGGCTGGCACCATCAGTCCATGAGAGTGCATCAGTTCAGCCTTGTTGTGATGAAGGATAACCTCATATAGAGTTGCATTAATTAGAGCATAGCCAGCAGGTTGAAGGAAGTTATTCCCCTCTGCTGGGCAGTAGTGAGGCTGCACCTGGAACATAGTTACCATTTCTGAGCCCTCCCAATAAAAATAGTCTTTTGCTTTGTCAAAAAAGCAGAGGAGACCAATGGACAGCTATCAAGATGGTTGCTAGTGTTCATTAATTTCTGGGAAAGATGTGTGAATGATGAGGAGTGGCTAAAGACAGCATTTATTTGACCTAAAGATTAGACTAAGAGGTACCTATTTTCCCTTTCCAGCCATTTAAGAAAGGTTTAATGACAGCTCAGATTTGCATTGTGAAAGAAAACAAGGCAGCAAGTGGGGAAATTTTAATTAGCCATAAGGAAAAATATTTTATATCATAAGAGTGGTCAACCACTATAGGTAATTTTAATCTGATTCTATGATTCTAATTACTTATGCATTACTTAAGTATTGAATAATTAAAACAAACTTTCTTCAGCCTACAACTATGTCCTGACTACCTATTCACAGCAAGTTCTTCTCCTCTAAAACTATTTCTCAGAACTCCTGCCATTCTTTGAAGGGGACCAATAACAAAAGCTGTTTCTTAATGCCAGGTAGAATTAGATTCAAATTGCAGTTTGAATCACATACTGATATTTCAAAGTTTCTCCTTATCATTCTTATATTACTACCCTTTCAGAATTTTAAATGTAAACTTATAAACCTAATATATTTATGGTAATTCTTTTTATGCAATCACCTTACAAATAAAATTCTATAAATGCATATAAAGCTTTTTCCTTGTTAAAGCGTGGTGATCTAGTATGCCCTTTCAAGTTAGTAGGCTATAACTGAAAGTTTTTACTTAAAACAAGACGATATTAATGAAGGTGACTAAAGTATTTCCCAAATACCTGTTGCAATATAAATTTCCTGTTGTACATATAAAAGCTTTAAAAAAAATTAAAGCATTGTTCAGTTATAAAGTAACTAGAAAGCTGGTCTGCTGATATTTAAAGTTTTTATTTGAGAATTTAGAAGTGTGCATTGTTTGGACCTGCCTTTCTATGTGTAAGTATCAGAAGGCAACAGTTTACTGTTCCCTTTCAGTGGCTCATCCAATTTAGAGGTTAAAGAATTTGTCACAGCTAACACCTGAAAAATCTTATTCCTTTAGTAAAAGCAGTAGTTATTCCTACTTTTAATGTTCATTTTCAGGGTCATTAGATTTTCAGCTAAATGAACTGCTATAAGGATATGGAGAGAGCTTAGGGTTGCAGTCCTTGGCTTGGTAAAAATAAACTAAGGGTGGTAATACTACCACTCTAGAGAGGAATGGGCAGCAGTGTTCTGCCATGCCAGTCTACACCAGCTCTCCACTCTCTGGGGAACAAGGCTGCAAACTTATGCAAGATTGAAAGCATAAAGTGAATAGTAGATCCATGATGTGACACATGAAGAGCCCACATTTCTGTCTCCTAGGAAAACACAAGGAGCAACACCGTCTGGAAAGATCTGTCCCAGTGCCAAATGGAAAAAGAAGGTGCTTGCATAAAGTTGACCTTTGAACGGGAGTGTTTCCTGTAGAGTTCCCTGTACATCCATTAGGTATCTATCACATCCCTGTCCTTGCTTTGACAAGTTTGAACCTTCTTTACAAGCTGAAAAGGTATTGAGCAGTAAGCAAGAGCTGAATCATTACAGAATAATTCAGGGTCCAGTGAGGAGGGTGTTTAACTGGAAGAACATCCCCTTGCTGTGATAATGCATTTAAGGCTGGAGATTTTGTCAAAAGTGAGACCCTTTACATAAACTCTAGTACAAGGACACTTTCACAGAAAGGGTACATTTTCCTCTTATATGTAGAATCTATCAATGATTAATGCTATTGTTGACTTCTGAGCAGGAGCACTCCTTAAGCAAATAAAGACTAAAAGCAATGTATAACAGAACTTTGGACCTTATTGGCGTTTTCATAGAATTTCAAATTTCAACAACTTTTGTTACTTTGCACAAAAGACAGTCATTAAAAATCTGTCACCACTGAAGCTGATAGAATCACCTTTTTCTCATGGGGACTTTTTATGAATGTTGACTTTAGAAATGCTATTGATTTCTCAAGTAAATATTGCAGATCTATCGTGAACAACAAACAGACAAAACTGAGTAATTACTCAACTGCAGCAAAGGATTACATGGACCTAAAGTAATTGTATTAGTAAGTGTAATTGGTCATTAATTAGTAGTTGTAATTGTAGACTTGGGATTTTGTAAATCATAGATGAATAAGGGTAATGAGGATGTACTTTTAGCCCCTGCACACAATATTTTTTTTCAGATCATGCAGGTACATATGCCCTATATTCTCTCCAAAGGTTCTGACTCAGTAAAATTCTGAGATGGATTATAACATCATTCACACATCTTAGCCTGGGCAAACACTAGCTTTACGTGAAAGGAAGACAGTAGGTATCAGAAATGATTGGCTTGATTATGTTTCAGAGTATCCTTCAGACCTGCTCCATTTAAAATTGAGAGGATTTCACAAGGAGGAGAATATCACTGATTTATTTTTTTACTTTCACAGGAAAGCCACGGGTCTTACTTGGTACATGCCATAACAGAATGATGCTAAAATTACACTAATTCTATTCTTCTGAATACAAAGGTACCTCCTTTTTGTTTGTTTGTTTTTTGGATTTTTTATTATTATTTCCGGTGAATATTTGGTTGTGAGGAAAACAATACAAATTACTGAGGAGAAATGAGCAGCAGATTGCCCTCATTTCCTCTCTCACTCCTTCCTAGGGGTCAAGGAGGTGTTTGTATTTCATAGAGCATCTGCCCATCCATTTGGGTTTCTTTTGGAATTGCACAAATCGTACTTGCTTTCTCATTCTGAGGGAGGAACATTGCAGGAGAAGTTAAGTATGAGCCTATATACAATTTTAGATAAAAAGGACAGATAATAATTTAGATAATATAGGAGAGTGATCTAAGGGTCTTATGATAGCAGTAAGAGAAATATTGGGCTTATGACTTGGCAGATTTTTTTCCTAATCAGTTCATCATCCAAACAGAATTCACTGATAAAAAAAGACATTTTAAATTAGATGGGGATTTGTGGCTTATGAAACTCATAACATGGAAATTCAGTATAAACTGTTCCTAGAGTCAAGATAGGTTCCCAAATAAAAAGGAACAATGCAGGTGCCTGAAGATGTTGTGATTTTAAAAATCATCAACCAAGACCTACAAGTTCTTTTTTTAATGCACTGGAAAGGGAAAACATTATAACATACAATTCTGAAAACTCAACCACATAAAAGAGAAAATGGTGAAAATGTGTTTGTCTTTCAGGGACAGCTTGACAACAACTTATCTCCAAGAAGCCACTACTCTCAGGGCAGATAAGAAGGCTGTCCCAAATATCTTGAGCTGCTCCTAGTTCTGTGTTGCTCTCCAGTCTGTCTCCCAGACAGCATAAATGTTTATCTCCTTCTGGGTATCACTGCTGTATACTTCCATTTCCAGCAACAGACCTCAGGGGAAACAGATGCCTTTGTTAAGTCCTTCTTGACTGACAATGAGAAAAGGGGAGTATCTCTAGATGCATGTGTGTCTTCTCTGACCCCCGTTAAACAAACAAAAATTGCTCAGCCTTCACATGGCCAGCATGATGTGCCCTGGTCACCTCCTCCTGCTAAAAATGAGATTAAAAATTGGGGAAAATATTAGATAAAAAATTGGGGAAAATATTGGATCATTTGTTCAGTACAAGTCAGTTGAATAGTTCTGTGAAAAATATTTTCTTTGGTTTGTAATAGAGAAAATAGTAAATGTGTCATCCCTTGATGTTACTTCCTGAGCAGCTTGTGGTGAGCCTGACACAATTCTTCTTGATATTCCTATATGACTATTTCTGCATAGTCATAGCTGCAAAATACACATTAGTGACAGGCCACAGGGAACCAGCCCAAATAGTCAGCTTGCTCAGCTGTACAAAATTGTATCAGACTTTTTTTTTCAACTTTAAAGCTAATTATTTGCCTCTAGCTAACATTATTATAAGGCATCCCATAAGATGTTAATCAAAGGAAATACAAAAAGTACTGATAGCAGCACTTATAAATCTTCTTATTTCCCATTGATTGTCTTTGGTCCTTATAAATGCAACCACAGTTTTGCCAGATATAGTTGTTCTACAGATCATGGTACAAATTCTCCTGCTGTTGTAGTACATTTAAGCTTTTTAAAAAAATTGGTTGATAGAAATTCTGTTCAAAGTGCTTGTTTAAAATATAAGGGAACTTTTAGAAGACAGTTCTAATGTATTTTACCTGCCTTGGAACAGACCAAGTTGGCCTCTAACCAAAGGAATTTTGCACTTTTTTTGTGTCTGACTGTACTATGTCAGTACAAGATCCTTCACTTTCTGATCTTAATAATGCATCAGTTAAACTATGTGTCTTGTCTCTTAGAGAATTCTCTTTGAAATTATCTGACTTCCCATTAGATTTGTAAAACTCTTCCTCAATATGCAAACTGTAAAGCAGAAGTATGACAAGGAGCTAGCTGTTTGCTTCCCTCTGTTTTCAAATACAGGAAAATCATCTTCATCAGAGCCTGCAAATACATACACACACACTTATAAAAATACACATATATGTATATGTGAATTTATACATGTTTTAGGGTTCCTAGCATACTGCAAATCTGCTTAATCTCAAAAACAAATATATCCTCAGAAAGATGTAGTCCCTCTCACTGCCTTCTAATGATATACCATTATTTCAATACTATTTCAGAAACTTTACAGCTGAGATGGAAAAAAACAACCTATCTGAGAGGATCTGAAAGGTATTCTTGGTCTAACTTCACTTTGTGAGGGCATTTTGGGTCTTTCTTTGAATAGTTCCATAGCAGACACTGTAACACCTGCTTTTGAGAGAAGCAAGAAGTGGCTCCTGGGAGGCAGAGGAAAGGGGATTGATGGTGTAGAAACAAGCAGAAATGTCAAAGGCAAGGAACAAAGGAGGAGATTTGGAGGGCTGTGAGGGAGATTCAAACAAAAAGAGATACAAAATAGCTGTAAGTCCCTGACACTCTGTGCAGAGAGGCCAGGGATGCACATGAGAATAAGAGGCTACGGTCATGCCTTTATACTCCTGGTGCAGAACAGCAGTCTGTTGATCCACCCAACAAGTGAGTTATCAACCTCTTTTCATTTTTGTCTTATTTCCCCCTTTTTTTTTCCAGTGGAAACTGAGATAAACTGTGAGGATATATTGATATGGTGTCAACAAACTCAGAATTCAGGCAAATCCTCCATTTCCAAAATGCGAAGGGCTTGACCCCAAAACTCCCACACTGTTTTACAAAACTAAAAGAAAGTTACTCATTTGCTAGAAATTATTGTCAAACATCCATTTCTTTTATTTAAATTATCATGTTGCTGTTTTCAGACAAACTAGAATCTAATTTTAAAATAATAAATTAAAAAGAAACGGTTTATAAATATGTAATTATCATTCCTATCTGTATTTTTATATTCATTAAAAAACTAGTGAAATAATTGTGAGAATGAACCTGGTAAAAGAGGTCTCGGTAGTAAAAAATTCATTCTTGTGTCATAAATGTTCTCATACTGCTATTATTGGTACTAAGATATGCCCTCATAGATGTATTTCTAAAATAGTATTGAAAATGTCCTGTAATGAACGATGTCCTATTACATTCCAAAGCCAGAGTAAAGAGCATGATAGTTAATTGAATTACATATGTTTATTTCAACATTGAGGCTTCAATTCAGCTTCATGCTCATGACCTTGTTGGCAAAAAGGACATGCCAGTCAGTGCCAGCTGAACCTTTTTAATTTTCTATATGCTCTGTCTCAAGAGAAAATTGATAATGACTAATGGATTGCTTCTGCTCTCACTGAATGAATTGTCTAGAGTGGTAACCACTATGGTCCTAGAGTTTAGATATATAAATGTAGTAGGGAATTAACCACTGAATTGAAACTTCAAGAAAATTTGTATCCTTCTTCAAAGTCAAATAAAGCTGGCGCTGAATTTTGATACTGGGCAAACTTGAACCACATTTGATGTTTTCTTGACTGCCTTTTATGAAATTCTCAATAACCAATTATCCTAAGTGCTTCTTGTAGCTGTTGTAGTGCCTGATATTTAAAACAGAAGCTATATCAGGGACTGAAAATTGTGAAATGTTTTCTTTAAATATGGCTGCATAATTTAACAAACAGCATAATTTAACCATTCTCGCTTGCTAACATCCCAACAGCACGTATCAGGAACCTGAAGCATAAATGTTAGTGTTATTTCAAATACATATAAGCAACACAGTCAGCAAAACAGCTCAGGGGTTGTTTTTTTTTCTTCATTGATCATTAAGAACAATTAATGTTTATGTAGTCTGCACTGGAAAAAAAGCAGGTCTGAAAGCTCAGCACATTTTTACTGATCAACCTACGTGAGCTACGCAAAGAAAAGATAAAGCTATCATGCAAAGGCTTAAATCCATCAAATGCCGACTGATTACCTCCTTGGAGATGAGAGTCTCATTTTCTGGAATAGGCACCATGGGAAGACTGGGCTGCTGAGCCAGGATGTCACAGGTTGGAGAGAGCATGAAGTTAAAAACAGGAAAAAGAAATCCATTATCAGTTCAATTTTTATATAAAGTATCACTAAAATGAAGGCCAATACCCTCAGACATACTAAGGATAGGAAGGCAATGAGATCTGTGTTCAGTAGGCTCTTACTACTCCTTTTCACACTTGTCTGTATGAAAATCTATTTCAAGGTATAGCCTGTTTTCTGTTATGTTATATTCCCATAATTAAAAGGATTGGGGAGGGATAAATCCCTTTTGAATTTCAAAGAGGCAACTTGAGTAAAAATCACAGCAAAAGTACCTACTTTATGACACATTTAGTATGAGAAAATGCACATAAAGTTATTTAAAGTTAAACCATATTTCCATCACTTTGAATATCTGTCTTCTCATATCTCCTCCAAAAGTTTTTTCCTTAATCTGAAATTTCATAGCCATAAATCATACAAGCATTTGACTAAAAATGCTGTATAACAGTAATTAGTATGTGCAGAAAACTGTTTTCAGTCTTGGTAACTTTCCAGTGTTTTGAATATTATATGTCTTGCATCTGAGTAGTGAAGCTTGATGGCTGTGACTCAAGTGAAGAACCATACCAACTTCAATGAGATTTTAATTAGAATGCAGGTAAATAGATCAGCTGGAGTTTATAAAGGCAATGTTAAGATCATAAGCTTGTGACATTTTCTTATAGAGTGACACAGAGACATCATCTTTAAAGAAAAGGTTGCTGAAAGTTTTGGGATTTGGGTATTTGAGAATTCTCCAAAAACAAAATTGGAAGAAGCCTGCTATTTTCAGTGTATCAAAGGCATTAATTTATTTTGGCATTTAGATCAAATAGTAAATCAGAAAATTATGTGTTGCTTAAAAATATTGCTCTTCTAAGAAAATTGATTTTTACACTGTGCTTTTTGAGAAGCAAAACTGATCTGCTAAACTGGCCCTGTACACAAAGAAATATACTGAAGTGGAATCCACTCTAATTTTCTGCAATTACTTTATGGATGTGCTATATATTTCTCTCTTCCTTTGTAAATTTGCCCTGATTCCTTTCAAGGGACAAAGGAATCTACTTTAGCAACAACAGAAGCTTTGAACCATTTAACTTCTATTTTTTTGTGATTATTATTCACAGAAATGAAAAGGCAAGGGAATAACTTTAGGCAACAAGTTTATTTATTTATTCATTCATTCAAGAGATTTTTAAAAAGGAATAAATTTAGGCTAAAGAAGGGTAAGGAAGGGGTAAGGTCCCTAGATCCTCTCAGTGGTAACATCCCTCCCTCTGACACTCATGTGGCTCCCAATGTCAGCTGCCAAGGCATCCCCCAGACCTTACACCATCCCCTGCTGCAGCACACACAGGAGGTGTTTGATGGTCTGCATGGAACAGAAGTCCTGTTTCCAAACCCAGCATCCCATCATTACCAAGGCTGGGCAATCCTTGATGATACACAGGTACACAGTTCTAGGAACACCTGTAGTATCTTGGCAAGTGTATTTCATTGAAAGAAACCCTAGAGTTGATATATTCATGCCCTCATCAGAATATGGCATGTCTGTATCCCAGGCAAAGTAGGGAGGGTCAACAACAAATAGAAGAAGGAAAGTATTCTTCATATTCTGTTCACTTTCTGATGTACAGCTAAGCCCTCTGAGAATTCTCCTCTGCCCACAAGAATGAAAAGTTCCCTTGTCAAGTGGTGATCTGAGAACGCAACAGCTTTTTCTCAAATTGCACAGAGAGGAAATCAATGAAAAATGTACTTCTATTGTGTCATCTCATCCTGGCCTTTCTTGCTGGTATTCACTGCCTGCCCTGTTAACCTGAAATGCCCCTGTGAGTCATGATTCTGCCTTACCTTTTCTCTTGATTATGAGGTCTCAAGTCCATCCTTGGACCTGACAAAAGTAATTGCCTTTTTTTGTCCAAGAAATATATTTGCTTCCCTTATTTTGATAGCATCCTCTTTTCAAACTAAAGAGCCAAACTCTGTGACAGTCTCCATAGAGAGGAAAATGATTTCTATATTCTGGAGAGACTCTCTTAATATTAATTACTTTGGAGAGGTTTAATTGAAAGAAGGCAAGGAATTCACCAATTAATAATGAAGAAAAGTAGTTAGTCAAAAATATAGAGTTCTCTCTGTTTCCACAAGACTTCTCTGACCAAAAACCCTTGAAGTTATCATAGAAGAGTCTATACATTCTAGTAGTCAGGTGGGTCTAGTCTTAAGGAAGTCACATATGGCTCATTTATAAAGAACTTTAAGTAGTACTTTAGTGAATACAGAGCACATAAGCCAAGTGCTGTACCCTTTTTCTGCTGAAATAACTAAACTTAGTCTTGCAGGTCCCTGAAAGGAAGGCGTTGGGTTCTTGCCCAGAATCAAGCAATTCTGCCTGTGTCAGCTGTGAAGGAAATGAATGCTTTGGCCTGGATGACTTCATCCTAAAGACTCAGAGGCTGATTATCTGTGTTATTTCCATTAAGTGTCAGTGTAAACCAAAATGTGTCTGCCTTGCTGTAGAAAATGTCCCATACCTGTCCTGAGTTTAACCAAGAGGCTTCAGAATCTTGTTCTTTCCTTCCTGATTTTTCCTTAAAAGTATGATTTTTTTTGTGTTCTTGACTGCACATGACACAGTCAACTTATAAGTACCAGAATATGAAGTAGGCAGAATGAGGCTGGATTAGCCCTTTCTTACTAGACAATGTGTGACTATTACCCCTCAGAGTCATATAGGAATGTGCTTGTGTCCACCAAATCTGAAGTGTGAATGCAACTTAGACTTTGTACTTTTTATGGGTGTGTAGTCTCAGTGAGACCTCATCAAACTCTGTCACTGGCATTCTTTCATCTTCAGGTCAAAGCAGCTGGCAAGAAACCCTATCTCCTATGCAAATGTGAAAATATTCTGTCTGTTGATGGTGGGAAATGACTATTGCTTTTATAATTACTGCTCTTTTTTGCTTTGACAGTTACAAAATCCTCCGTTACTCTTACAAGGTTAATCAACAAGATTTAACTTTTCCAGGTGTTACTCAAATTTCTCTTAATGTGACATTTTTTCTTTATTATTTCTAAGAACGGTGAAAGAGCAAACTAGAGAAATCTGCATTTGTGGCTGCATAATTGTACTGAGGAGAGCAGAGTATCTTTACAATATATAAGCACTAGCAGCATGTAACTTCAACGAGAAATTATATACCTGCCCAAAATAACCTCTTACAGACTAAGACAAGGCTTACAAAGAGGTGGTTATATAATATCTTCATTAGACCTTTGCTCATTTCATTCTGTAATCAGCAAGACATATTTGCCTTTAAAAGGTCAGTTGATCTTTATTGTGCCATGAATCACAGCTGCCTCTGAACTAACATAAAGCTTTCTGAATGGTTCTCAGTGAAAGACGTTTTCCATAAATCTAAGTTGCTCTCTAGAGGGTCTGCAACCTTTGCCAATTGAAGCACTGGTTTAAAACTGGAACCAGTGAGAGATAACATACATAAGAAATAAGAATATTTCAACTGTAGTAACCAGAGAACAGTCACATTTACACTACTTTCTCAAGTCTTTAATCCTCTCTGAAAATAAATTAGGTACTCTAGATCCTTAGTAAACATAGATACATTCCTTCCCAATAGGAAAAATGTCTGGTTTCTCAAAGACTAAAAACATTTATTTAAACACGTACAACAAGCAAATATTTTTATAAAACAGTTTTATGTCTCTCCACTTTATCTAAGTGATAATGAACATGAAATACTCAGTACTACTAAATAGTAAAACACCCACAGCAGCATAGCAAGGAATACTTCCAACTAAATGGAAAGAAAATAATATCATGTACAAGGGCAATTTGGGATTATAATGTCTCTGGTCTCTTTGAAATGACACAGTATAAAATCTATTTCAAAGATTCAGTCGTTAATCACCAAATTCTTTTGCGTCTTGTACCTCTATGAAAAGGAAAAGTAAAGTAGAAATAGCAATCAAAATACAGATTTACAATGTGCCTTCAGACTTATGCAGTGAAACATCCTGACAGACTTGCAAATCCTTATTATGCACTATTGTAGCCATGCATTTTTATTTTGAAGATTTCAAAACTCTTTCCAGGTTGATAAGTACCTGGAAAAAAGAAACAACTCTCAGGCAAACATGGTTTCCTGACAGTTTCTTACCAGACACAGGCCCAGAGGACACCAGAGTGCGGTGAGACTGAGAGATTCGAATCTAAAAAGAATATTTAGATAGAACCATAGAACAGTTTGGTTTAAAACCACCTAGCTCCAACCCCTTTGCCATGGGCAGAAACACCTTCTACTAGACCAGCTTGCTCAAATCCCCATCCAACTTGGCCTCGAACACTTCCAGAGATGGGGTATTCACAGCTGCTCTGGGCAACCTAGTACCAGAGAACACCAGAGGCTGGAAGAGTCACAGGGCTTTGCAGTAAGGATTCCTTATCTATAAGTAGAGTGGGAGGAAGATGCATGCAAGCCCAGCAGCACATCAATTTTCCTTGGGCTGATTTTTCCCAGATTGAGTTTAACTTCACATGCAGGGCCAGCCCATGATGGATTTGACTGAGGTTTTTCTGCCAAAATTATTTTTCCATGAAAAAATACTAGCAAGAAAAAAAAATGAAGCTTTCTGCAAAATATTTTGATTTCTCTTGTAATTTAGAAAATAAAATGAAGTATTCAATTGCAAGAAAACCTATCTGTAACTAGAATATTGTGTTTTCTGTCTTGGATGTTTGCTTTTGGATCACTTCCACAAAATACTAAGATGCATTTCACTATCCACTCCGTGGCAATCATGTTAAGAGCCTCTATATTCTGCTGTGGGCTAATGAAGTGCTGCAGTTCCTTGCAGGGCTAATTTCACTATTGGTGATTATGGGAGCTGGTGGCCAGCAAGGATTCCTGATCCATGATGAAGACTTGAGGCATGAGAACCACAACCTACACACCCATAGGGCAGGGTAGCAGAGACAAACCTCCTCTAATCACATGGATTAGAACTACCTGCTTTGAGTCACTTCATGTAACCCAAAGGATGCATATTGGTTTCTGGAGTATTTAAATGTTTTTAAAACTTAATCTGTATTGGAAAGAAAATGTCAGAATTTCCAACAACACAAGTATTTGAAATTTCCCTCAGCATATTGACTGTGAACTCATGGAAATTGAGTCATTGCTTAGAACTGATGATGCTTCCTGCCCAAGGAAGGGGCTTATTTCTCATTGAAAGAAAACATCCAAAGAACTCTAACTGCTTTCCGAGTAACACTGTGAAATGAACTGGTTGTAATTTCAGAGCTGACTTTCCCCCACATATTACCTGATTATCTGCTAAACTGAAAACCCTGTTTTCTGAGCAAGCCGCTGATGCAAGAGAGAACTTTTACCTTAGTTACTCCAAATTCAAACCAGAAACTTTGAATGAATCTTCAAGAATGCACATCTGTAATTGTCACTTATTATATAAAAATTTACATTAAGAATATATTCTGCCCGTAATATAACTGTTAAAATTCTAGCTAGTGTTTAACTGAGAAAAAGAGAAACTAGTTCACAACATCTCTGTAAATAAGTAAATGCTGACTTCTTGAATTCAAGCTCTGAGTACATCCTTGGAATTTCACCAGAACTAGTTATATTTTATGCTTTTATCTCACATAACTGAAACTGGAGTGAATTAAGGCCATATTTCAGAGTATACATTATAGAAATACTTGCTAAAAAGTTAAGTGAACTCTAATGTGCCCTTTAAAATATAATGTTTGCAAAGATCTATCAGCTAACTGTTTACTTTTTCTTGATACCTGAGTCATGTTTTTAAAAATCTAAAAAAGCAGTGGGAAATTGCATAGAAACATCTTTGTTCCTTGAGGTCTAATATAAAAATTTCTGTATTGCTCTGGGTGTTTTGGGATAGTTTCCACTAACTATGATTTTCTTTTTCTTTCAGCCCTTGCTTTTTCACTATCTTCAATAAAAAGTGCACAAGTATAATTTTTGTTTCTCACACAGGTTTCACACGCACCAAACCTGGTTTGATATTCTTCACTCAATTACATATTTCTGCTAATAACAGCCTTTACCTCTGGGTTGCTTCTGTTCTCAGAAGTGCATTGTTATCTAGGGCCAGAATTTCTATTTGGAAATGTTTATTGTATTGTAAAAAATATCTGACTGAAACCCATTATGCAGAAGACTAGATGCCATCACCCTAGAAAGCCAGATATAAGGATGAACTCAACTTTTTATTTTGTAGAGACTTCTAAGAATGAAGACAAAGCATCTTAAAGCACTATTTGGTGCTTGAGACTGGTTCACTCTGTCCCAGCAGAGACAGCCTGTATAAAGGAAAAGGCAGAAAGAAACAGAAGTGACTGTAACTATGTTTCAAGAGGAAACTTGAACACTCCTGGGTGTGTTTGCTGGGAAACACGTTTTAGTCCGAGCACAAAAGTGCCTATTGAGTTGAGTGCATACACCAAAGAAATGCCAGGGTCCTACCATAAACAGCTTGTCCTAGTGGAAATAGGACAGAAAGACTCTCAAACTTGTCTGACTACCCAGCCCAAAAGCACAGACACAGTAATTAATTCCTTCTTTTTTTCTTTGGAAGAGCTATCTCCAGGGAAATGGGCAGCAGAGTTCATTCCAGGTGGTGCCAGACTTAGGACACCTCCATGTTAGGTGCATGTTCCTGGGTCTCCTGTTGAGCCTAAGATACCTTCAAGTTCTGTTGCTAATTCAATGGCTTTGAAGAAAGCAATTGATTATGTTTAGAAAATTACGATCTTTCTAAAAAGTGCTTCAAGAGAAACGCCTTTCTTTAAAGATGAGCTGAGCAGGAACTCTCAACTCATTTTCTGAGGGCATTATCAAACCAAGTCAAAAGTGATAGAAATGTCATCTAAATATGATATAATTAAAATAAATCATTAAGCCCAAGAAATGCCATAAAATAATATACAAAGAAGACACAACAATATTAATCATTAATATTTTTCCAACAAGGAGGTCCAATTTGTAGCTCAGCACTAATGAACTGATTTGTTTACCTCTGATATCTTTTTCTACACCAAAGCAATTTTTCTGGGTCACAGATAGTAGATTGATCAACCACAATACACCTACATAAGTGCAACATTTAAATGCCAGAGTTCAAAAGAGAAAGAAACTGTCTTCTAGAAAATAAAAGCTGTTGGGATGATGTCTGGGAGAAAAGTGCTTTTCCATGGCAACCTTGAAAGGCTGCTGTATTCACAGAATGTCAATCCCCACTATGCTACTATTTATCAAATACAAACTCCAATGAGCAGGAGATTGGATGATGAAGTAAACACCACTGATTTAATTTAAAAAATAATAAAGATTACCTTTAAATGTTCTGCTTACCTATGAGCCTGGAGACCTGCAAGTGATTATGAAAAGTTGAGGCTTTCAGCATGACTACATTTAGTGATTGCAAGAAAATTCCTTTTAGGCCATTTAGGAAAAAATTAAATTGGCCTGAGCATGAAGTTGGACATTAAAGAGAACTTGTCCTCTGCTACTGTTATAAGTAATGCCTGATCAGACAGAAATGGTAATTTTTTAACATTTCTTACACTGCTTGCAAAAAGGCAGTTCCCTCCAACCCATTTTCAAAGGCTGTGCTGCTAAATATTTAACAAACAGGAAGATTTTCACAGGGGTGTTCATAATTCGTGCATTCAGCCCTTGCTGACAGAAAGAAAAGGCAGTTTGAAAGTCACTAGGGACTTGGAGCCTAAGGGAGCTACACCCAGTCATTTCTTGCCTCTTTGCTTGGGCAGGTCATTCCTTTCTCCTTCAAAAAAACAGTTGGTTTTCTGAAACTGAGTGGTATTTACATCTATTGTGGCTCCCATAAATCATAGAATCTTAGAACAGCACAGACTGGAAGGGTCCAGCCTTTTGAGGGGAAGAGAGCCTAGGTGAAGTTACCTAGCACACTGTCCAAACACATCTTGAAAACCACCTGTGGTGAGGGCTCTACACATCCCTATGGAGGTTGTTCCGGTGATTGGTCCCTCGCACAAAAAAAAAAAATCTTTTGTATAGCAAGATGAAACCTCTCCTACTGCTAGTTGAACCAATTGTCCCTTGTCTTCTCCATGTGGCTCCTGAGAAGAGAAAGTCTCTGTCCTCTCTATAACTATTTTTTCAGTGCTGCAATCTTGTGAGGAGGTCCTCCCTGAGCGCTCTCTTCTCCAGGAAGAAAAGACCTCACTCCTTTGGTCTTTCCTCATAGGGCAGGTTCTCCTTCTCAGTCCTTTGATCCTATTTGTGGTCCTTCTTTGGACTCTCACCAGTCTGTCTGCATCTTTTTTGAATTGTGGAGACCAGAACTGAACACAGTATCCCAGGTGCAGGGTTGTGCTCTTCCACCCTACACAGTTCTCCCTTAAAGGTTGGAGGGATACCCATCAGAAGCATGTTTTGGAGTAAACTACAAAGCTACACATTTCCTCAGGCTCTCCATCACTGCAATACTTGTAGATAAGTCCTTTTTCCTGAGTTGTTTTGTTGCAATCCAAATGAAAATGAGCTTTCTTAATAATAAAACTTCTAACTCATATGATTATTCAAGTCCAAGGAGTTTAAATAAGAGCAGCAGCAGCTGATGGCTGGGCAATAGAGTGGGGAAGGAGAGGATAAGAGACATAACAAGGCAAGTATGCACAGAATCAGCTCGCTTAAATGGACAACATTTTTATTTCAGAAGCAGCCTGAGCACAGATGTGAGGAGAGAGACACAATACTTTAGTTCCCACTGCCTCCTCTTATCAAAGCTAGAAACCACATTGTGAAATTATTTGGGACACAGGTTATGGATTTCATCAATTTGAACAGTTATAATCCACAAAAACTGCCAGGTCTATCTTTCAGCTTCATCTGTGTAATTTCATCATCTATGGAGGTTCAGGTACTTCAAAAAAACCAATCTGGCACCAAGTCAAGCCTGCCTAAACAACACCACAGTGCCCTTTCAATAAGAATTTCAGATCAAGACAGCTGATATTATTTTATACCCCAAGCCAACAAATGAAATTATCCTGGTTTTAGGACCTCACCATATCCAGTCTCCCTAATAGAAGACACAGGTGATCATTTTGCTTATTTCCATTTCCCATTATTGAGGGAACACTTGTTTAAGGTAAATTTTTAACAATAGTGCAGGTGGAGAATAACTTCATTCACTATGACCTCCTGTCCCTTTTCAATATTTTATTTTTGACACATTAAGAATTTATACCAGCAGGTTTTGCCCTCTAGTGGAAGGTGAAGCAAAACACAAGGTATAATCAGAAATGTAACATTCATAGATTGACCATGTGGACACTGGCCACATGTTTATTGGATGGCTGGAGAGACAATGACTCACTGCATATTATTCCTTATCCTAAAGGATGAGAAGTGGAGAGGGGAAACTCTAGGGAATTAACAGAGAAAATAGTCCAGGTTTAGCAGAGAACAGAAAGAAATTCCCGTGTGGTTGGGATATTATTTACAGAACGGGTCAAACTGTTTGAAATTTCAACACCTTCTCCTGTGTCTACGGTGCTATGTTTTCTACTAATGCAATTATTTCTGACAATAAATTAAATAATTTCTTTTTAAAAACATTAATACCTCAGACTTTAGTTGGGTGTTACAGGAAATAAGAGGTAAATATCATTAGGAATTTTATCAGCATACACTGATTCAAATGTTAAATATCAATCATGAGAATGAAATCAAAATTAATCTTCCTTTGGTTATCAAAAAATGTTAATATTATAGACCAAAACAGAAGCATTAAAAAGCTCTAACTGATGAATATTTGCTTTTGGGGTGAAAAAAACTCTGTATTAAAATAGCTCAGTATTGACATCTGATTATTGTTTCCCAAAGAACAGCTGACACGATATACCAAAAAATTACACTATCTTAACTATCTTTGGACACCTTTTTCCTGACTTATTCACTTTTCTATTCAAATTTCGAGTTTTTAGCATCATTTTCATTAGCAAAAACAAATGCCCATTTTCATTATAAAATAATGGCTTTAATGGTCATATGAACTATTCTTTTGTTTATGTGGATGCTTTCAATGAACCAGGAAACTTGTCAAAAATATTTGACTGTAAAATATTTTCTGCCTAAGTAAACATGTCAGCCCAGTTCTGTGAAAATTTAAACAGAACTTTTGTCTGTTAGATGTGAAAAGGTTCTTTTGTTCAGGATGTCTCAAAGACAGAATGGAAGGTTGATTTTACTTTTAGTTTTAGTTCTGGTTCATCCTCATAAGTGGGTAAAATGGTAAATTCTGTAAATCCCACAGAATGGAGGGGTCAATATCAGACATTGTCTACAATGTCTATTAATCTAGACTATGCTTCTGATATGGAGAGAAAAAGGCATTTCCAGGTATTTCTTTAGTCTGACAGCTGATCAACATGTATTCTCTGCAGGGATGATACATCTTTCCTAAGCAGTCTTGACTCCCTGTCAAGTGTGCCTGAAACTAGTGACACATATTTCACCCTGGTACTTCCCCTGAAGAGGAAACCATGATATAGCCTAAAGAAACAGCACCCAATGCCTATGTTTTAACCTCTTGCATCCCAAACAAAGTACGCTGTACATCTCAGAGTGGAATCATCTCTCCTGGCAACATGGTTTGATCATTTGCAGCCAGATTCTGTGTTAGAAAAAGAGGACATGGAAGGGATGCATGTGAGAGGTTCCAAACAGCATATTTTATGAACTTCCACAACTGATGCTTTTCTAACATCAGGCAGGGGATCTCTTGAGGTACTATAAATACCTTGTGCCATCAAAAAGACTTTAGTTAATGCATAGGACACAATTTTCACCTTACAAAACTCATTAGCCAGCCCTGTTCCTCATACACCTTGGACTACAGAGATTTTTGTCTAACTTCTCCAATGCTGTTTCAAAGAAGATAAAAATGTCAGCACTAACATCATTCACTTTGTACCAGCAAGAGACAACTGATTGTCGGGATGACAGATAGAGCCACTGGAAAAGTCTGTATTTCTCTCAGGTTATCCTCCCTTCACTCAATCACCAAGAAGAAAAGAAATAGCCCATTACTTTAGTGTGGGTAAATGTTAAAACTAATCGGAGCATAAGGGATGAAATAGATGATTCCTGCTTTAGAGAATAAATAGTTTGAATGAAGAGTGGTGGGAGCCTGTCCTAGCTGGTCTAGAGAAAGCAAGACCCAACATGAACTGTGTTAAGGAAAAGAAAAGCTGTAATATCTCCAGGGAAGCTGGACACACAGGCTCATCTGAGATGCCTTTCCCATAGCACTTGCCAGCACTGAATCCTAATGACTCAGATGAGTTCTGTCTAGAATTAAAAGGATAAAAGCCTACAAAGATCCTGAACCACACTATACTTGAGGCTCACCTTATTGTACAAAAAGTCATATCTGTATGGGCTATAAGGATTCTCATGCATGCCACACACAATGGAAAAGAAGTGGCTGAAAAGTCCAGGGTTTGGACAGTCAGTGAGGGAGATAGATGGAGGACACAAAGGGGACTGTTAGAGGGATCAGTTTAATTGGATTCAGAGGGTGTAGGAGAGCAATCTTCTATTAAAAAAAAAAAAAAGTAAACAGAAACAGATTAATGGGTGAAAAAAAAGAAGTTTGGACAGAAAGCAAAGGGCTTGTCTTGCACCTTTTTATGTTTCATAGGTCTTGATGGTTAACCAGGACAGGTACTCAACTTTCATGCCAATACAATTGATCTGCACTAAGCATTTTCATCAGCATGAAGGTGTACACACAAAAACCTGCAGTAGATGTCCTGTTAAATCAATTATACTTTGACTGGGGTCCAGTGCATCTCCCTCCTGTAGCTCAACTGGTACTCAACTGAGAGAAAAGGAAATCCCTGAAGGATCCTGTGCTAGGATAAAATGGTCATGTTTGGGAGATTTAATGAGGCAGTGGGGTGGAAACAAAACTGTTGCAAAAACAGTGTTTGAAAGGTTCAAAAGAAGGCTGTATCTGTATATGAGCAGGAGCACTCCAGGGTTTTTAACAAGACTCCAACAAGGCTTTTGAGACATTTAAGAGTTAAACCACTGAAAGTTCATACACAATACCTTTTGCTGCTCTAAGTTGTCAGTAGTTAATAGTGTTCCTGGTTAAGAAAACCCAACACGTATGCTCTTTTTCGCACCTAAAGGATAAAATCCTTTTTAAAAAGAGATTTTCAAAAGATTTGGGATAGAGTCAAGGAGGCATACCCAGGTTTTGGCACACATCTTGCACTTAGATTTTGTCAAGGCTGTTGACACAATACATCCTGGATTCTCACCCAGCTGGCTGGCTGTCTAGACCAGAAACGACCCTGTGCTGTGCCTTTGAGCTCAAGAACTGGAAAATTTGTGACAAGAGCCGTGATTAGTTCCAGCAGAAGCTAATGCATTGCCCACCAAAAGAATGAGCGTGAGCAAAGAGCGGATCAGAGCTCGGCAGCAGCCCAGCCACTTCACACCAGCCTTGCCTCCTGCCGTGCCTCTTCAAAGGCACCAGTCCTGCCTCTACTAATGATAAACTTTGGCAAACTGGTCACACAGGCTCACATCAAGTGTAGCTAATATCTCCTGAGTTCATCCTTATCTTTCTTCTTCCATTGCCCAAAGTAATTTATTTTTTAAATGACAAAGGAGACTGTAAACATTCTTGCTGATAAATATTTGCAAGCATATGAATTCTCTAATATTCATTGAGTAATTTTATATAATTACATAACAAAATGCTTAACCTTCCTCCAAAAAATGTTATTTCCCCAATTTCAAATTAAAATCTTCATAAAGGTATCGTATCAGCACTGCTCAAGAGTTCTATCCAGTTCCAGTGTATTTCATGGCTCTTTTTTGAACAAAGTGGAACATACTTACAAAATTCCTGGAATGCTATTGAAATGTACTAAGAGGAAAAAAATTCTTTCTCATGATGGGAAAAATACAGTCTCCAGTAAAGACATCTAAAAATGTGGGAAGCTTAATACTGTCGGATTGGAGCCTCAAAAATATTACTTTCTGTCTATAAAAAGTGTTTGAGAGGTGCATATCCACTAAGTAACAGTAATACCAGTTGTACAGGCCCTCAGGGGAAAAAAAAAGGTGGCAGCATATACTAACATTTAAAAAAAGCCAAAATAAATTGGGATTTTTCCTTGGTTTATAAATTTTATTGGCACATGAGTGTAAATCTATATACACTGTACCCAGAACACAGATGAAGAAAGGTATCTGTAAGCTGAACTACATCCTTTCCAGATGATTTTTACTAACTTAGATTTTTTTTTCTCTGTTAATTACTTTGGATTATCTGCATGAGATGATCTACCTGTTAAAGGAAAACCTACTATTTAATTTTAAGGGAAATGGACTTTTCCACATAGCAACATTTCTTAACGAAATGAAAAGCAAACAACCTACTCTCTGGTGTGCAGAAAACACTGAGTGTTCAACAGAGGGATGTGAAGCTGAAGGTCAGCAGTTACAGCTGGCTGCATCATTATGTCTCAAATTGAATGTCACCCACATAGTCACCAGTGCTCAGTGTCACACTGAGAGGTTTGGCAGGGCAGGGAAGTCTAAGAAAAATCAAAAGAGATAAATTAATAAAGCTGATGCCATCTGGAATCTCATCAACTTTCTACCCTCCTCAAAGATGCAGTCTGAAAGGGTCTGTCCTTTCAAGATGGGCTACGTGAAGGAGAGGCAGCAGTGTTACCTAGAGAGGTTGTTGTTGGCAACAGAATTAGAAAGAAAGGAAAAGAAAACTCAGAGAGTGGGAGAGAATAGAAATCTAAGAGCTGAACCTCCCAGCATGACTGGGAAAATCTTCAAAGAAAATCAGGGAAAATATGTAACAGTATGAGCACTTTTGCCCACAGTCACAGTCAATGCCTGCTAAATTCTTATCTGAGGACAGATTAACACCAACTCCTCCACAGAAAGCAGAATGCCTAGCTCCCAATCTCCCAGTTTTAATTCCCAGCTCTTATATCCCATGAAAGCTGTAAATTTACCCAATCTAGGGGGAATATCGATAGGAAGAAGTCCTCCTCTTTGGAAGTTAGCCAACTTGCAGCCAAAATGCTTTTACTGGGAGCAGGTGAAGGGGGAGAATGAATCTTTAGTCTTTACAGGCTAAAAAACCCACGGTTAGAGACAACCAGTGCAATTTTCAAGCTACTGTCTTGGCACCAAGCCCAGTTCCCCAGTCAGTGCTGCAGCCCTCCTACAGGCACTAAAACCCCTCAGGAAAGTTTCACAGATGCTGTAAGATTGTGAACACCCTCACTTGGGCATCCAAGTCTCCTCTACCCACAAGGGATAAAATATCAGTACCATGAACCTACCCTGGGAGGAAGGAGCTGAAATAAGAAGCATATGCTGTGTTGTTCAGCACTTCAGTGTTTTCCCTAGATCTGCATATTATTGTACTATTGATTGTTCTATGAGACCACCACGAGAATCATATGGCCATTTCTCACACAAACAAAACCAGTTTCTGTTAAGTGAATCCATCTGAATACAAGTCACTACCTCTTTTTTTCAGAACTAAGATGTCTTAATACAAATCTTCTAAAATAACAAGTATTTTACAGCAACTTGTAAGATTACTTCACTTAGGAAAAAGATACCAATTTATCAGTACTATAAAGTGTACAACATAATTCGTTTCAATAAAGGAAGCAAAATGGAACCCATTAATTGTGAAATTAACTTTTTCATCTATTAAAGACAGTGCAGGTTTTTTTTTTGCTCATTTTAATGTGTAGCTTTTATATAAAATAATTTTGTCTTCTGTTGTAACAACAACATTGAACTTATGCTGTCAGTATTTCAGTAATATGTACCACATGTAATTTATAAAGTGCAAGTTGATTGGTTTCCACAGTTGGCTTCAAATGTCATAATGCCTCAAACTCTGGCAATAACTGCAGGTTTGTATTTGTCTGAAAAGAGGAAATTTGGTGATTACATAATCCTTTCATCAGTAAAACTATAGCCAGCATAATCAGCATCCAGCCCTGATGAAAGGGAGATCTGAGCTGCCCCTGTCTTTGCAGGAAAGCTCTGCCAAGGCAGCCTATGGGAAACAGCTCTCTAGCAACAGCTTCAGATAACTCTCCTGCTCTTTCATCCCAGGAAAAAGGCAGCACAGTACCTTGGCATCAGAAGGCTTTCAGTAAGTTAATGCATGAATAACTCACTATCAACTCACCCATAGTCACTGAACTCAAATATTCACTGTCAACCTCAAAAGTTCAACATCAAATTGTAAATCACTATTTTTATTACTTTTTTCTTTTATTTTATATAAACACTATATTCTATAGAAACCTTCAGATGTCACCCATACGTGTTGCTGGAACCCACTCATACCATAACTATTTTCCTCTGTACTGCTGCAGTACTCTTGAGAAGTTCTTGGATTTTTCTACATCAAGTCAGAGCTATAGAGAGGAATGGAAAGAGCTAAAATTAAATTCTTGATTAAATTCTCTTTTAAAAGGAAGTAGAGAGGGCTGCCATTGCTAAAATCTCTAATGTGAGTAGAGAGGCACAGGAGTAAGAGAAATTCAATTAGTAAGGTATTTTATTCACATCGTGTTTGACAAGAGGACTATTGGCTTCATTTTACTTCCCTCCAGATGGAAGATTCAGAACATACTGGATTGGTTAATAACAAACTCTTACAGGGACATTCAGATTGAGTATCATATTTAAGGGTTTTTTCCCAATAATGCACACAAACACAAATGCATGAGAAAAGGCTGTCACTGCCATTTTTCTGGGGTTTCTCTGACATAATGCCTCACACAGGTCAGCACAGCTCAATATGTGTTTTTGCAGTGATCCTACAGCTTCATGCAGAGGGATGTGGGAGAAGAGGGCATCTTTGCTGCCCCACGGGCTGCCCATTAATGCCCATCACGTGTGGTAGGACTGTACCCTCAGTCTGTGGAGGGACATGGATACA
This sequence comes from Drymodes brunneopygia, assembly GCA_013400955.1. Classification (NCBI taxonomy): domain Eukaryota; kingdom Metazoa; phylum Chordata; class Aves; order Passeriformes; family Petroicidae; genus Drymodes; species Drymodes brunneopygia. Next base: position 350,988 of record VZTZ01039314.1, read on the forward strand.
GACCTGGGAGAGGTATGGATCTGGGGGTGCTATGCACTGCAAGTGAAACAGAAACACGCTGGGGCACCTCTGCAGTCTCCCTTGGAAAGGAAGTTGTGAACCTTGCCCAGTCCTTGCTGTCATTTCTCTTCAGAGAGGGTTCAGATCTGGGGCCCAGATGAAGGAAGCACTTTGTAGTAGATATGATTCAGATGTTTGTTTGACAGAGAATCACAGGACTTCAACTATCTTTTATTACAATGTTTCTTACAGATGTCATGAAAATGTCCTCTCCTCAACATACGTGTTTTTACCTCACCAGAAAAAAATGGCCCCATAGAAAGCCCTGCTGCTCATCACAGCTCAAAGATTTTCCTTTAGGAGCCAGGTGCCCCTTGGGGAATCATCTAACTTTGCAAAAAAAAAAAAAAAAAAAAAAAAAAAAAAAAAACAAAAAAAAAAAAAAAAAAAACGAGACTAGGACAAAATAAGGATCTGTTTTTATTCCTTCATCTTTAAGGAAACCAGCTGAGGCTACAAAATCCTTCAGAGTGAGAGCTACTCACCTGCTCGATATTTTGATCACTGATTTCTTCAAGGTACTTTTTAAAAGGATTGGGTTGATAGGGCTCCTCCTTTTGCTGTGCACTCTTTCCTTTCACCAGCACAGGACGAATGACACCAGGTTTTGTCTTGACCCATAGCACACCCAGGAAAAAAAAGAAATGGAAGAAGAATCACATAAAATACCTTACAATTTACAGAATACTTTTAGACAAGTCAATTCCAGTGGGGCTGTACTGACTATATTTTTAAAAATTATATTAATGACATAGTTCACCACCAAAATTTTTCAGGTGTCATGCTGCCTAAACTACTTCTAGTACAGGACAAAAGTGCCAAGAGCTGCTTTTTAGGCACGGAACTTCATCATTGGCACGTGTTACTGACAAAAAATAGCTACCGAGCTGTCAGACTTGTGGGTTTTGCTGGCTGGTTTTTTTTTTCTGGCTGTTCAGCTGCAGCTTGATAAGTTCAAGTCACACTTTATGCACAGCCACACATCTACTTTCACACTGGGCTCCTCAAAAGAGTAACTGTGAAATGAGGAAGGACAAACTGTGATGCTGTTAACTTACACCCAGGCAGAAGCATGTTAGGAAAAGTCTTTCTGAGGAATAATACCAGTGATAATGTGCTGGATTTTAGAGAGTCACTGAGTCACATAGGTTGGAAAAGACCCTTACAATCATTGAGTCCAACCATAAACCTAATACTGCCAAGTTCACAACTAAATCACGTACCTGAGCACTCCATCAACAAATCTTTTAAATACCTGAAGGATGTTATGTCCAATGAGTGGAAATTTTAAGACAGAGTACCAAAAGTGGAGACATACTATTGATTTCAGGTACTGTAAATGATACAAATGTAGAATATAATTGTTTAGATTGGGAAAGGCCTCTAAGATAATCGAGTGTCACCACTGACCTCTCACTGCCAAGTCCACCAGTAAATTATATCACTAAGAGCCACATCTACACATCTTTTAAATACCTCCAGGGATGGTGTTTCAACCACTTCCCAGGGCAGCCAGAAGAAATTTTCTTAATGTTCAGTATAAACCTTCCCTGACATGACTTGAGGCCATTTCCTCTTGTCCTATCACTACCTCACTACAATCTCCTTTCAGGCAATTGTAGAGAGTGATAAGGTCTCACTTGAGTCTCCTCTTCTCCAGGATAAACACCCCCACTCCCTCAGCTGCTCCTCACAGGACTTGTGCTCCAGACCCTTCACCAGCTCTGTTGCCTTTCTCTGGACACCCTCCAGTCCCTCAATGTCTTTCTTGTCATGAGGGGCCCAGAACTGCACACAGCACTCGAGGTGTGGCCTCACCAGTGCTGAGTACAGGGGGACAATCCCTGCCCTGATCCTGCTGGCCACACTATTGCTGATACAGACCAGGATGCCACTGGCCTTCTTGGCCACCTGGGCACACATGGGATCATGTTCAGCTGATGTCAACCAGCAGCCCCAGGTCCTTTTCCATTGGCACCTTTCCAGCCCCTCCTCCCCCAGCCTGTAGCTCTGTGTGGGGTTGTTGTGACCCAAGTGCAGGACCCAGCACTTGACTTTGTGGAATCTCATGCAATTGGCCTCAGCCCAGGGATCCAGCCTGTTCAGATCCCTCTGCACAGAACCTTCCTACCCAGAAGATCAATGCTCAACTTGCAGACTGGCTGAAGGGTGCATGAAATTCTCTCATACAGATCATCAGTGAAGATACTGAGCAGAACAGGCTTCAATACTGAGCCTTGTGACCGGCCACCAGCTGGCTGTAACTCCATTCACCACCACTCTCTGAGCCTGGCCATCCAGCCAGTGTTTCACTCCAGCTCTCTCTGAGGTTCCCCCAGCTTGGGAAGCCCCTCTGTGCACCCCACTGGAGCACTCCACTGCCAACCATGCCAGCACCAAAGCTGCTCATCTTGGTGACAGAGTGACAGTATCCTTAAGAGTTCAGCTGGAAAAGTACAATTTTAGAGAATCTGATCAGCATGGATATGATACCCATAATTTCTGACAAATTGGATTATTTAATCAAGAAAAAAGTCCTTGGTTAGCAACCAGTCAACCAAAAATTTTTACTATTAACTTCTCAATTTAGTATATCTGTGATTTTTTTTTTTAATTCTTACAGTAAAATCTGACAAGATGGATTGTGGCATAAACTCTAAATGGAGGCTAAGGGAAATTTTTAAAATAGATATATTCAGTGGGCTGAAAAAAGGAAGAAAAAGTATACTTTCTCACTGGAATTTTATAAGTAGTCAAGTCTTCAAAGGTCTGTGATTGAATTTAAACTTTTAAATGAATCAGTTTTATTCTCCTCTGTTACGACTAACCCATAAAAAATAAGTGATCTCTGTCACAACATATGCAGGTAATAACAGGACTGCTGCTGAACTCCTCCTGTGGTTGCAGCACAGCAGTTTCTCTGGGACTGAGAAATAAGGGTTGTCATGGCTCCTCATCCTCAGTATCCAGCTGGGTATAAAAATGCAAAGAAGAAACTTGATTCACTATTAGATTTATTTACAAAAGAAATATGTCTACTTAGTAACACCATCTTGTCTATTTATAAGAGCAATACACTTCATCAGTCAGCCTGGAAAAAGAGAAGCTTATCATGAAGGTAAGCTTAAAATGATGCAGCTGTAAACTGCAGTGTGTAAACTGAGTCATGGATCCCCTTAAAACAGGCATCCAGCAAGGACAAGGCCAGAGGGGTGTCCATGGGAGGGAAGGTTGCAGAGGGTGTTTTGTGCTCTGCTTCTGCCCTGGGAAAGGACAGAGCACAGCCCAGGGTCTGAGATGAAGGCAGCAGAGGTGGCAGGAGCACAACATCTGGGCAGAGCAAGGCCCAGGGAGCAAAATATCTTCCCTTAGATTTGCATTTTATACTTTCCCTCCTCTCCAGAGATTGGGGCCCTTTCATTCGTCTCTTCAAATAAGAAAAATATTCAACTGAAAGCCAAAAGTCAGCCATGAAGTGAAACTAATTTTTTTAAAGAGCAGTAACTGTCAGGCTGCATCAAAAACATTTTCATTACAAAGAATAACTTTTTGAAAGATGCAGTGCTTATTTAATGACTTTATACTCCATAGTTCACAACTATATCTTCGTAGGATTCACCGAAAGATATTTATTTTTCTATCAACATTTCTGAAAATCATCCATAAAATGTTTGGATTTCAACAGAAAGTTAAATATAAATCTAAAAAGAAAGGTACAGTTGTTATCAAGTCATCATTATGCAGACAAAGGACATGTGGCCTTCTAGCACTCCTCTACACTATGTAACCATGCAATTAAAAGCCCATTGTGGTAGCTAAAATCATCAAGGATAAGCTACCCTCCTTTTGTAAGAAATCTCTTCAAAATGCACGCCGTAGAAATGCTTTTAAGGAAGCATTTTCTAAACAACATCATGCACTCAAGTGGTGACTGAGTCATGTGTTTGTGTCTGACACTGCTAACAGTGACAGATATCAGCCAGCTACAAGAATTCTAAACATTTTATTAGCACCCTGAAAAGCTACATAAGATCTTTGATCCAAATCTAAGAACTTGAACTCTTTCTTTGATGGCAAATGTCACAGCTGACATGCTGAGAAACAATCTAAAACTAAGTTTTGCCAAGGAAACTGTTGGTCTTCCTACAACAACATCAAAAAATGGTAAAGGCTGTTATGGTAGCACTGGGCTGCCATTTTATATGTACAGAACTTTCAGCAAATTACACAGGGCCAAAGCACAAGTTCCAGAGCTGACCTAAAATCAGTGACACTGACCCAGTGCCAGGGGGTTCTCTGGCATGGGTTTGGTCCAGACCAGCAAATGCACAAATAGAAAAAGCTGCAGGCTGGGCCAGGATGCCCATAGGCAGCACCCTCCCTCAGGAACAGCAGGTATTTTGCATGAAAATGAACCTTGCATAATATCTGTCTGAAAAGTCAGAAGGCTGAATATTGGCAGACATATGGGCACGTTCACCTCTAATTTTCTCCCCTGTTATTCTGACACTGGTTGCCCCTGAGATCTTGCTGAAACTGGTGGGTCAGGGCCCAGTTGCAACCCCATTCCATCAGTGACAGAACAAGGGGGACTTTCTTGAAACTGAAAGAGGGCAGGTTTAGATTAGGTATTAGGAAGAAACTATTTACTGTGAGAGTGGGGAGGCACTGGAACAGGTTGCCCAGAGAAGTTGTGGATGCTCCAGCCCTGGTCAGGTTGGATGGAACTCTGAGCAATGTGGTTTAGTGAAAGGTGTCCCTGTCCACAGCAGCAAGGTTGGAACTAGTCACAGAGTTCCTTAGAGATCTGCTTGGAAATCTGGGCTTTGAATGATAGATGTAGATCAACTAGAAAAGAGTGTCTGGTAAGGTGACAAAGTCTGCTGGTAATACTAATTAGGGGACTAAAAACAAAATATCTGTGCAAAGAGTTACAGAGAGATCTTAAATACTGAGTGAAATGATGAAAGGCAGGTGAAACGTAACTGAGTTCAACATTGATACGTTTTACAGCAATAAACTAAACTACATCCTAAATTTGCTCATGCTCATGCACCAATGAACTAATTATCTGAGAAACTAGCTCTCACTACTCAAGAAATATATCTGGGCTTTATTTCGTACAGTTCTGTGCAAACATTGGTTTGCTGCTCAATACAAGTATGAAGAACTAAATAAAGTACTGTAAATCATTAAGAAATAGATGGAAATAGCAATAAAGGACCTTATCACATCCCTTTGTAAATTGGAAGTTCTGTATTCAGAACTATATAAAAGCAGTTTATGGTTTTAGTCTCCCAATCTCAAAAACAAAACCTGAAAAAGATAAAGAAAAGGGCAAGAAAGATCATCATTGATATGGGACAGTATCCATACTTTTCAAAGAGTGACCAAGCAATTTTTAACTTTTTACATGAAACAAAGATGACTGGTAGTGTATTATTGTTAATATCTAGAAAATAATTGATGTTATTTAGAAAGTGAAGAAAGAAAAATTAATTGATGTTTCAGTGCAAGAACTGAGGTCGTCATAGGTTTAAAACAAAGAAATAAATATTTTGCACCATGCATAATTAAAAAGTAAAACCTGTTGCTAGAGAATGTTATAAAGACCAAAATATTACAAATTTCAAAAAGTAACTGGAAAAAAATCATGAAAGAAGACATAGTCAAAGATTGCTAGGCAGAAGAAATTGATTCAGGAAGTCCCTAAGATTCCGTTAGCTGAAACACAAGGGGAAAAATTCTCATCCACATCTTTTTTCCTAAGCAGTGGTCACTGTCACTTGGGCAGGCTCCATGATTTCTCTTCTGACTCTTCTTCAGAAAATTTGGCTCCAACAAGACAGAATTGTGATCAGAGCTAAAATGAACATCTGATATATAATCTCCCTTTCTTACTTGATCTTACCCTTGCTTTTCACTAGCTAAAGCAGTTTGGATGTAAAACAGAGTATAAGAAGAAAATCGATACTAGAGTCTTCTTGCATTTAAACAAAGTTGTAGAAGTGGGATATTAAAAGAGTCCAAGAACCAGCAGCCGACTACTGCATTCATACACCTGAAGATTCAGCATGACTCTGTAGTTTGACATTTGGCCCACAGGTTTACAAGCAGTGTCAGGATTTATTGCTACTCAAAACAGGTGTGTATTCAGTGCAGAAAAAAACCCAATACAGCTCTGTAGATGCAATGTAGCTTTGTAAAAAGATATTGACTGGAGATTTTTTCAAAGGACTAAGAAAGCAAATAATAATTAATAAAATTTTGTGCTTGTGCAAATTTTGAAAAACAGTGCATTACAGCTGTGCTATACATACCAGCTGACTCTCAGTTACTATGGGCACCGATTTGTAAAGGTTGGCCTGCAAAAAAGATTAATATATACAGTATTGCATGCAATATCTTTGTGATTATAATGATTACAGATAAAAATTCCAGGTACAACACTAGGCTTAGCTTAGCTACAGAAGCTTTTCCCACTGATGCAGTGATATGAGAGAATATAAGACATCCTCATTTCCAGTTTATTTGTAGATATAATCAAACATCTCTTAATATTTTAGGGATTGTTTTTTCCAAGTGCAGCAAAATTTCCCTTTTTCATCTTGATCTAATCTTGAAATTTAAATATTATTTTTCTGAGCCTGCCATTGTCTGTTAATTTGTAGCATCAATGTTATTAACGTAATGAATAGTACTGGGTTGAGTACCTTCTCAACCTTTTCTAACTTTACAGTAGGAGAACCAGAACAATCCTACTTAAGCATATATGCCAGTGATATGGACATTCATTTTTCCAGTTGATCATGAGAAATTCCTATCTAGAGAATCATCGTATTATTATTAAAAATCAGCAGTATCATCCCTAAAGCCAGCAGAGATGCATTATTATTTAATGGTGAATGGAATCATATCAAAGGCCATACAGTTTTAAAAGTTGTTAAATTACAACTGTATTACTTAGTTGTCAGCTGGTATAAACTGAAGTTAGTTTTCATACTTTTTATACACTCCCTTGCTGTTTGTACAATCATTTACATCCTTAAAAGGATTTGAAGTCCATGAGAAGATAGAAGGTAGCTGAGGCCAAGGCAAATCTATAACATTTTAATTGTTAAATGGTAGGCTGTTTCAACATACTTGTATCATCTACTACCCTATGTAACCTATTGAAGTAATTAGCAATATTATCATGTGTACATACATATATCTTTACATGTGATGGTTATAAATAATACTTTAGCATTACTCAAAAACAAATTTAAGTTCCTCTTTTAACCAAAAATGCCCTCAAAGCAACATTTTGACAAGCATCTCAGTATTAGATATCATAAATACAAAAAGAAGATAACTTTATGGAAAACCACTTCTGTGTGCCCTTTCCCAAAGGGCCAGAGGACAAACCACCACCTGGATTATTAACTGGGGCAGAAATAGCCTTTTTATATCCTACTAAGGAAGCAGAGCAAGAGACAGCAAAGAGCTGTGATGCATTATAGACACCTGGTACATCCCTCAGGAGACTCTGCTGCAGATACAGCAATGGCAGAGTACAGAAGAGCCTGGACCCATCAAATTCAGGCACCACAGCCCAGTCTGGGGACCCCAGTCTGTCTCCTGGCACACAAAAAATTCAATACACCTGTACAACTTATAGGAAAGATTAGACTTCCAATAAACCTCTGTGTTATTCCCAAATGTATTTTTAAATATTAATTTGTTTCATTTATCTAGAAAGTTCTGGTGGAGACTAAAAAAAAAACCATTTGTAAGAGTGATTTTCCATGCCAGCAAAGAGAAAGTGACTGTATCCCTAGGCATCCCTAGAGTGGATGCCTGAATTTATGGTGTATATCAGCCCCAGATTTGGGAGCTAGAGATCTGCACTGGAGTGTTCTTAAATACACTCTGTTCTCAAAGACTACCTCTGAAGTACACTCATTTCATTAAAAAGCTCTCTTCCAATATTCTTCCTAATTAGTATGAGCCAGCACAATCTGTCAAGCCAAAATCACAGTATGCAATAAAATACACATACTGCCACATTCAGGAAGCAAAATTGAATTGACCAGTCAAGCATTGTGTTGGCATAAAACTGGGGGACCTCTATTGCTTTGCCAGCACTGCTTTGATTTGAGGTTCAATAGAAATGCTGAATGTTGAATAGTAAACTGAGATTTCTCACCACATGACTAGATGAGTTGCAAGTAAAATGTGGAACCTGCAGTAACTGTGTACATTAGCAAGAATTAAAATGTTGAGTTGGTTTAATGTTTCAATAATTGAACAAATGACTCAATATAGATATTTTCATCATATGTTGGAACATGTGTGTATGTGACAAAACAGCTTCTATTCATCTAAACTGTGGGATTTCAGCCAGCTCTGTACCTTGGAAAGAAAAGCTTGGATCAACCCCAGATTCTGAAGGATAAACAAGAACTACAGGACTTCTACCAAAGCAAGTCCCCTACAGCGCAGGCTGAGACAAAGAAATGCACCCTTCAGCACCCTTAACAAACAGTGTGTTTACTAAACAGCTGAACTCTTGCCCCAGGCTTGAAGGAAACAACAACAAAGAAGTGTGTGAGGAAGCTAATTTTAATGTCATATTCACCCAGGTAAAAATTATCAACAGACACAGCAGTGAAGAGACTCCAGCCAGGATGGATTTACTACAGTGGGAAGACACCTCAAGTCTCAAACGCTAGCACTGTAATATATGTGCTTGTCTATGCTAGCCAACATCTGATATCACAAGTAGATGCTTGTGTGAGTAGACTCACCCAGGATTGTTTAGGAGCAGACAAGCATTTCTGCATGCAAAATATAGAGCAATTGTAGAAGTACTTACATATCTGGTTTCACGCCCAGCTGCTCTCTGCAGTGTTGCTGACATCTTGTAAAAAAACAAATAGATATATAATCAATATATTGAGTTACTCTGAAGAGTAACTCCAAGAGATTTTCAACATTCTGAGAATTTATTAATTGCTCAAATTCAGGAAAACTTAAGTTTTCCAGAAAGATTCACAACATACATAAGAAAGGCATATTAAAATTTTGCTTGCATATTTACTGTAGAAAACGCTACTTAATTTTACTGCTTTAAAACATTGATCCCACTCTATTGAGGACGGCATTTAATATGAGAACTCTCATAACAAAATCCTCATTATTAGATAGCCATAGGTATCATTGCCCCATAAAATTTAAGTTACATTTGCTAAGAAAATACCCTAAAATATTACCTCTCCATGCTTTCATTTGCAAGAACTTGCTTTAATTTGACTAATCCATAACAATTCTAAGGCATTTACTTAACAGCTGCTTTTTTCTTTCATGTCTATGACCTTCTTTTACCCTCTGTTAAGCACTTTTTTACCTCACTCTGAGATCCTCACCACTTTTAGCTTGGTCCCTATGCTACATCCTGTTAAGCTCACCTTTTGCCCCTCTTTATTTGATTTCATGACTCAATTGCCCAAGGAAGTGCTTTTTTGATATTATAACTCAGCTTAGGAGCAGCATTTTAACCACTCCTGATCCTTCAGGCACTGGAAAATACTATCAATAACAGTGTCTGCTCATCCTTTGCCTGCTATCACATTTGTGTCTTTCAGCCTCTTGGAGTCCAATTCACCCCTGCATGCTGATTGACAGAAGTAATTTCAAAAATGAAAATTAAATTTGAATTGTATATTCAATATAGCCACTAAGAAATGCTGGACCTGTGCACTTTTCTTGCGTGGTGGACTGGACATTCAGCAGGATATTTTGAATGGATTAACTTTTTGATGTGTTCATCTGCCTGAAACTCCTTTCCTCCCATTTTCAGTTGGATTTCTGCCATTTTCACTTTCCTATAGCTACCACGAGTAACTCAAATTTATGTGGAGCAAATTGAATACAGGACCTTCTTCCCTTGGTTAGCCATCCTTCTGAACACTGAAGGCACATCAGTATAACTTAATGAAACCAGAAGTTTAGAAATAGAAGATTAACCCTGCTTCTCACTACCTGTTTCTTAGTCATCCAAGATAATGACTAAGATGTTGCAGACATCCTCCTTCTGGGAGTGGTGAGACTTAAAATTAAATCAGAACTTCAGAGAAAGTCTAACTATTAATTCAATACTCCCATTATCTGAAAATAAATAATGAACTTGAAAAAAAGTCTTAAGTTCTGAAAAAAAACCCTTAAGTTCCAGCCACTGAAGCTAGAAACATTGGTTGCTTTGCAGGACACAGGGATGGGGTGAAATCTGGGAGAAGGCCAGAGACCCTGCCATATAGCAGTCAAGTTCTGAGAGATTTTTAGCCTCTGAAGCCTTAATACACTCTTTCATAATATATCTCCTTCTGACTTCAGGAAAGCATCCTGCAGCAACAACTGCACTGACTCCAGGGCTACAGTTCTGTCCTTCCGTGTTTTTTTAACCACTAAACACCTCTGATGTTGCATTTCTCAGCTACAGCTTTGTGTTGCCATTGGTTTTATTGTTGCAGCAGTCTCTACTGCCCACTGATGTTGCCTGCCTTGATATTTACTTGAAAAGAGCCCCTGCTGTGGAGGTGGGCTTATTCACCTACCTTGCCAACATCTGACTCTGTGCTCATCTGCAGAAAACTTGGAGAAGACTCACACCGGCGCTGGAAAATTATTTTCAACAGAGAATGGACATATTAATGACAAGAGACAAAAGGGAAGGAAGAAGGTAAGTCCATTCCACATGCTGATGGGTTACCATAGTCAACGGGTCCTGCAGGACTTGATCAATGACGGCACACAGCTCTTCTGTTTGCTGTCTGAGCTGGGCAGGGGAGCACATCTGAAAAAGAAGGATGGATCACTCAGTTAAACTTTGCTTTTTGCTTTCAAATAAAGATCTGAAAGATAAATAGCATCACTACCTCTGAATGAGTGTCCAAAGCAGTGCCTTCAGTCACACTAGCAGGCTTGGTCGGCTCTTCCAATGCCTGCAATTCAAGAGATATTGGTGTGATACTGAGTTGAAAATTTTAAAAACCAAGCAAACATTCACTTTTTGCAATACTCTGTTTCCAAAGGTGGCACTTTCTCTTTCACCATAGAGAGATGGAAAAAAAAGAAATTACAGGCCTAATGATGTTCTTCAGGTTACTAAAACCTGATTCAGAATGTAGATATGGGTTTACAGAAAAGAGAACATTCAAGCAGGGTAAATCGTCTCCACTTTTGAAAATCAGAAACTACCATTTCAAATTGTCTTCTCCTTCAACAATGCCCCCTCCTTCACAATAAATGTGACACAGTGAGTGTGCACTGTGTGCCAGAGAGGTGTTGGGGGCTGCCTGCTACATGCCATCAGAGAGACACCAGCTGTGAGCAGATGGGCAAGGCAGGGACCCAAACACACAGGATGTCCTTTCTTTTCTTTCAGTAGGGGTTTTCTGTAAAAAGTGTCTCCTGTTTAAAGAGGATGGTGATTTCACCTTGCAACAAAAATAGTGTTTGACATTCTTGGGTTTTAGCCTGAAATCAGAAATGTATGAGGCAAAATATGTTCTATACTCTATTTGAGATCTCACACTAAGCAGGTATGAAATCTCTCCAAAACAAAACACAAGCTTCTTGTGTTTGGCTATACCACTCATTTTCCTATGCCAGTACTTGGAGCAGGTTTGAGAACAGTGGAAATCAGTTTGCCAATCCCTTCACTTTATAAGGATCACAAACACCCTCAAAAGCCAAAGTCCACTGCTCAGTTCCCTTTTCATCTTCATCCAGCATCTGTGAAGCACATTCTCCCTGCCATCACCCGTTTTTACTTTGAAGTGATTTTCAAATAGACACCGTGCTGAGACGAAAAATTACTCTGGAAGCCTGCTGATGTGTCTGCTGAAGCTGGACTACAGGGAAGGGAACTGCAGGGTTTGTGGAGTTTTTATATTTAACACATTATGTTTTTGCAAGGTTTTATTTTGTTAATTTTTTTTAAAGTATAAGAGAAAAATAAAGCATTCCAGTAACACCCTTTTTCATGCATGTGGGATTCTGTGGGAATAGACTGGTTCCACTGAGGTGGGTATGAGGGCTGCCAAATACAGGAGACACATGTGGAGCTGTGACAGAAATGTCAGAATCTTTAAAAAATAAAAAAAGAAAAGAAGCATACTTATTTCTGAGTTTTACTTTGCTGAGTATATTTGATTTCTTTCCTTGTCCAGCTACTGGCAGCATACATCTGTGTGGATCTAAATGAAAAATTAATGACAATTGACTTTTAATATTCTTCTAATACCGCCCACAAATGATCTTGCACAAAGGCATATTTATGAAACACCATGTCTTCTACTAAAATTAAAAGTAGTTGCTTTCCGAACATTTCTTCCTTTTTCTCTTGACAAATGTGCTGACCTTAGAGTAGCTGTAGTTCAAAAGGTAAAAGTGATTCACTTTGATATATAAAAATTAATGTAATCTTATCCCAAGACAGACCATGAAAAGATAAATAGCCTTTCTCATCTCTGATGTCTCATCATTGTTACCCAGCTAGAGTTTCAAAAAGACAAACAGACAGTTCTGTTGAAGAGGAGGGCTCCAGCTAAGGAGACCTCAGCACTGCACTCAAATACAGTGCCCCTGGTTCAATAAGCAATAAAATTGAGTAGAAAAGTCTTTTCAGTACCTATTAGGGTCAGGATTGACAAAGCAGCCTGATGTAGAGGGATGATGAGTTTGAATGTGAGTTAGGAAAAAGGAAAACTTTTATTCAATCATGGATTTGGAATGGGGAAATATCTAAGTTTCTCAAAACCCCTAAGAAACCAGTAAGAAAATGAACATAATAAAGGAATTGTTAAGAAAAAACTACATGTTTCTGTGTCATATTCACTTCACCAGAATAGTGGGTGAACAAAATCAAGGGTAAGAAACTGCCCTGGAGATTTGGGGCAATCTTTCCAGAGGAATTACAGCTACACCCAAAAGTCTCTGTTCAGAGCCAAGACTGGCTATTTTAAGAATCTATCAGTTTCAGAAACTGAGTTCCCAAATATCTTTCCATTTTGGAGCTTTCAGTGACTAAGGAATTCAGGTGAGCACACGCCAAGGTCTGTGCTCTCCACAGTCCCTCTGTGACACAATCTTCATGCCGGAGTCATGCTAGAAAAAGCTGCAGTGTTCTCCCTTTCTGTACCTTTGGGAAAAGAAAATTTTAATCTTCAAACCAGTTAATCTAATTTCATTCACTCTTTCACCTCTTTAATTCTTCTTTTTTCTTTTTCCTATTTTTCATTTTTTCTTACTTGAACAGCTGAGTCCTCCAAAGAAAGAGTAGAAACAGGAAACTATACTTTCTATAACTATCCCTATCACCTCTACAAAGATGTTCTGTTTAATCTGTTGTTAGCTTTTCAAAACACATCTCACTTTTTTCCCATCATGCCTTCTTTTTTCATTTTCACATTTCCACATAGAAAAAGTTTGAGATAAAAATGTACAATTACTTTTTTTTCAAAATTACTGGTGTTATCATGCAAAAATGTTATGATTAATTTGCAGCAGTAGTGATATCTACATACTGCTGATTAGTGCTATCAACGGTATTCAAGATTCACTTCCTATGCTGATGGTCTAACAATATTAGAAGCGGAACATTCTTATTTAGACATTCAAATTTTTGATTATATATGAAACAACAGTAGTACAATGATTTAAAAGAAGATTGTAATTTGGACAATGAAAATGTAAAGCAATTTAAATGAAATAGCCAGTTGCTGAACCACTATTTTTTTTTCCTTGAAAAGCACAACATTGGGGGTTATGCATTTGTGCCATTGACATCACTAATGACTACAGTCCTTCCATCCTCTTTTTTTTGTTTTTGATTGCTAAAACTGTATCAGAGCTGAAAGGATACTGGTAAATGATCCAAACCCAATCTCCAGTATTTTGTTAGAAGACTGAAAGGTCCAGGTAACACACAGGAAATATAGAACATTGTTTCATCCACCAACGGACCATATCAATAGAAAGTGAAAAAATTAATTTTGTGACCTAGATCTGATGTAGCTTTCTTCTTACGGTATTGTGAAAATCCTGGACTGAGTATATTTTTCTCATCATTATCTTTTCCTAAGCCCTCAGCACATGCAAAAAAATCCCACTATGTAATGGAACTTCACATACCATTAATTCCTTTAACTTATTTCTTGAAGATTCTGGGGGATTATACTGAGGATTTTACTGAAATTATACTGACTATTTCCTGTCCTATAAAATAATTAATACTGAAAACTTCAAGGCCCGTGAAAAATGAGTGAGCTCATAGGCTGCTCCTACACTGGCACATTTGATTATTATTACAGACAAACTAGGTCTTTTACTTAGTCCTAGAACTGCACAAATTATTGCCTTTCTTTCTTACCATGAGGTATTTATCTCTAGCCTTGAGAAAAACTTTGATGTGAACACAGAATCTGGATGCAAGAAATTCACCTAGTGAAGTATTTAGGGAAAATTAAAATCTATTTTCATCAAAATATTCTCAACAAAGTCTTGTCAGAAATGTTTTCTGGTCCATAAAGTTTTGTCATGACTGATAATAACCAATTGTCCAGCAGTTAGGTCAGTCATCTGAGAGTGAGAAAAATTGGCTTCCAGGTTCCTGCTGTATGATTTCAAGGATCTACACATATCTGCATTTGCCATGATCAGTTCCTATAGCAATGGATTTTTGATAATACAATAAGAGTTTCCTAAAGGCATGAACTTAAAACTGGGTTTTCAATCTAGTTGAATGCTGCCATATTTCCTCAGTTGCATTTCTTCTGTTTCATTAAAAAAAACAAACAAAACAAAAGAAAACCCAAAAAAACCAAACCCAAAATCCAACATTCCTTCTTTTCCCTTCTGCATGAACAGGAAAATCCCTTTTCCTTTTTTTTCTTCCACAAGGAGAAGATGCTGCACTGCCTATAGTCTGTTTTTGTGGGTGATGGGATGCAATTACCAGGTCTTTGGAGTTTTCCAAGAAGTGTAGCAAAATATGCGAAGACTGTTTTACTTTTTCTACATTTACTTAGAATTGAATTTACTGTTGTCTGCTTGTAATTAGTTGAGAAATGCAATCCAGATGAGACAACATTTGCACCTCCTCCATCCATAGCCAGTTACATCTAGTGTTTTTCAGAAGACTTGATAACTGTGGGATAAGCCTCAGCTGTGAAGCAGGTGTGTTTCATGACACATTCCATCATCCTGGGTTGTAACACCTGTGCCACACTTCATCCCCACTTCAGGCTGAGGGAAGTCTGAGCAGAATATTTGCAGGACCAAGTCGGTATGCCCATGTTTCCTTTCCACTGAAAGGATGCTCAGATAAGGGAAATTCAGCCCAATTATCATGTAGAGAGGCTGTGTAGCTGGACAAATAGAGCAAAACCAGATTCCCCTGCATAGACCTTGCTGTAGACCAAAGACCACTGAATTGTTAAGAGAAGACTTTTTTGGTTTGTAAATCCAAGGCCTACGACAGTTTTTGGGTTACATCTCAAATTTTACATGATCCTGAATGAACTTGGATCTGTTTTAAGAGACTGTCTATTTTCAAGGCCCTTGAAATAAAGAACGAGCTCATAGACTGCTCCTACATTGGCACATTTGGTTATTATTACAGACAAACAAGGTCCTTTATCACTCTACAACTGCACAAATCATTGCCTTTCTTAACATGAGGTATTTAAAGTCATTAATTTTTCTGCAGGTCCTGGAAACAAACTCTTCATCTATCCATTTTAACTGAAAGACATTGTAGCAGATATTTGATAAATACAACCCTTAAATAACAGACAATTACTTTTTAAATAATACCCAATTCAGAAGGGAATTTTGAATTAGACTGTGACCATGTCCATATAATTGTAGAACCCACATAAGAGTGAGTGTCTGCAGAAGGGTGACTCACTGTCTCAGCGTTAATAAGGCCAGAGGAATGACAGTGCTCACCTACTATGACGTCTTTAAACCACAGGACTACCTGGAATTACTATATGAGGAGCCAGAAAATTGCCCTGTCTTGATTTTTCAATTTTTGTGATAAAAAACCTATTTCAGTCTCCAGCAATTTTTTTTTCTAATGGTTAATTAATTCTTTCTGTCAAATTTTTGCCTTATGCTTGTATTAAACTCATTCATCTTCCTCTTCTGGCCAGTGGATGCTATCAGCTGCTGAGCTGAAGAGTTCAGTACCACAGTCTGCAGACCTGCCTCACAGCTCTGGATTCGTGTGGCTGTGATGGCACTGCTGACTGACCCCGGTCATCATCAGCTCATTATCACCATTTCTGCCACCCTTGCTCAGGCACTGTGGAGCTGTGCCCTTGCTAGAGAGGACATTTGTCCTGCCATCCTTGCTGCCACCTCAGCTCTCTGTAGAGCTACCACCTCTTGCTGCTCCCTGACAGAGCCTGACCATGCAGAGGATAAGCCCCTTAAAAAAGATTTTTGTTCTTCTGTCTATGAAGGAAGTTACAGCCCAGCCTTCCAAGAAATATCCGGGATAGCGCTTTTTCTGAGCATAGAACAGGTGATGTGAGAAACATCAGGTTCATACAAACTCAAACAGCTAGGAAGTTTGCCATTGAGGAGATCTGATGAGGTTAAGCCACTTCTGGGTTACTCAAAGTATACAAATATATAGTAAATCATCCTTTTCTTCTCTACTAATGGGCACATACTTGAGCAACTCTCTTTAAGAGTACTGGAGGATAAGAAGAACATGCTCTAGAAAAAACATTAAGGTGATGACAGCCTAATGGCTTCATAAGCAGAAGTTGAAAAATGCTGGTTTAAATTAAAGAATCTACACAAATGTAAAAGAAAGCTTGAGAAAGAAAGTTAGACACCAAGAGAAAATTTAGAGGCAGAAAAATCATTGCACCTTATATGGCACATGAGTGGCAGTTTTCTGTTATTGGATCTAATTAATTCTCCAGATGTATTGTTACTAAGATCACCCACAACACAATTCTGACTAATTTTATTTCTCATGATCACTTAAGTCATATAATTACTCAGAGTGGGAAAAAGTTGACTTCTGACAATGTGCATTTTTATTTTAATCACATAGCAAAACACTTTTTTAGCACCTTAGGCTAAAAAATGTATCCTAAAAAAAAGTTGTATTTGAAATCACATGGCCATTATTTTAATGTTAATGAAACACCACTTACGTAGTTAAAATCTTATTGTCTTAAATCTCTCTCTTTTTAATGCTGTGCATAAAGTGTTTTGCATAAAATGGGAACAACATAATTATTGTCATTGAGCTAGAATCACGAGTATCATGAGTTCCCCACCCAACACTTGTGAGGAGAATACTTGGATGTTAAGGCTTGGTACAATGGGGCCCAAGTGTGCCATGTGACTATTTCATGCTTTCTCATAGGAGTCATACTCTAAACTCTTATCAACTAGCACAACAATTGTAGTCTAGGAGCTCTACAATTAGGTGCTATTGCAGATCAATAGGAGATTGTTATCCATAGTTTCCAAGATGGGAGAAAGGATGTACTCAGGCAATATTGAAACATACACTTACAAAGTTAATTAGATAAGAGTCTCTCCTGAAGGCAAATCCTATAGCAGAGAATTGATTTCTCATTAGTACTACATGACCACTTTCACTACTGAAGGATACACCAAGGCTACGATTTACAGTAAATCAGTGGATAACCAAAAGTCTACCTAAACACATATGTCTTTTGCATCATTACTTTTTCTACAGCTACTGGCATTAGATTGCACAAATCAGTTTTATGTATTGGGGATAAGTAACACACAGGTTGTTAGCCAATGACCCAGAGAGCACCAGCAAGACCATCAAAATAAATCCATTTCCTTATGAAAATGTGCAATCTGACTGCTGACATAAACCCACTGGTTCACACCAGGAGTGTGATGTTAGAGTGAATGCCCTGCTCAGAGTCACCTACCTGGCTTGGATTGCAGAGTGGTGCAGTCTCAGAGTGCACAAACAGTGCCTTTCAGGTGAAGTCAACCATGAAGTGGTACTTCAGGAGTCCACCAAATTCTTCCACCCGCTAACAGGCTTTCTGCTCAAACCAAACCCTCCCAAAATACATTCTGTAGGGGTGTAGAATCTCCTCAATCAGCTATTTTCCTTTACAGAGCCGTTTCTATTGCACCACATTGCAAGCTAAAGCAAACATAACCTTCATTAGTGCATTCAAGATTTAAGTAAGGGAAGGATCAGGTTTTAAGCAAAGGATTAAAAAAATCATTCAAGATTAAAGGAACATTGGAAAAGAAAGGAATGTCTCTCTTTTTTTCTGAAACAGAATCTGATTTATAGCAGTTAACGAATAATTACTAGATCACAATAAGTAATATTTCTAGGAAAAAATTATCACCTTCAAATTTTGAACACAGTTAAGTTCACCCTCTCCAATAGCTTTAGGCTTTGTAAACTACTAGTAAAATCAATTGAGCTGCATATGTGAATAAATATTTAGAGTTGTAGTCAGGAATGTTTAGGCTTAAAGAAATAATTCAGAGGCTAAGTTCCTCAACTAGACCCTGAACAGAAAGCTTTTTCTGATAAAGCTACAAACTGGATGATTTAAACATGCAAGACACTTAGCTCATTGATCATCAGAGAAAATTTTTGTTAAACGTAGCTATTCTTTTGACAAAAAATAATTTGGGAAAAATATTTTTAAATTAAATATCCATGGGTATTTTGAACCCTTCGTGCAAAGCTTAAATTTTTAATTGACTTTGAAAGTTGAGTTATCTAAATAAGGACTATACAGCCCAGTCTTTGTTGACGGTGACTTTGGTAGTAAATCAATGCACTGAAGTCTGTGGTTTGAACCTATGTGCCTGTCCTACAGAAAGTGTTTGTTACCTCAGACTACATACTGGGAATGGTCCAATGGCTAGCTCTTAAAGTGTTCATGAAGAATGGAAGTTAACAGAGGTCAGAACAATGGCCAGGATGGTTCTCACAGCTTAACAAGACAGCTGGTCAAAATTGCGTATTTTGGGATGTTAAATTTACAGGTATAAGCACACCTGTCCAATAAACATCAACTGAACAAGATCTACTGATTGTCAGGTACCAGACCAGGAGTGCTCCAGACACTTTCCAATAACAAAACAGATTTTGAGATGTTGCCATAAAAGGCAATTCCTTTAGGACACTGGGATTTTTTTTTTCTTTTTAATGGTAAATTGATTTTCAGCAATTCAGATTAGTGAAGTCTTTGATCTTCAGTGAAAGTGGTTGACCCTGAAAAATGGCTGTAATTATAATGCTGGGTAGTTAGTTCCCAGAATTTACATTCTGCACTATCCCCCAACAGAAATGTCAGAATTTGTACACAAAGTTGGATGGTCTCAAACATACAATGCAATGCCCATGTCTTTGAGCAAACACTAACCTTCTGTTCCATAAGCAATGTGTTTGTAGGGATTGCTGCAAATGCCTTGTAGCTTGTCTTGATCTTGTACGGCTAAAAGGGTAAACCAGAAAGCAGGAGGAGAAGTAAAACAGGGTAGAAGAGGGAGAGAGGGGGAAGAGAGGGGAAAGGTATGACAGAATGAAAGACAATTCCAATCATCTTGCAGGCATGTTGCAACAAAACAATGCTTACGTATTTCCTAGAAAAACTATTTCTTTAAGAAAATCTAGGGTTTCTGTTAAGGCTTTAAAGTCCGGTAATGCACATGTTTTGCTCTTAGGAATGAAGTAGGACAAAACAAACTCCCCACTACCTTATAGCTTCCAAAATAAGTTNACAAGTTCAAGAGCTAGGAGTCTTAATCATATGAGTGCTACAGAATATTATTATTATTATTATTATTATTATTATTACTATTATTATTGTTTGCTATATAGGGATTTGCTATATTGTTCCCTTTTAGGCAAAAATCTAACAAAAAAGTCACAAATTCACACAAGAATAGACTTTTAAGTTAATGCTTGATCATATTTGTGATAGTCAGCTAGAAATAAAGTTATTTGTTATATCAGATCAGGTTTTTTAATGTACCATTACCTGCAACAGTAAATACTGGTGATTATGAGAAAACAGTCTGAAACAGTATGTTGCACTTTGGGTCATTCTTTTGTTATCTTTTTATTTTCTTTATATCTACTGAAGGTCTCTATGACAGCAGAGTGGGCAAAATTTTGACTCAGATAAGAAATTTATCTGACGCCAATCTTGAAGTAGTGTAGGACACAACCTTTTAATTCTTTCTATATATAATANAGTCTGTGGTTTGAACCTATGTGCCTGTCCTACAGAAAGTGTTTGTTACCTCAGACTACATACTGGGAATGGTCCAATGGCTAGCTCTTAAAGTGTTCATGAAGAATGGAAGTTAACAGAGGTCAGAACAATGGCCAGGATGGTTCTCACAGCTTAACAAGACAGCTGGTCAAAATTGCGTATTTTGGGATGTTAAATTTACAGGTATAAGCACACCTGTCCAATAAACATCAACTGAACAAGATCTACTGATTGTCAGGTACCAGACCAGGAGTGCTCCAGACACTTTCCAATAACAAAACAGATTTTGAGATGTTGCCATAAAAGGCAATTCCTTTAGGACACTGGGATTTTTTTTTTCTTTTTAATGGTAAATTGATTTTCAGCAATTCAGATTAGTGAAGTCTTTGATCTTCAGTGAAAGTGGTTGACCCTGAAAAATGGCTGTAATTATAATGCTGGGTAGTTAGTTCCCAGAATTTACATTCTGCACTATCCCCCAACAGAAATGTCAGAATTTGTACACAAAGTTGGATGGTCTCAAACATACAATGCAATGCCCATGTCTTTGAGCAAACACTAACCTTCTGTTCCATAAGCAATGTGTTTGTAGGGATTGCTGCAAATGCCTTGTAGCTTGTCTTGATCTTGTACGGCTAAAAGGGTAAACCAGAAAGCAGGAGGAGAAGTAAAACAGGGTAGAAGAGGGAGAGAGGGGGAAGAGAGGGGAAAGGTATGACAGAATGAAAGACAATTCCAATCATCTTGCAGGCATGTTGCAACAAAACAATGCTTACGTATTTCCTAGAAAAACTATTTCTTTAAGAAAATCTAGGGTTTCTGTTAAGGCTTTAAAGTCCGGTAATGCACATGTTTTGCTCTTAGGAATGAAGTAGGACAAAACAAACTCCCCACTACCTTATAGCTTCCAAAATAAGTTTAACCACCTTCTGCTGACTAGCACTCCTAAATGAATATCAGGAGAGGCTGTAAGTTTTTTCCAAGTTTTCTTGTGATTTGATATGAAAATGCACAGCTACTTCTGCCACTGCATCCCCTTCAACAACTGTTGCTCAATCCTGAACCACAAAATCAGAGGGATTTCTGTGGCTGGCTCTCATGAGACTGATTATGATCCGCAAATGTCAAATTGCTTGTGTGATTGGATAGGTCATTTAAATCTTCATGCATCTTTTCATCTCCTGAATAAATAACTACCACCCAAACAAAATAAGTATAGGAACTTTCACAATCTAACAAAGCTAACAGAATTGGCAATCTAAACCATATAAAATGTATGGATTTCAGTATGAAAATTCTAAGATCAACCTTAAAAACTATTCTTTTCATACAATTTATATTTTAGACAATATTAGTTTGCCCAGTTCTTTTTAACTTTTTACAAACCATATTTTTACATTTTCTTTGGAAATATTGAGGCTGAATTCTGTAATTTTTAAAAGATTGATGAGATTTGTCTATACTTATACAAGTTCAAGAGCTAGGAGTCTTAATCATATGAGTGCTACAGAATATTATTATTATTATTATTATTATTATTATTACTATTATTATTGTTTGCTATATAGGGATTTGCTATATTGTTCCCTTTTAGGCAAAAATCTAACAAAAAAGTCACAAATTCACACAAGAATAGACTTTTAAGTTAATGCTTGATCATATTTGTGATAGTCAGCTAGAAATAAAGTTATTTGTTATATCAGATCAGGTTTTTTAATGTACCATTACCTGCAACAGTAAATACTGGTGATTATGAGAAAACAGTCTGAAACAGTATGTTGCACTTTGGGTCATTCTTTTGTTATCTTTTTATTTTCTTTATATCTACTGAAGGTCTCTATGACAGCAGAGTGGGCAAAATTTTGACTCAGATAAGAAATTTATCTGACGCCAATCTTGAAGTAGTGTAGGACACAACCTTTTAATTCTTTCTATATATAATACTGTTTGCTTTTGATTTCACTCATTCTTAGTCAGAAGCTGGAGAATGAGTCATTCAAGAAGTCAGTAATAACGGCAATCATATTCAATGAACAGCTTGACAAAGCAGATGAATGCAAACGCTGGAACTGAACTTTTTTCTGGTTTTTGGTGGGAGGGGCTTTAGAGCATGGGATAATAATTCATATGAAATTGAATGATTCTAATTTGGATGTCTGTCATTCAGGTTCACCAGTCAACATTAATGCTTTTTATAATCATAGGCATTTCTATAGGATTAATCTCATCCCCAAGTAGGCAACTAGAAAGGTAAAATAAAATCATCTTCTAAATACACCATATTCTCTCCATTAGCTGTAATAGAATCACCTAAATTGTGCTTGGATATGTAACTGTCAAATGTCAAAAGTCACATGAGTTACATCCTGTCCTTTGAATATTTGGCCAGCAACACTGCATAGCTCCATAGATATATTTATGCATATATGAAAACTATATGCCTGTTTAGTTATGCATAACTAAACTCATGTTTAGTTATTTTAAACTAAAATAAAATACTGATCACTGAGATGGAAGACCAAATTCCAAATATTAAAATAGGCATATTCACAAAATATATTCTTGTTGATTATAATTGATATCCAACTAAAATTGAATAATCAAACATGTGAAATACATCTCCACTAGCACATAGGCTTTTACATATGATGATATGAGTATCATATATGAAAAGAGAACTATGATCACTTTGAGGTTAATGGTACTATTATATGAACTAAACAAAGACATAACAGACTGTTAAAATGTGAAAGTTTCTACACTGCTTTCATGTGCTTCATGACTTCCAGATACTGTAGAACCTGTGAGTAATGAGCTATTCTTGCAGGTCTGAGATGAGGGGAAAGTCTGATTCAGGTTCTCATCTATACGAATATGTTTCTTTACACATTATTTCAAGTTTTTTAAAATTATTTTTTCAATGCCTAAATACATTTAATAATCTGCTTCATAGGAATCTAGCAGTAATTTTAAACAGCCATGGGCAGTTAGGTCTGCTGGACTGTACCATGGTACAGCTAAAAGCAAACCAATTTCAACATCAGAGTTGGGCAAATGTCAGTCTGGGGAGTTTGGAGGAAAATGTCCTAGTCTTTTTGTTCACATGATCTCCTAAGAGGCCCACAGGGCACTGCAAAATGTGCTAGACATGTGCTATAAAGGCCTAAAATCAGTTACCAACTATGGTAGCATAGAGCTCCTCATGAATAGTCTTTCCTGCTTTATGGTAGTTTTTGCAGCTGTGCTGAGCTCCATGTTGCTAAAGTCAGTTTGTTCCCCAGCTGTTTTGGGTAGATCTATATGCACTCCTGAGCTACATTCAAATAGGAAAAATCAAGGGATATGTAAGAACGATACCCCATGAAACCACTACAAAGTTTTTTCAAACCAGAAAACCAGAAGTCGTTATTCTAACAACTGTTCCTGCAGAATTTATCTGTTCCTACTCTGTCTCACTGTCCATTTTGCTCTATTAGGTCCATGAGGACACTATCAAAGTGTCTACAAAGTCTAGGGAGAGAGCTTTTATTTCCTGTGGTCACTCAAAGTGGACACTTCACACTGATCTGTGGATTTATGTTTATATTCACTCCGCAAAACATTTCTATTTTTAAATCTTTAATGACTATAAACCATGGGAAAGCACATGCTTATACACACATATACAAACAGTTAAACAAATGAACAGGTTATCCTTTGATTTGCATTAATTGGTGCATGTCCAAATTCTGTTTTAATAGATGTTCGTTTAATGTGTGTCTTAATGTTGCTGCAACGACAGCAACATTATACACACCAAAGGCAAGCATTTCTAGATGCTGTCTTTTTCCCTCAATGTTCACTTAGCACATTCATACATGAAAAGATTTTGTTATGCATCAACAGTCGTCAGATGAAGCAATCTGCTTTTTTTCTAGTTATAAAGTTGAGCTGATTAGTACTAAAGAGACCTAAATGCTGCTTAGGATGTTAAAGTTGTGTCTCCTCAAAACTTTTCTTTTTTTCTCTGGAAGTATACTGAGATTTGAGGCTGGAGCATCACTGGACAGCCTGCTACCATTAACACATCAGCAAAGTTCTTTGAGCTATACCATAATCTAGGAATGGAAATGAGTGGGAGCAGGAGGAGGGTTGAATGCACAGCTTTATTAACAGTAGATGAAGTATCAGACTCGCATTTTAAAGCCATGAGAGACCTTTTCTGCATTAAATTTAGGTATCTTAGGTCTTCTCCATCTCCAGCTGACTCAACTTCGTCTGCATAATTAAAAACTGGACCAGACTAATGGTCCAAGTCTGTTACACTGGTGGACACTCTCCCAGAGTCCATGGGATGGTGGGGCAGTTTCAAAAGTGCCACCATATTGCATGATAAAGCAAAATTAGTAGGAAAAGGGACAGTAGGAAAGACAGGAGGAGAATAACAACCTCTGCAAATATAAACCCAGGCAATAGCTCAGTTCTCAAGCAGAGAATTTCCTCACTGCCAGACACCTCACAGTGCTCAATGCACCAGCTAGCAGGAACTGCAATTATTTTGCAATCTGCAGGCTTGGTCATGCCTTACAGTTTAGTCTCAGGGGCTTTTTTCTTGGAATTTCTACAATTTCATATCTCTTTTTGTTTCACTAACTAATACTGACAGGGTGTAACAACACGGTACAGCTCTGCTTGGCACAATGGTTCCTCTTGGCTCGTTTGGATTTTAAAAGAACCATTCATGACAATTGCTACTTTGTGCTGATTTTAACCTCTCATTTCCAATTAACATTTTTAAGTTACCCCTGCCATGGCCCGGCTGATAAGAGCACATCTGACACAACTTGATCTGGCAGACCAGGCTGTTATTTTGTGCTAGGAGCAAATAAATCAATAAACTATGATAGACTTTCTGTGATGGACAGAGCTCAGGTATGATTTAGAGGAAGGGAACACAGCACAAGGGAAGCACAGACTGCAAAGGTAAGATTAAAGAGGTTGGAAAGCCTCCTGCAGCTCTGATGGCTTCTGCAACTAACTCTTCATTTTTGCATAGTATTTCCTCTTGTTTTCACCTACCTGCTGCATGTTTTTGGACATCCTTCCCTTCCCTCCTCATTCCTGAGATCCACCTTTAAACCTACAGTGTGACTGGCTCCCAAGCCCTCCTGCAGCAATTGCCATCATTGCTTATTCTCACTCTGCGATGGCTCTCCCGCCTTGGGATGGATGACAAACAGCAGGAGCATGGCTGATTTGCCAGGTGTGAGACTTGTATTTGCAGTAGTCCGTGCTGGAGGAAGCTTGGCTTTCCTTTCCCCCTCATCCTCTGTCTAGCACAACAAGATCAGACAAGTACCAAAGATCAGAGGACTACAAAAGAAAGGGAAGAAGCAATAGACTGTCCTCATCTTGCCTTGGTGACCCTTGGCCACAGTCTTTGCTCAGGCTTAGCTCATTAGTGCCTCTGGGCTGGTGCCAGGGTGGCTGGGGTGAGGAAGGCCTCAGGAAGCGAGGAGGACAGGTGGGATGAGGGGCTTGGGAATCTCTTATCAGTGGAACACCTAGTTCACATCAATTATATTAAACTGCGTCTTCCTCAGCCCTGCATCTAAGATCTGCACACTTCTATTACTTTCCCTGGGAACACATGCAGATTTACTTTAGAATGGGGTGAATAGAACATGCTTCATAGTTGATTTTTGATACACCAGGATTTTAGGAGAACTTCACAAATATGTGTACCAAACGTACATCAGAGCCACTGGACACAAATCCATCTTTAGTAGTAAATCATCTCAGACAGGAATAAAGTATCTTCTTTTTTTATGCTAAAGGATTCCTACAGCACCTTCTCCATAATACAGAACACATTACTAGCAATATGAAGGATTTCATTTTAACTATCTTCACTATTAATACAAAACCTGTTTCTTTTTCACATTTTTTCCACATGCCATTTATTTTACTAGTGTCCTGCAACATGGATGTGATTTTTTTCCACAGGGACAAAGAATTATTATAAAATAAGCATGCACCAAGTGTACCTTGGGTTTGATGTTTTCATGGTCAGGAGGCAGGGAAAAAGACTGTGGTGAAGTCAGCTCTCTGGGTCTTGATGGCAGTGTGCCTGGTGACTTGTCTGAGATGGGAGATCTGCACTTTAGCACCGATGAGGTGGCAGAATGCTCAGGTCTTGGAGAGGAGGAGTTAGACCTAAAATTTGCTTGCACCAATGAAGAATTAAATCGCAGTGAATGGGAATTAATATTACCAGTTTTTGGAACCAGTGGGGCAGAGTGAGACTGTGGGAGAGACCACAGCTTTGAGATGCTAGAAGGGGTAGGAGAGGAGGCATTGATCTCTTGAACAGATGTTTGGGATGAATCTGATTTAGATCTAGAAGGTGAGTGCAAAAGACTTGGGGAAGGAGATGAGTGTTTTTCTAAGGTGGGAGACAATGCACCACCAAGACTGGTAGAAGAAAGGAAAGGATATGACCGGCAAGTAAAGATGGGAGAGTAAGTGTGCACTCTCTGAGACTTCTGAGGTGCCCGTGACCTGGAGGCAGAATACCCCAGCCCTTCTGGAGAAGGAGAGGAGGGGTATGCAAAGGAAGAGGGAGCTGGGGCACGAGGAGGAGGCAGTGAAGACTGCAAATCTGGAGAGGCAACTGAACTTCTGTGGGAGGAGACAGGGGATGACAGAGAATTTCGGCAGTCTGGAGAAAGCGACTGAACGGGAAGGTGCTTTTTAGGAGAAAGGGACCTTGCTCGAGGGGTGGGATGAGGCTTGGAAGGTAAGGGCAGATGCTGAGCCCATCCTGAAAGCCAATAATCCTCTTTGCTGGGAGAATCTGGCCTTATAGAAGGGCTTGAAACAGATTCCTTGGGGGTTGGGGGAGTTGTTTTGAATTTTTGATCTATTGCAAGTGTTGAGGAACTAAGGGAGTGTGGGGAAAATGTGGGACAAGAAGCAGGAGAAAGTGGTCTCCGCTGAGAGGAGCCAGATCTCAAAATAGCAGTTAAGAGAGTCAGTCTGGTTGGCAGAGGGGATTTGACTCCTGACTTGGCTGAATTTCCTCTGGATGTTTGTGTGCAAGGCTCATTTATACTACATATGGTCGAAGAGGACCCATAAAGAGACAGTGGAGACAAAGCTTTAGGGCTAGGACATAATGAATGTGTTATTATATGCACAGGGGGAGGAGACAAAGCCTTCAATTGTTTGGAAGAGCTGGGGGATATAGACTGAGCTAGAGGTCCTTGAATTTCAGTTGAACATGGAGGACTGGAGGAAAGGCTTGGACTCCTTGCTGGAACAGAGGATGTCGTGAAGCCTCCCATTTTGCAAACACAGCCAGGACTATAGAGACTTGGTGTTTGTAGGTTATCAGACAATTGAGGACTGGAGTACCAACTCTTTGATGCAGAAGAGGATATTTTGGACATTGAGGGAGGTGAACTATGGGAAGCAGACTGAAAGTAGAGAGATGAGTCTTGCTTAGAAAACCCGGCTGCTGACTGCCAGTTGTTACAGGAATCTTCCAGCGAAGAGGCTTGATTCATGTTAACCATGGCACCGCACGCTACTTTCTGATTAATTGGAGAAATTAAGTGGACAGCAGGTGGTTTAGAGGAAAGCTGATCAGAGGTGGAAAGAGTAGAAATTAACTGGAGAGGAAAAAAAAAAAACAGAATTGTTAAAACAGGTGGAACTTGTGGAACTGTTAAACACCCCACATTTCAGTTCTGTGGTCATGCTTATAGGGTTTCCATTAGTACTGCTGTGTGAGTTAAAAGCATAGGGCTGTTTTAAGCTTGGACATAGAGCCTGATGGATAAGGTCCTCATGGGGAGGTGACTGAGGCAGACAAGATATGTGGTACTTTGGGTTTATGACACCTCAGTTTT
Organism: Drymodes brunneopygia; assembly: GCA_013400955.1. Classification (NCBI taxonomy): domain Eukaryota; kingdom Metazoa; phylum Chordata; class Aves; order Passeriformes; family Petroicidae; genus Drymodes; species Drymodes brunneopygia. The sequence goes on from VZTZ01039314.1 coordinate 379,246, forward strand.
GTTGATATAAACAAGGTTCAAGCACACAGTATTTTTCATTGTAGGTAAAACCCAAGACAGTTGTGCCATGAGTGACTGGAATCACATGATGCCATCCACATTCTATAAACACAATGGAAGCCAAGAAAATTGCAATAATGTCCCATCTCACTTTGACAGTTCAGTGGAAAGCAGCCTTTCTGAATATAGGATTCAAGTCAAGTGCTCTTTTTCTCATTCAGTAAACAGCCCCTTCTGCAGTACTGTGATATCAGAATGAGAAATTTGCTTGGAACTACTTAAATCAGACCTCCAGTTTGCTTTTCACTTCTCCTGTCATTCACAGAGTAGAGCATTGACAGTTTGCAGGCATGTAAGAGTCCTTATCCCCTTCTCCACAGTCTTTCGATACACTAATAAAACAGTAATGAGCTCTTTCATGAGCATCTTTTTTCTTGGGTCTATTCTAATTAGGATTTGTCAAAACTAATTAGAGCATACAAGTATATTATCAACCTGTTATACAGTTTCATGCTTCTAAAGAAAGAATTTCTCTCAAAATCTTCCAAGTTATTATAATGCTGAAATTAAAAATTGAGGTATACACAATATGAATAAAACATATCAGTATGAAATAGTCAACAGTAAAACCAAAAGGATATAAATTGTCACCTAACATTTGACTGAGCAATTTGAAAGCAGAGAAATTGACTCTAATTTCATCAAACTTGACATAAATATAGGAACACCTATTTAACCACTGTTAGATACCCTGAAAATATTATACAGCTCTATAAAAGACCATTCAGTTTCAACACACTTGACTTGCTTGTGGCTGTGGTTCAGCCTATGAATTATGTTTTTAAAATCTGTGTCTTACCCACAATAGAGAGGAATGATGACGACAATGATTATGATTATTATTATGTAATACAGTATTGATACATCACAAAACAAAAATAAGAACAAAACAACTAATTTTCAACTGAGAGCACATGCTGGAAGAAGCTGCGACAGAAGAGCAAGACTTCAAAGTTTTCAAGGGCAAAACTATGCCTAAGTATGGGCGAAACACACACTTCAAAACCTTATTAGCCCTTATAATTTAAAATCAATGAGCTCTTCCTGCTAAATGATGCCATATAAAATAGCAAGCCTTTTAAACCAGACACTTTCTGTATAAGGTAACTTCAAAAAAGCCCGGTCAATGCATTGATAGGAGCACTTATAGGAATAAAACAAAACATCTGAAAGCCTTTACAACAACACCAACTTCCCCTTGTTTTATACACATTTTAAGGTGTCCCATTTCAAAGTGGAAAATCAATTAATGTATACAGGGCAAATATTGGAATATAAAAATTAATGCTATTTATATCAATGTACACATATTCTATCGGATTGAGAAGTTAAGACTTGCTGAAAATGCTGCTAATTAAGAAGCAAAAATACTGGAAATTGAGAATAATTTACTAGTATTTAATCATTATGAAAAATCATTATTAAATATGTCATGAAAGATAAAATTATTTAACTAGTTGAAAAGCAGTGTGATAATAAATCTGATAATTTGGAGCAGTCTCCTAAATTTAATAATGGATTCTGGAAGTTAATCAACTACCAAAACAGAGCGGGGGTATGAAATCTCTGTATGTCAAAACAGAATAGATAAATTTCCCTTACAAAGACAACAGATTAAAAGAAAATGAAGAACAAATATGAAACTTCATAATAAAAGCACAGGATGTGCAGTGACTTCTAATTAGTTAAAATTTAATAAGATAGATTTATAAGCAGCTACAAAAATGTCCATGGTAGCAGATGACAAATATGCTCCTGCAAGTAAGATAAAGACATTTTGCAGTATTCTTCCAGTTTAAATACCACTGAACATTTATGTGCTGAGCTAATTGAGCCATTAATCAAGTCTTCAGAAATGATTTTGCTATTGTAACACAGTATTAATAACCACATCTATGGATGATCAACCTCTTATCACAATCAGGAAATCATAATCAAAGTGGGTTGGAAGAGACTTCAAGAGGCCATCTAGTCCAGCCTCCTACTCAAAGCAGGGCTCTCACCAGTGCCAGTGGCTCAGGTCAGCTGTGGCCATGTCTCACCCAAGCTCCAGAGCTCTGATGGAGCTCCAGCACCCCCAGGCAGCCTGTGCCAGTGCTGCACTCCCTCCCACTGGAGAAGCTGCTTCTGATGTCCAGCTGGGATCTCCCACTCTGGGATTTGCAGCCATTGCTGCCTCACCTGCCACTGCAGAGAAGAGTTTGGCTCTGTCATGTCTGTGAGTCCCCTGCAAGTGGTTCTGGGCAGTTCCTAGGTGCCTCCTTGGCTGTCTCTTGGTGGGAGTCAGCAAAGCCAGCTCCTTCAGCCTCAGCTCACATGTGCCCCAGACATATTTACCCCTCTGTGCTGGACCCCATTCCCTTCCTCACATCTCTCTTGAATTTGAAGTTGCTGGCCACCTAACTGAGCATGGCTTTGCAGCTGCAGCCTCAACAGGCAAGATATAATAACTTTCCCTCAGTCAGTGGATTTTTTTCTGTTCTATTTCTCTACTGGTTTAAAAACCACCTGTATGTGAATTCTATGAAGAAAGTCAAAATGGGTGGAAAGGTTACATTAGCACAAAGGGACAAAAGCACTTGAAAAAGATCATGATGCCTTGTAGGTAATCATTCCAGAATTATCAAAGTGGACATAATACCAGTATTGAGCCTTGCCCAGGAGACCTTCAACACATTTGAAATGGCAGAACTGAATTGGACACAAAGCAAATGGTCATTCAGGTGAGGCCACATTGTTTTGGAAGGGCACAAAAAATGTTAGCTATACTAGCAAGGCCCTGAAAGATATGCTGGTCAAACAGGAAAAGGGAAAGATTATGCAAACTGAGAGCCCAAAAGGGAGAAATCATGGCTGAGTGAATTATGTCTTCAATTTAGACCTGATTCTGGGCACATGCTTTTTTAACCATGCTTTGATCTCAGTGGAAACTGCTTAGAGATGGGAAAAAGTTTTTTTAAAAATTACCTACAAAGACTGCAACTGAGAACCAGAAAGTCAGAAGGAAGCTCTGGAAACTGGAAAATTTGACAAAATCCCTGGAGACAGCACAGTAAATCAGACTGTGAGCTGAGACCCAATTGATATAAATGCTATTTAGAACGGTCCAGTGTCTTCCAACAAGGAAGGTGCACTGTCCAAGCAATGGCAGGAGTTTGTAGGGACTCCTGACTTATTTTTCTGGAAAAGCCAAACCAGATGGCACTCAATGGACAGAGGAATGTCAAGTGACTTCAAGTAACTAAAAATCTTTCCTGCTACTGATCCCCCACAGTGAGCCAAGAAATTTCTCCAAGTTGAGTTCACGCCCTGACATTCAGGGAAGCAGACATCCCACTCATCCCAAAGGGTAAATTCCCAAAGACAGGAGCCAGTCTGACTCTCTCTTGCATGGATAGACTCTCTTTAAGATTAAAAATAAAAAAAAGAAAGAGCAAAAAAAACCCAACAGAATATATAAACATTAAACTATTACCAAAAATTTTCAAATGTGACCAGAATAACAGACCATGTTTTCAGACTTTGACTATAGCGTGGCATTTTCCAACATCAGTCATGACCTTTATATCTCACAGAACAGAAATTTCCATTTTTTTTAATGCTTTCCTTTTTTCCTTTCATTTAAACAAGGTCAGAAATGAATGAAGCTGAATGAGCCCTCTGGGTCAGTTAGAGTGATCCCTTCTGCAACACAATGGTTCCCAATACTGGTCCTTGCTGTTTTCACATCTGACAGGAAACTCATCATCTAATTATGCTTTTAAATTAATGTAATGTTATATCCAATAACTCTTAAAAGGGACATGACACTGCCCCTATAATCCAAGAACAGAAAAGGTAGCCCATACATGGAATCCTTTATAAAAACGAAATGTACCAACAGATAAACCATGCTTCTATTTAATCTTTTCGTAGTTCTTCATTTCAGAACTGATGATCCTTCATTGGCTATCAAGCCAGAAAGAGTGATGCGTAAGGAAACACCTTAGAACCAGAAAAACAATGAAAGGCATCCTAGTGAAAACATGTTTTTATGAAGAAATAGAGATGGCTATTATCTCCACGGAGATAATGAAGACTGAGAAGTACAGTCTTGAAAACTTGTGACTAAAGAATAATGACAAGGTATGCAATTACCCATATTACATACTGCCTCTCTTCCTGTTCAGGTGAATAGTTAGCAGAGTTGGACTTAATTTCTTGTTCTGTTACCTCACCAGCCAAACCCCTCTTTACTTGTCAAGTCACCAGAAACTTAAGAAAGATTCACCATAGGAACTCTTCTGTATAGTATTCCAAAATTCACCCAATTTCTATAAAAGCATTTTAAAAAAAATCCAAGTAAGCCTGAACATAGCTAAAGCAAATTTGTATTTCCTCAGGACAAGTATTCTCTTACAGGCTGCTTCCTCTATACATGTTCCTCTTACCTATGACTTTAACCTTTCTCATGGAAAATTAACACTGACTTCACTGGGAGTTTCTCAGAATAAATGAACATTTCATACTGCTGTGAATCCCAAAACTGGAGTGGATTTCTTACTCACAATGTCTTCAAGCAAAAATTGACACTTAATTTGATGAAAAATTGAGTGGCAAAAGTATTTCAACACAAGATAGGAAACCCTCTTCATTTTCAGAAACAAAGTAACCATGCTTAACATTTGTTTTTAAATTATTAATGAAGAATTGCATTTTCAACTGATGGTAACCTGGTCAAGGTCAAAAGAAATGCTTAGATTTATTTCATGTGATAAGGACATTGCAATTTTCCTAAAGGTGGAATTTTCCATTGCATATACACCCTTCAACATATATCAGTGCTCTTTCCAAGATGGGAGGCATTAACTTCTCATGCAGTAGTTTGGATTGATGCATTTTGTAAATGAAACATTTCAAAGATCCTTTTTGGAAATGCCCCAGGGAGAATTTAATATTTAATAAGTCAATAAATGAACCTCTAAAGATCCACATAAAATAGAAATTTCATCTTCATTAGTTCTTTACACCCGGGCAAAGTCAGGTGTACCAACCAAAAACCAGAATAATAGGATTTTTACAGCCTCTTTCTCTTGTATAAAGGGCTGAAAGAGGTGCTGAGGAGAAAAAAGAATCTAGGGAAGTCTGATGTTAATAATTCAAATGATCTCGAGGCTCCATTGATTTCAATGACCTTACCCAATTTAGACTAGCTAGGAATCTAACATCTCCTGATTAACTTGCTGTGATGATGAGCTGCTCTTAAAGGGAAGAAGAAATCCACCTTATCTTCTCCACACACACACCACACCAGAATCATATGGAGAGGCAGCAAGTCAGAAGGGCTGGGCCACCTCCTTAAGGTCCAAATGTTACAGAAACGGCCAATGAAAACATTAATTAAAGAACAAATTGACCAAGCTGCTGTACAGACTGGCTCCGTATCCTGAAAGGTTTAGAAAGCAAAGGTTATCTCTAGAGTCTAAAGAGCTTGTTACCTGATGTTTTTGGGGATCAGCAGTACTGTGGGAAAGTGCAGCAAGTGGAAGGTGCCCATCGCCAGGAGGTTTCCCTGCTCCAGTGCCAGGAGAAATGTGGGATGTGGTCAGCAGCTGAGCACTGATGGGACCATAGCCATTGGAAGGCTGATGAACGTTGTTTGAGGCAGCAGCTCCTTCATCTTCATCACCAGAGTCCGTAATCAGGATAAACTCAGCCTTGAAAAGGTCATTCTCCTGCATTTCTCCTTTGCTTGAATTACACCTCAGGGACTGGAAAGCTGTTTGGATGCTGTCTGTACAGACAGTGGACACACAGTCTTGTTTGGCCCCACTCTTTAAGACCAGCTCATCAGAGACTGTGTCAGACTGCAAAAGACACAAGGGAAAAGATCCCAATTAACTGCATTTTATTTGTGTTCCCCAAAATGTGAAGCAATTTTGGCTTTCAGTACTGGCTGTCTCTGCCCTACCAAAAGTGCAGTAGGCAAATGAAGAATTTAGGCATGAGTAGACAGCAGAAACTACTTCCCCAGGGAGTCCCAGCCAATGCTGAGGGGGCTGCCTTCCCAGCAGCTCACAGAGCAACAGGGGGCTCTGGGCACGGCGATGGCTGAGACAGGAGGGTGCAGTCAAGCCAAATGAGCTGTCAGACCACACTACACCAGACACGATGGGAAGGCATCCCAACTGCGGGATCCACGGGGCAGACAATGCTCCTCAGAGGAGCCTGACAGACAAATCTGGGACAAAACCTATACATATTAATGAAGAAACAAAGGCCCTTGAGACAAGGCATTCTCTGAAGACAGCAAACAGACTCAGAGGTCAGAGAGCTTTACTGTATTTTCAAGCTTCGCAGAACAGACCACAATTGTTCTTCGTATTTTCTATAATTTCCACATCCTGTATGTCACTTCTCAAGCATGCTTTGGGTGAAAGCAGGGAATGTGCAAACTGCATATATGACACACATATCAGTAAATCATTCAATATCGAAACTGCTATTGTAAATCATATTTCCCTCAGAGGAGGAATCAGGTAAGTGAATAGACATACTGTGTACTGCAAGAGGAAGCCTCCAGATGGGGCTCATATTTGAATGCTGCTTGAGGAACATGGTAATTACAAATTTCCACTTCACTTGCAGCTCCATGAGTCCTGGAGTTTAGTTCTTTGAAAAAATAATGGACCACAAAGGGGGATATCACCATTATGAGTCTGACAGTGTTATTTTGGTTATCTGATGTTGGTTGTTGAAATACTGTTCAGGTTCTAGACATTTTAGAAGAGGGACTAATCTGTGCTATGAAGGCCTCACAGCTGCATTAACTGCCAGAAAAGTTTCCTCTGTCTACAGAGCAACACATGGGGATAGATGACAGGAAGACTTGATTCTGCTTTACCCTGGGCATTACTTATAACAAAACCAACACTGAGGAGCTGTAAATATAACTGATGAGTTAAACCACCTGAGGATAACATTCCACTGAATGTCTCTTCAAATATCCTTTGCCTAGACCTAACTCTTTTTCGGCAGATAAGACACTGAAATGCTGGAACATGTTCAGGTCAGCAAGCTTGTGAGCTCCTGTGAAAAGTTTATTGTGTGGAAGAGCACCCAGAACTGCAGCCCCAGCAGTGTCCCAGTTTTGTGTAACAGGGAAGGAGCTGTTACACAAAAGCAGAATTTCCACAAGCATTAATATTAACCTGAGGGTTGCAGTAGCCTTTCAAGCAGCATGGAATAAAATAAGAGGGCATTAAGTGTTGTGAGGCAGGAAAGGAATAAAAAACAAAGGGTTGACTAAAGAAAGGAGAACCAGGAATGCCGTGCTTCTGGTTTCACCATTGCAGGAAATCACAGGGACAAGTTTTCAAAAATCGAAAGCTCGCTTCCACTTTGATGCATTACTATGCAGCTATGAAAGGGACTGGCACCTTCTCTGGAAGGCACAGCACTGGCATTTGCTGAAACCATGATCCAGTGAACAACTCCTGGTCTATTTCCATGGAATAACACTCCTTGCACACCACCCTTGCTGTCATGAAGATCAAGAAGGAATCCCACTCTTCTGCCATTGCATGACTGACAGAGGACAGAATTGAGATGATCAAGGGTTTCCTTCCATTATAAACTCTGCCAAAGCCAAAGCAAGCTGTTGAGCAGACACCCGCCTTCTCTTGCACAGTGATTCCACATCTTGGTAATTAAACCAAGCACAAGCCAAGAAACCATTCAAGGGAAAGAGCTTCAGCTCAGCAATGCTCAGAAAAAAATCTCTTATCTTTTGAAGAAGTGGAAAAATTAATGCAAACAAAAATATACCTTATTTATAATTATTTCGTTGCTCAGATCCTTTGGTTCCTCTGGAATTGTCACAAGGAACTTAGAGATATCCACAACCTCAAAATGAGTTGGAAGCTTTCCAATGGATGGTATGAATGTGAAGGTCAAAGGTTTGGTTCCAGATTCTTGAGATGTGACCTACAAAACACAAAATTAGTTCAACTTCTTTATCCAAATAAAGATGATTTTTTTCAGAGTTGAGATAACATGAATAATATGAAATAATTAATCTACATAACTTACATGTCTGTTTTTAACTATACTGGTCATTGTTTTGGTGGGGTTTTTTAATTGGCTGTGTATTAAAGCCTTATTTAACAGACAAAATACTGCCTTGGTTATACTCATCGATATTCTCTATATTCTAGAGGTGTGGCACAGTAGACAGGAGAACTTTTGTTTGATAGCTTGCTATTCTTTCAATTTTCCATAACAAAATCAGAAAACCATATTCAATCCATTTCAAGGCTGTTTTTATCTTTGTTTAACTCCATTTTAATGGGACAACAATTCAATTATTCCAGTGTATCTGGCCAAATTATAGCCCCTAGAGTATTTGCTTAACAAAAACCAAACTGGAAAAACCTTTGCTCTGCAAAAAAAAAATCAAAATATGTTCACATTTTCTAATGCAAATGCAGCTAATTCTGAGCAGTATCTGGAATGAATTGTGATTCAAGTATCTTCTCCATTTTCTTTGAGCTCTTCAGCCACATACACCAATTGCTCCTCTGTCTGCTTATTTCTCCCTCCCCCTGTTGCCCTCTCAGTAGGACTGAGTACAGAGGGCCTGAGTACAGCAGAGAAAAGAGAGAATAAACAAAGGCAATTTCACCTAAATGTTCAATTTTATCACAGTGCTCTCCCATCCCTTCCATCCCCTTCATAGGAGATGGAACAGGGAAAAGAAGTCCACATCTTCATACAGCTTTCAGTTGCTTTGCTAGATATCAGGAAGAGGAACTGCACATGCCTTTGCAAGGTAAATAGAGGGAACCACATCCCAAACCACTGAACCTGTCATGCTGACTTTCCCACTACTTGTTGGTGTAAAACAACTAATTTTTCTGATTCAAAACTATGGAGTACATTGATTTTCCTTTGGTATATCATGATGCAAACCTTATGACTGTTAACTGTCTTTTCAATGAACTCTAATATGCAGAGGCTTGAATTGTATTGAATCATACAGGAAAATAGGATTATTGCTTCGGCTCTTTTTTTTTTTTGCTTGCTTGCTTGTTTAAAGTGAAACAAATTGAAGAGCTATGACTCTCATTATGCTTCTTTGTAATTTGCATCCATAAGTAAATAGCAATTATGGAACAGAGTGGAATTATGGTTTACATTACTTGATCATCTTGTGGTTGGAACATTAAAATGATGGACACAGACTTCCAATTTTAAAAAGCTTTAAGCAAATATTAGTTACTTCTACTAACAGCTGTCTCCTGGAGTGCTTGGGCAAAACAGAGGCAGTTTATTTGTAAAAATGCTGTCAACTGCTCTCTCCTCTACAATTTGGGAGAACTGTGCTCTCTCAGACACATCCAGGTGTGCAGGTAGAAGGTGCTCTCCTACTTTTACTTCCCCCTCCATTACACACAAGTGACCAAGCACTGGAATATATAATGCAAGGCCTGAAGCAAAAGAGTAACAGCTAAATGCTCCATCATGCCAGGAGCTCAGGTTGTTATTTTATGTGAAGAAGCAACAACTCTGTCCTTCTCTCAGGAGCTAAGGTACTTGAGTCTAATCATTGCTTTTCATAAAACAGCAACACAGTTTTTAAATATTAGTAGCCAGCACATGAAACACTTGGTCCTTGCTCCTGACAGAAGTCAGCAGAGTACCATCAGTACTCAAGGATGTGCTTGCTGGCGAGCAGCTGCCTGTCCCTACAGCACAGCCAGGGATGGAGCCTCACCCCTGCACCTGCTGCCCCCACAGGTGCCCTCAAGGTGCAGCATTACCTGCACACAGGCAGGAGCACCCATCACATCAGCAGTAGTGATTTCTGTACAGCTGACACAATTCACTGCACTCTTACACAGTACCTGGGTCTGCACTAAAATCAGACAGAGATGGCCTTTGCTTTCCTGAAGACCTGTAGTTTTGCTTTCATGTTCTCTCTCTAATTAGGAAGTGCAGCTGATGACTTTGGCTACCTTGGTTGTCTTTAATAACATTTCCCCCCTCTGCCTCACCCTCTAGTCATGCTCTTGTTTTGACACTTGACAGCAGCTGCTCTGTATCAGTGGGCATTCTTGAGTCAGAGGGCAAAATATTCCTTAGAAAAGAAAAGGGAAGAGAGGGAATAAGTGTGCAAATAGCAAGCCCAAAAACAAATAGATTGATGGCAAATTCCAGTGTAATGTGGCAGCATTGCTAAACTCCCACTATTTTATCTGCATATTTGTAACAAGGAAATACCAACAAGAAATCAGACTAGAGTCTCCAGGCTATTGCACAGTAATGGAGAGATCTTGCTATCACCTAATTTTGTATTGTGTCTTACCCTGCACTTACAATTTTATTGCTTTGGTGGAAAAATTAAAGAACACACAAAGAAAGCCATGCTGTATTTGGCCTAAAGACATTGTGGAAATATCACCAAAATTGCTTGCAAGCTAAAACTATGATTGGAAAATACCTAAAAATGGACAAACAAGGATTTTTTTTTCAGGCGAGAGACGCCATTAAATCATGGCATTATTTATATTCCCCTAGTGTATATTATTTTCTTAGAGTTTAGAAAGCATAAACAAGCAAATACAGTTACTGCCTTTCGGACAGTTTTAAGTTGCTAGATACTGCACTAAGCAGTGACAGGACTGTGCTTCTCTTAGTTTCACTCATAGCAATTGAGAAACAGGAACTTCCAGCTGGTAAAACTGGTCATGCAATCTAAGCTGCTTCACAGAAACCTACCCAAGCAAATATCACGTGCTTAGCCAGAAAACACAAACATTGCCACTGGGAGAAAACAAAAGAGAAATATTTCTTGCTTTAAATTATTTTTAAGTGCTTGCTTACATTTTATAGATTTTTTTTTAATAAGTAAAAATACTTCGACATTTTAAAATTTAAATTTTAATTGACCAATATGAAACAGAAGGAACTGTTACATACTACTTCCTTTTTTAAGGTAGAAAAAAGATTTTTGCACCTTTTTTCATATACTCATCTTATTTACCATCTTTCTCTCTGGCTGATATTTGTAACCTTGAAGAACTGAAAAGAAGTGAACAGCCTGGGCTTCCAGCACTTCATTACATCTATTAATAGCCACTCCGATTTTTAGAGGTAAACAATAAAGAAATAAGCTTGAAATTTAAATATATATAAAAAAGATATATGAAACTTCTTATCATCTTTTCTCCATAATCAGTAGCAACAGCAGAGGTAATTCAATACCATACATTCCCTGCTGCTGGAATGCACTTGAATCAATACAGTTAGAGTGGCAGAAAAATACCAAATGTGGCATCTATTGAATTCAATACTAAGGAATTCTGGTTTATATTATATAATCAATCTTGTGCACATGAAATAACTGATTGTGTATAATCCCAGCCTTCGCATTAATTAGTTCTTTGAAGAATACAAATTATAGAGTTTAACATAAATAACCTTTAAATATCCATTGGTAGCTATTGGCAGCTGCATAATATATTGTCAAAAAGCTTCAAAACGAAAAATTTATTCTAGATGACTTCCATGAGCTCCTATGTTTGTTGCATAATTAATACCATCAATTCACAGCTGCCTTGGGGATAGTAACTTAAATTATATTAATTATTGTTTTCATTACCACAGCTCCTGTAGTCCTTCCTTGTAGAGCCCATTTTTAATGTTTTGGTTACCTTATGAACACAAACTAACACTTCCATTTAATCTCTCACATGCTCTATATGCATTCAGCATACTGCCTATTTTGTAATTTAAATTGAGGTCCCATTGTCAATGATTGCTTCTCAGGATTTCCTTCTGGAATACAGATTGTTAAAGTGAAATTCAATATGCCAGTTCACGTTACCACTTCTTCCACTCATTTGCTAATGTAAGTCATTCCATTAATAAAACAACACCCTGAGAAAACCTCAGTCTTGAAACATCTAGTTCTTTCTTTGAAGATATTTGTTTCAAGGATAAAAAAGGAAATTATGAGTAAATAATAGCTAAATAACAAGTGTGTACATCAAGAAATATAAACACATTGACTGGAGCACTGTTTTGGTCAGAGCACAAATTCACATGCTCACAATTCCTGAGTGATAAATATAGCTCTGACACTCAGAGAGAGCACAGCTAACACCACTCACCCAGCCAAGGAGAGGGGCCATCCAAAAACACAGCCCCAGTTCTGCAATCTCTCCTTAAACTCCTTTTCTATGTTCAGACTAAAGTCAAACCACAAAGAGATATTGTCTCCTCCTCAAGACAGAGAGAAATCTAGTCAGGTGGAATTATCAGTTAATGAAATGTAAGAATCTTCAGTCTGTCTTCATATCCTGACTTATTATAGCTATCACAGTAACCTAATATGGATTAGCTGTTTATTGTGTAATATGATCTCCAGCTTTTCTAAAACCTTTTACAAACAGCAGCAGATGATCATCTGAACACCAACTTTCTCTCTGTGGAACTTCCGAGGAAAAAACTAAACCCATTCCAATGAAATTACAAACAAGATGAAGTTTGTGCCAAAGTTCCCAAGGACAGCTGTGGTCCAGAAGCTTCCCCAAGGTTTATGATATGCCCATTTTATCACCTTCAGCAAATCATTTCTGCTTCTTTCAATACATCAACACACTCAAATGCAGACAAGTATCTTTTGAAAATGAATGTGTTATGTGTGCAAAGCACTAGAAAGACCAAAAGAATAATAGCAAAAAATTTTAATCTATTATTCAAAATGCAAGAGCTCATTCAGATTGAGTGGGTTTTTTTCAAACATCATTTTAATTAGCTCTTCAGCCAAGCAGACTTTATACAACTGTAATTTCTCTTTGATACTGCTCTACACATATGCAGCTGAGTTTGATGAAAAGTAAGTAAAGAAAATGTTTAATTTCCTCCTTTTGCTAAGGGCAAGTAAAATACCTTGCCTGTTATGCATACTTGCCTTAATTAAATGCAGTGTGACTAAATGGTCATAAAATATTGGACCCTAAGGTGACCTGAGTATTTAAATCATATTTATAGTATCACTGACACCCTTAGCCCTTTATTTGCTTCCAGTCTCTGAAACCTCTTAAGAAGCAACATCTCCCAAGTTAAAACACTCTGTTGTAGCATCCCAAGTGGCTCTAGTCCATCACCCATGCACAAAACCAGAGCTAGGTGGTCCCATACCCAGACTGCCTCTAGCTTCTCCCTTTAGCAGGTGATCACCACTTCCTTCTGGCTGTCCTGTGTTCATTTGGTTGTGTGGATCAACCAGAAATTAAGCTAAAATATTGTTGCTGATTTTGCACTAGTGGCCCAGGCTTGCCATCTGGTCTTCCACAGAAGGCAGTCAAGAACTGACAAAAGCAGACTGAAAAAGTTGAAGGCTGATTGCAAAAGAAAATTTTTCAAAAGCCAAAACAAAACAAAACATGTCCAACATGCACATGGACTGCTTATCAGATATTTTTATATTATTCATGGCCAGAAGACTCCTTGGGAAACGGGAGAGTTCAGATCAAATCCTGTGCCTGTAAATAAAGAAAAATATTTGCCTCGAAACTGGAGTTCTTAAGGTCATAGTACTTAAGCCTTCATATGTAGAACATCCTACTAGCACATTAACAGATACATTTGCAAACTGATATACATAATATATGCTTATGCAATGTCATGATACCTCTGCCCAGCAAAAAAGGCTGCACACTGGTTAGTCACACGAGTATAGCAGTGAGACAAAACAGATCCCAATTATCAGGTCCATTTTTGTACAACTCCATCCTGATTAGTCAGTGAGAAATTGAAAGTTAGAATTTATTCTTTTTCCCGTAAGAGTTTCTTGCAATTTCAGCCCTCTAAGAGACTCCCAAAATGCTACTGTATCTCTCACAGCAACCTTGAAACACATTCTCATTAATCTATATGACATCTCCCCTCATTGTCTTTTCCCAAAAGTTGCGCCTATCAATAAGCAGGTGTAGTTTTCAAATCAAGCACTGGGAGGATTTTACACCTTCTTACATCTGTCAGAGCTGAGACATCAGTCTTGCGGGATGAAGCTAGCAAGGAACTTCAATTTTATAGTATCACACATCAGCCATTGCCTTTTGGTGTCCCAAAATGTCTGAGTGGTTGAGGGCCAGAGGTATTTGAGGCAGAGCAGCTCCCTCCCTGCAGAGCTGAGGCTCACATGCAGTGAGGTTCTGCCACCACACACTGAGCACTGCCAGCCCTGCCTGCGACACCACAGGACAATCCAGCCCAGTGGTGCTGCCACCACGGGTGAGCATCTCCACAGCTCTCCTTTCAAAAACACATTGTAGAGCACGTTTGGTAACACACCAGTGACATTGTTGCAAGAAATGCATTTTGGAAGCAGAGGGTGCTCAGCATCACAGCTGTGCCTGCACATACTCCTGCATGTGTCACAGAATGACAGAATATTCTGAGTTGGAACCATAAGGATCAAGGAGTCCAACTCTTAAGTGAGTGGCCTGTGCAGGGATTGAACCCACAACCTTGGCATTATTAGCATATGCTTTAACCAATTGAGCTAATTTCCTAACAGACCATTAATTTTGTACAATGGATGAACTGGAGTGACTCCAGAAAAAGGATATATATGTGCTAATACTACATGTCATACTATCATAGCTTGAAGGCTGTTGAAGAAAAACAAGGGATTTTAAAAGATTCTTCCAAAAGTACAAGCACAAGATAATAGCAGTAGCCTTGAAAGCGTAAGTGTGGAATAGGAGCCCTAGGGCTACAAGCACAAATCATTAATAATAAGTTGTTGCTCGCTACAGGAATGCAATTTTGTGTGCTGGTATTAAGGACAACAGAGCAAGCAAAGAACCAGTATCTGGCATACATAAAACATATCAAACACCATCAAATTTAGATACAGAATGTGCTGGCCAATGGAGGAGGAACAAATAATATGTTAAGAAATACAGCAAAGTGGCTTCAAGTGGGCCCAAAGCATGGGGTAAGTAAGCCCCACCATCAACATCATCCAGAAAACAAATTGAAGAGAGGGTAAGTGTGAGAGGTAGTGCACTAAAGTCTTTCCCAACTGGATGAACTCAGGAGATTAATGGTCCAGTTGAATACAAAATAAATGATAAATTCAGAATACCAAGTGTCAGCCCAAGACCACCAGGACACACTGGAATCAGCAATAAACAACTTGAACCCCCATCCAAGAATGCTGTATCTGCTGTACACAGACAAAGATTGCACACAGGTCACTCTCTTAGAAGCCAAAGGCATGGTAGTAAAGCCTTCTGCTTCCACACAAAGGGCTGTCCTGCCAGCTGTGGCTCCAGCTGGGCATGAGTTAGTGCATGAGGGTATCAGAAAGCTGCTTGAGTAACCAAATGCACCCTGTGAAAAATTATCTTCTTTAATAACAATAGCCTCATTCTCTTAATGATAACAACTTGAATAGCAAAAATGTTTGTATAAATGTTGTTTTCAAGAAGTACTTCCTTTGACTTGTTCCTCTCAGGGAAAAGGGAATTAACAACTTTATAACTCTGTGATTAGACTGCTAATTTTTCAATTAGAGTAACTACAATTTTTTGCATCTCTATATATATTTCTCTAGCTTGCATAAATTGCATGAGGTATCTGGTCTTACCACCCTTGAGGTTTGGTAGTGATTTGGATGCAGCAGGTGAGATTGAGCATTTCCCACCTGTGCAAGGTTTCTGCTCAGTTTTGAAGCACTGCCTTGCTGTTTTGCTTAGATGCAACTGAAGGAGGACTGGCACAGCCTCACTTTAGCAGCTGAGTTAGACTTCAAACTTCTCCCAGGTTAAGGGTTGTGTGTGAAATCCCTCATGGAACCTTATGAGGATATGCAGGATGTCAGGGCTCTCAGTGCTTCAGGGCAAACCTGCTGTTAGCAAGAGCACTTTAGCGATATTTTGGCAAACACAACATCATTTGTTTCACAACAGCATTTTCTCTGTGTTTCCCCAGGTATAACTCTATCCCAAACGATTCAACACAGAGTGTGAACACCCCAGTCATCCAAGTCTGACAGGAAGAAATGAACAACTGTGGCCCTCTGTACCATGTTCACCTGCTAATTGTAGCATTTACTCTAAGAAAAATTGTACTCAAGCCTGAAGGACTACAGCTTCAGGCTCAAATTCATTCTCACTGCCAGCACGTTCAGCAAAGAAAATTCTTTCCAGAAGAGGATACAAGACAGTTGCCAACACTCCCCACTCAGAGACTGCAGCTACCTCTGTGAGAAATAATGTGCCCATTCCCATGTCCCATGCTCCTGCCATTACCTCCTGCCCCTGATACAACCAACCAGATCCACCTGCTCTCATCAAAACACCAAAATGCAGTGAAATGCTCACACACATCCTGCAGCTTCTACATGCATGACACTGACAGCTGTTTCCTCATTTTGATTTTCTGATTTCCTGAAAGTTACCTATTCCTCTAATTTTCCTCCTGTATTACTGCTGTCTGTTCCCAGCTAAACAAAACTTGTTAAAAGTACAGTTTAGCTTTTGATGGCTCTTTCAGTTTAGTTTATTAAAATATTTTCATTTTTAAAACTTTAAAAAGTAAGGAATTTTGAGATTTAAAATGTTGTGGACAAGTTTTGTTTAATTGGAAAGCAAATTTTCATTTAAAAACAGTTGATCTGGCAAGAGAAAAGTGAAGGCTGATGTGATTTGCTTTTGGCAGCACAGATTCCATAAAGTTCTCTCCCGTGTTAGGACTCTGCTATTATTATTTTAAAATAAGAATCACATTTTCAATAGATATCTCCTTTCCCAAACTGCTAAAGCTTGTGCCTGGGCACTTGTACTGTTGAGGAACTATATTTTTAGAGCAAGTATCCAAAGAATATTGAAAAAGAGCTGTTAAATTTTCAAAAGGCCATACAGCTGCCACCCACATGCCAATGACAGATAATAGCACATCTTTTATGTTTTGGAGTTATCTCATTAAATGATCATGACATACTCTCAAAAAAGTTTTTCAAGATTCAAAAAGCAATCTGGACTCTGGATTTAACAGGCTTTTTTATCAATCAGAAAAGGGTATTTTGAAAAAAGAAAAGCAATGCTGTCATAGATTTCTACAGAGGCAGATTAAAACTGCAGTCTTTATCTACTCACAAATGACCAGACTGAGAGCTTCTAGTTAATCTCCCATCATTTTTTTTCTACTGTCATTCAAGCAGACAGCAGTGACAGTCTTGTAATACCAGGCAGTCTGTGTTCCTCAGCTCCTTTTCACAAAGAAGAGAACAGAGCTCTCATTGATGGTACATCAGGGATACACAGAGTATTTTGGAAATATCAGCTGCTAAATTTTCAGCTTTTAAACAAACCACACATAGGAGAAGGCAGTTAATATTTTAATCTCTAAAATATTGATTATTTCATCTTGTATTATCAGCAATAGGCTTCCCACCAGAAGCTGTGCCCTTTACAGTCATCTGTGCCAGGCATTAAACAAATAATCAATACAAGCTCATCTACAAGCATTCTTACCTGTCCCCTACTAATAAAACTCAGTGGGCTGATAATTCAGATGCCTCCTTCTGCAGACTGCTCCCTGTAGTACGTAGAGCACAGTTGGAAGATAAATAAAAAAATGAACATTAAAAAAGCAGCAACAGAATGTCTGTGATAAAACTGAAGAAGAGGTCATACTTTCCCCTTCTCAGCAAGGATTTCCAGAGGTCCTTTTAATGAGCTATTTTCTGAGTAGGTCTGTGTGGGCCCAGAAGAATGCTGGCTACAAAGAGTAATTATTCTGGCACTCAGCTACTAGCAAACAATAAGGTAAAGTTGAATGGCTGTTGGCTTCTTCTGCACGTTCACAGGAGGGCACAATAATAAACTTAGAATCTTGTTTTCTTCTCTGTGATAATCATTAAAAAGCAGCTGTCTTTCAACATTTAACTTGAGCTTTCCCAGATATCAAGAATACTGCATGTTTAACAGTGCTAGGGTCATTTTCAAATTACTTTATCTGTTGGAAAGAATAGCTACACTTGTTCCAATTAAATACCTTTATTTTTACAGATCAAATATTTTTTCATTACATATATACAAAGTTGACCTCGTCTCATTAAAAAAAAATCCTTAGTTTTCCACTTTGGCATAATTATCCACTAGATACAGTCAAGTACCATTCCTCAGATATTTTAGAGTGTAGGAGAAAGAATAGAAGAACTGTAGGAGAACAGCAGACTGTACATTTTGCACCAAGAATAAGCATAATTTCTTTAGCCAACAAATCTGGGTACTTAATGACCAAGTATGCTACTAATGCCAGGCTTCTAAAGAAGAGTCTTCCAAATTTAAGCAAAACCTTGTCAGTGTTATAAAGAATGCTTTGGAGTTTCAGTTGAAAATGTGTAAATAACACTCTCCATAAATGCTACAAACTAACCAAAAGGATCGAAGGATTATAAAAAAGGGTAGGGGAGCTACAGTATCTTTCATATAGATTCTTAAACTACCCTCATTACCAGGGAGAACTCATTTTTTTTAAGGTTGCTTGAAATAAGTCAGATTTTACCCGAGAACTGAGTGAAAACAAATATGATTCTGATTTTCTGAACTTGGTCTTAGCTTTGAAAAGGGAAGAAATACATCTTGGATGAAGACTGACATTGAAATTGAAATTAAGTAAAATAGGAGGTTAATATAAAGTTTAAAAAAATGAAAGCATTTCAGTTATCAGTTTGTAGTTTGAGATATCAGTCATAGTTTTCATTTTCAAGAGCAGGAATCATTAAATCAGACATCAAATATATATCCTTCATTTCAATACAGCAGTAAAGACCCAATAGCTCTTGCATTATTTTTTCATCCAGTGTTTTGACAAGTTAGAAGATTTACAGATAATAAACACCTTTGGACTTACTAAAAGTCCTTTGTTCTGCATCAGCAAATGATTCTTGCAAGTATTCTTTATCCTAGAGATTATATGTCCTGTGAACAATATTAAGAAATGACAAGCATTTTTAATAAAGCTCTCCTACCTGCCTGCACAAGGCATCATGCAATCTGTGAAAGGTTCGTAATCAATGCCTTCTGAACAGCTTAATTAGCTTACATAACACAGAAGGATATCTAGTCTCAAATTAAAAAAAAAAATAAAAACCCTAAAACTCTAGGTCATGTATCAAGAACATCCTAACAACAATATATTGGCAATCCAACCAAATCTTAATTACGCACACTTTTCATTAAATCTTCAGGTTATTTTAAAATATTCTTAACTCAGTTTTTACTAAAAAGGCACTGCTGTACTATTTATGTCAAATTCTTTTTCATAGTCTTAGACTTCATGTTCCTATTGACTACTATTTTCAGGAAAAAAGTGATGAGGAGCTCAGTCTTGCCATGGCTATCCAGGTGAGGTTTTGATTACAGCAAAGACCACAGGTCAAAGGGAGAGCTCAGGTGCCCAAGAAAAGCAAAAGGCAGATATAACCACAGACCCAGCCCTCTTCCCTAAAACACCCATTCTCTGCCTCCTAAAGCAAGTGCAATCAGTGACCTGTGTTCTCCCAAAAAGTAGTTCCCTCATGAGGTATTTGTCCCACAGCTCCAGTCTCTGACTTTGCATCTGCCCTGCCTATTAGGTCTTGTTTGTTAACTAGCCAGAAATTCACACGGAGAAAAGAATTTGAAAGTTAAGGAAATTAATGAAGTTATTTTTGGAAGTAACTTAAAAGCCTTCTTGTACTAAAAAATTACTTTTTCTCTGCTTTCCCAGAAAGATTCTTTAAAAAAAATTACCAAATATACTAGTTGATTATAAAATTCCATTAGTTTAAAAGGTTACATTTAATTTCAGTAGAAGTCAGACGCTGTGTTTTTTGTTGCATGTTTCCTCAACAGATTCTATATTGCCATTGTACATAGGAAATCCTATCTCCTTTGCAGTTCGGCAGTGGACCAGGGATTTTTCATTTAAGTATTTTCTTCCACATTAAAAAAGTCATTTTGCTTGAACCAGATTGAATATATATGGCTTTATTAACAGAATATATTTGGCTTTATTAACTTTTTATCTGGAAGGTGCCTTGAATCCAGGATGGAATGATTAGTGGAAGCACTGGAATGGAGAGACAGAACTGTTTTTGAACATGTCTCTCTTTGAATGACAAGATGGAAACTCACCCCACGTTTCCTACAGTGCTGATGAATGACCCAGCTTCCAGACTATTTTCAGATGTCTCTTTCTCAGATGTGTTTTAGAGCATAAGCTTTGAAAGAGGTGTTCCACTATTAGCATCAGAAAACAGATTGCCAAAGGTTGAAACTTTCCTTCAGATAATAAGGTCTTTTTCTAGTCAGAATTGTCAGACACGATTATTGAATTTTATAATGGTTCCAGAGTTGGGGAAGCATTTGACTCAAAAATCCTGATGCTAAGGCCTTGGATGAAGAATTTGAGGAGCAAGGAAGAAGCTTTAGGTAACTGCGACGGGACAGGTTTTGTTCTGCAGCACTCACTGGAACCTGCCTTTTGCCTGCAAGCAGGCAAGAGCCCCTGCAGCATCTGATGGTCACAAAGAAGCCAGAAGGCTGCAGGTGAAGGCTCTGCACATCTGATCTGTCATCAGCCTTTATTCTTCTTCCAAAAGAATGCATATGAGAAATGCACATGGTCACAGATTTGAAGCACTTAGCAGGCTTTTTTGTTTGGCTCCTCACTAATGCTAAATAAACACAAGATTTAAGGCTGTACTGACCCATAGCTGTTCTTGGCAAAATTCAACAGCAAAAAAGGTTTAAAGAGAGGATTTGTGCTACACAAACAAAATCAGGTCTGCTTAAGAACTCCTTGCCTGCTACATGGGACCCAAAGTATTTCTTAGTCATTGCATTTTAATGCCAATTTACTAGAACCTCAAACATTCAATAGAGCATTCAGGATTAAGAGGCTTTGGCATGCTTTCTGTAGAAAGTGCATGTCTTTGTGCGTGTGTGTGTTCATAAAATGAAAGACAGGAGAATGCTATGTGGGTGGAGGTGAAGTGTCAAGAATTTGGGATTTGCTTTTGCAAATAGCTAGGTCAGCAGACTATACACTTGTCCTATTGCAATACACTAGGCCTTGCTCACATGAAACTCTAGAGTTTTTAATGGAAATTCTTTCATGAAAAAATTTAGGTTTGAGCAAGATTTTATGATGTTTTTGAGATTACATCAAAATAAAATAAAATAGGCTTTCATACATTTGCACCTGCTACTTAAAAATACACTTCATTCCATGAAGACTAATGAAAGGCACAGTTCCATAAGAATTATGCTGTATCACATCAGAAGACCAAATTCTAAGTTATCAGCTTGTTTCAATCCTAATTACCCATGTGGCACACTTCTGAGGTTGTTTTCTCATCCAAACCTAGTTTATCACTCTTGGAGCATGTGCACCTGATTGCAAGACTATTTTAAAAGGTTATTATCTGTCAGTGGACATACAGATAGTGAACCAACCATCTAAGGATGCTGGACATCCACAACAGTAAAATAAAAAAATTACTGTGCTGTAAATGGATTTATTTAAATAGCCTACCATTACTACTTTCCCTGGGTAGTATGAGAATGTGTCTCTGCTACCAGGGGATAACTCATTTGACTGTGTTAGTCCAGCATTTGCAGTCATGTGGCCTTTTCTACCTGGTAAAACAAGCTTGAAACATCATGAAAAACTCTTTTGCAGGATTTCTTAGTCAGCAACATTGAATTCTACATCACTTCTAAGATATTTATCTTCTTTTTTTGTTCTTGTCTCCTTTTTTTTTTATTTTGCTGTTGGTCATCACTTTCAAAAAAGCTGATACACAAATACACACATAGAAAGTATATTCTGAGTAAGAATTCTTATACACTGCATCCATCATTGCAACTGGTCAGTAAGATAAACCCTCTGGTAAGGCTTCATGTTTCTTCTCTGTTCAGATTGACTGCACACTTTTCCAGGAATCATAAAAATCTACTCACTGAATTATTAAACGAAACTTCTGAGAGTCTATTGAGAGTTCAATGCAAAAGCTTTTTTAATTATTATTAATATTACAAAATGACAATATATTATTGAAAAATTAAATCTAAAATTAAATAGAGGCATGATATCTTTGAAGAATATGCAAAGAATCAAATTTACTCATGTAGCAGCAAAGGAAGGTGCACAAAAAGCCACCAAGAACTGGTTTGCTGTTAGATTTTGACATCAAATGTAAGAGATTTTCAAACACTCAACTAAATTCTGTTCAGAATGCAGAGAACCCTTAAAAGCTTCTTGAAATTTTCTGAGGAAAATTGAATCATTACGGGGGAAGAAAAAGCCCATAATAAGAATACTTAAGGAAAAAAAAGTTAAAATACTAGTTTAGTATAAGGTAACAAAAAGGGATTCATTTAACAAATACATAGAAATTCCACCAAAAATCCATTTAAATAATTAATATTTAGAGCAGTGCAGAAGCAGCTCGGGATTAGCTGTTGATCAGGACGTGGGAATGAAAAGGACAATTTAGGTCCCCCACTCTGGCCCAGTGAATATTCAGTTAGTTAAACAACATGAAAGACTTTCATTAGGAGAAACTCACTGACGTACTCTGTGCCTAATGATGAGGTATTGTAATTGCCTTGCGAATGGAGAGATGTGAGTGCAGTTCATAATGCTGAACAGCTCTCAGACACTGCCTGAGACAGGACACTGGACGAGCCGGGGCTCTGGCTGAGCCAGTGTGGCAGTTTTTACAGTCTCATTCTCGTAAGAAACTGATACCTGGTTTAGAGGCCTAAATTTGGAAGGAGTCACAGCTGAGAATGCCGGGCAGGGCGAGCTGCTCCCCCGTGGCTCCGTGTCAGATCCTTACCGCTCGCAGGGGCCGGGGCTCGGGCTCTGTTCTACAGCCGGCTTTTCCCAATGGCTCCCCGAGGCAGTTTCACCACTCCGGGGTCGTAACTTTCTTGGGTGATTACTACAGATAGATCCAAATTATCCCTTCCTAAGCTCCAGAGCCAGTCTGGGTCACCAGCCGTGCAAACACAGGCTAATTGTGTAACACGTCACCTAATTTAATAAGCAGTGCGCAGCTCTGTGCTGGCCAAATGACTCATCCTCCACACCAAAGTGGCTCCCATCCAGATGGTCACAGCATGGTGGTGCCTCCTTTCCTTTAAACATGGCTCTCCAAGCTTTAGAGGGGGTGTGGATGTGTGCATGGACAAGAGACCACACAGCACCTGCAGATGAGCCCTGCAAAGGTAACGCTGGAATAAGAGCCTTTGTGGTCCCACCTCTCAGGACTCACAGGTTCCAGCAAGCACCTCTCTGTTCTCACAAAAGATGTTCTCTGTCCAAAGATGCACTGCTGAGCTCTTTGTGTGCTAAAGAAACCCCCACACTTACTGTATCCTTCCATAGTACCTGAATGGTGAAATAAAAGTCTATGGCCAATTCAGCTCCAGTGAGATCTCGAGTGCTAAGTCATCATAAAATTGTGCAAGTAAATGCCTCACAGCTCAGGTTCCCACCACCCATTCAGAGTCCATGCCAGTTATATTACCCTAAAATTCCTGTATGTTGGAGGGTTATGCAATTTGCAGTATGTTGTTTTCCAGACTACCTCAGCTAGATCAGCCTAGTATTTTGATACCAGTCATTCACATTCAGAAGTTAGCAACCTCTAATCAACTTTAAATTGCAATCAAATGGTTGGCACATTTTATAGAGACATCAGTCATTACATAAGTGATAGTAAAGCTCCATTTTTTAACAGGAAAAGTATGCTGTTCCAGCCATCAAATTTTGATGGAAATATCAAAAATGGATTTGTATTCTGAAAAAGAAAATCCTTGAATGACATTGAATCTGTTCACCACTTGAATTTCTGGCAATGAAATTAATTGTATGGCTGCCTCTCATACAAAAATGTTACCTATAAGCATTTCCTATCAAAACCAATAAATGCTATCTTTATCACTAGGGGGGAAAAAAGGCACAAAAATTAGCACTGCCTTCTGAAGGAGATACTAAGGGCAATGCTAACCAGTAAACTGAAGCAATATGCAATAATCTTACCCCTGCCAAGGAATGTCATGACAAAATCAATATGATATATAAGTCAATACATGCCAATGTTATTTTAACATCAAATCAGAGTCCTAGGCCAATGTTTTCTGTAGCTGATGATTAAAGTGACACTGGTAATAGCACTATTACTTATCAAGATGTGCTATGTCAGCTTGTTTCTGTTCCTGTCAACACTGAAAACGTATAGTGATAATGTACTACATATGCTACCCACCTCTCTCTGCCAGCACCAACCTAACTTATGCCAAATCTTTCTAGAAACACTCATTAACATGCCCTGCTACAGACAGCTGAGATACTGAGGCTGTCTAACTAAAGATGCTGATGACAAAGTAACAAACCTTCAAGCATTACAAGCAAACTAAGGTTCTGCCAATGCAGTTGTTATTAAAGACTGACAGTGATAGCAGTTGGACATTCTAATAGCTTTTATATTATGAAAATATCTCATTTTTTCAGTACCACATATACCATCTAGAAATACAATAATGGCAGTATAACAGAAATGTTTGATTACCTACAGAAGACCTTGAAATAATTTTACAGGTTTACTCCCAGTGAAGATTTTATTAAAGACCCTGGTACATACATATGCAAGAGATACATTGCATTTTCCACTGTCAATAAAGGAGACAAAAAAACCTTTCTAAGCATCATTGTAGCCTAACTGCTGTTTTCCAGCTGTGACAGCCTTCATAAAATAAAAATACCGCTTAGAGACACTCATATGCATGACAGCACCTTTTCTGTCCCCAAGTATTACCTTCAGGAAAGACTAATCCCTAAATCTCTAACAACTTGGAACTAGTCCTTTGTAGCTCGTTCTTGCTTGCAGAGGCTCTGGGGAACACTGCCTGCAGTGGTGGCAGCAGGTGCTCCTGTCACTGTCACTGACCAGCGTGTCCATGGCTCACTGAGACCAAAGGGGGCCAAGGCAGTGCTGTATCTGCCCCAACCAACCAATGAGTGCTGAGTGGGGGAGAGGTGGGACGGAAATTCTGGGACCGGGGAGGCCTCTGAGATTTTCACTATTGATTTCAGTGAAGAAACATCCTCAAATTTTGTCCAGAGTACTTTTATGAAAATGTTTATGTCAGGTCAAATGTGCTGCTCTTACTTTCTCTAATGAGAAAAGAAAGCACAGGGTGGACTTGGGTTGTATTCTGTCATGGAAGCCTAATCTAATCCTGTGCTAGATCCTCCCAAAACATGAGACAGAAGACCACACCATTAACAAGGCTAGATATTATTACTGTGCAAAATTCAAAACTACATGTAAAATATACATTATAGCCTACTCTTCATAAGAGTCTCCAGAATAACAATGGTTTTGTTATTATTCTTTTTGGCTTGAATATCCATCTCATTAAGCAAGACATATGACAGGGACTAAAATATTTGAAGAATCGTTTACAAAACTGCTAACAATATTATTACTTCACAAAGTTGATGCTTTAAGGAGTTCAAATGCTGTCAACTTGGAAGATATTTCCTCTTTGCTGTCCAGATTCAGGAGCAGTATATCTTGTATGACTGGAAGTGCACCATAAATATTATAGATGGTCAGAAGTAATGTATTAGTTAGTCATATTTTAAAATGGCTTCTAAACAACTAAAAAAATCTTACTGTTTGTATGAATAAATTACATCAGTAATCTTTGTAGAAAACACCATCTAAGACAGAAAGTTTTACATTTACAGTGATTAGCATAAGGTTAATCTCCATCAGTCAACTGCAACTGTAATAAAATACACTGAGAACCATTGAGCTTATGGTATGGAGTTCTACAAAAGCAATTACATTTCTCTGCCTGTTACAGAAGTGAAGTCTTTATGACAGCCAGCAAGTCCATTTCTAGTGATAGAGAAAACCAATGGAATAAAGGCAATAGCCTCGGGGATCTGTGTATCCATTATCTCCAAAAAGAATCAATTTCATGCTTAGAAGTGCATAAATATGTATAAATATTACAGCACCTTGTCAAGCCTTAATTCTCTAAAAGCATTCCCAAAAAACATACTTGATCCATGCAGTAAGTACCACAAGGAAAGACAATTTTAAATTAAACCAAATAGCCTTAAAATTTACAAAGACATGGCACTGAGAAAATGGAAAGCTGTCCCCACAACTTGTAGGCAAAATGCTAAACAATACATCAACCATGACAAAGAAAGTAGCAGCTTTCTAACCACGAAATCACCATGATATTAGTTCCTTTGGGGTGAATAATCTCTTAAGAAAAACAAAGTTTTATTCATTAACACTCTGCTGCAGACCAGCACTTCAGCATCATATAAACCATTGCAGGTCTCTTCTTTTTCTTTAAAGCTGTCTAGATATGTTGGTAATAGTAAGCAAAACAAAAAAAAAATCTGACACCACTGTGCCTATGAGAAAGCATTACAATAATGATGGAGCAAAGCTTATAATGAGCTAAAATTGTGCAGCAGTAAAGAATGAATCCTGCAGCTTCAGGACAGCATAAAAAGTCTGAAGTATCTGAGGAGGACCTCATCAAAGAGGTAGGACTCATCTGAAGGTGTGTTAAGGGACTGTGGGTTTCTTCTTCAGCTCCTGTGAACTGCCACCACTCCTTGTACCTCCCTGTGGCTTCTCTGGTACACACTACAGAACCAGTGGGGGAAAAAAACAGAGCAGGAAGATATTTTAGCTGGGGATCAGGAAACATTTTCCAGTGCCATCTAGCACTCTGAAGTAACCCCTCAGGACAGTAATGCAAAATCTGTGCCAAACTTCAGCGAACTGGCTTTTAGTAGCACAGGAAAACAGGTAAGGTTCAAAAAAGTGTTTCCTATATAAAATATTATCTAATATTATCAAGAATCTGTAGTGAGAAGTATTATTTATTTATCAGAATGTTTTCCATTAGCATATAAACCATTTCTAAATACCTTCCTAAATACTATTTAGCATCCAATTACTATCCTCCATAAGCCATTTATAAGGTGTTTGATCAAATAAGTATTAGAAATGCTCAAATATTCTTTCTATTACACTAGGAAGAGGCTGGCAATATAGAGATGGTTACAGCGCCAAACAAGTGCAGGTGTGTAATATAGGCAGCTGTTTTCCCTTTTCAAACCAGCTTTCTGAATAAAGTCTGCCTGAAGAAACTTAAACCCATGTATTCCCCAACCACCACGCAAGAGGCCATTCTTGCAAGAGGTATTGCTCATTCCCTCCTCTATTACACTGCTTTAATTCAGAAAATATTCGGCATTTATGATTTCTTATTGCCCATCAATAGTTAAGCGACATCATTAATAAAGGGTGAGATTTGGGGGTTGGGATGAATCTTAAGGTTGGTTTAAAGAAATTATTCAAAGTCTGGGTCTCCAGGATGCTGGAGGCACCCACATTCCCCTGCTCCACTCCAGTAGGATGCCTTTTAAGAGGGGACAGCGATTTTTCTTTTCCCTTTTCCTTTGTATTAAACAGAAATTACCACCCTGTGGATCTCTGGTCTGTGAGGGGGGTTCAGAATTCATAGGATCAAAGGATTTATCAAAATAGCTTCTCTTCCTGCATTTGTGATACAGATAATGGTTTCAGACCAGCACTAAAATACTCAGATGATACTGTAAAACGAAGCCATTGAACTGAAATGGATGTGCTTGGGAAATTTTCATATAAGAAAGCCTTGAAAGCCCATGACTTGAAGGGAAGTAAAAATCGCTTTTCCAGAATTTCAACTGAGATATTTGAATTGTGTCTGAATCTTACTCTGGGTGGGGAAAGCTTTTCATCTCAGATCCCACAAAAAGAGATTTCTTCCTTGCCTTGCACTGGAGTAAGCTGGCTGGCAACTATGGTCAGTAAGAGCCATTTAATTTTTTTGTCTTCTGTCATCTCTAGTTTAAGAATTGTGGTAAAAATCTGGAAAAATAAACAGGAAGAGAGCAGATTTGTTTTAGACCAAATGGACTGAAAATAATCCACAGGCCATAATATTGCATTGTCT
Organism: Drymodes brunneopygia; assembly: GCA_013400955.1. Taxonomy (NCBI): domain Eukaryota; kingdom Metazoa; phylum Chordata; class Aves; order Passeriformes; family Petroicidae; genus Drymodes; species Drymodes brunneopygia. The sequence continues at coordinate 407,400 of VZTZ01039314.1, forward strand.
CTTGGACTAATCTACATGCCAGAATATTGGACTGCTCTGTCTCAGTGCTGATTTGTTACCTTCTGTCCTAAGATTTACAGTATCTTTAGAAAGGCAGGCTCGGTGGTGGGAAGAGAGAAAAAAAACTTCAGATATACAGAATTTTCTAGAGAGCCTGGAACAACTCCACATCAAGTTTCAGTAAAACTGACTGCTTTTTTTTTTTTTATAAATTCTGACCAAAGCAGACTGAGGCAAACAGTTTTATATATACTTATTTCTACTTCATACTACTTAACTTCAGGCAGCTGCTCAGTTAAGACAGCTTGATTAGCAGAGGCTCTAACCCAGTGAGCAACGTGACTAAGAGAAAGAGCAGCTCCCTTTCCAGCTTTCCTCCAGCCCAGCTCCTTGTCTGCAAGTGATGTTCTTTGTCTCTTTAGTTCAACTGTCCAGATTTTTGCTTTACCTTAGGCAATGTAGAATTTTTCCCTGGAGAATTAAGTCTTCTCTGTACAAAACAGCCTAAGAAAAAATAATTTAAAAAAAAATACTGCCAATGACTTCTGATTTCAATCCAATAAGTGCAAGCACAAAGGTAAATAGGTTAATCCAACACCAGGTGCAATGAAGCAGAGTATCTGGTTCAGTGACACAGGTACTAAGAAGGTTCAACTGCTATGGGTACCATGGTCAGTATCTTTGATAAATAGCATGGATTTCATTTCTGTCTGTGTCACTATACGTCTGTAGGTATATATGCATCACACTTCAGCTCACCCTTGCAAAAAGCAGATTTGATTATTTTTTTGTTACTGAGCACATTGCTCTTGGTGATGCAGCACAGCTTGGCTGTGTATATTAATAAGGTTTATCAGGTGAGATATAACCTTCTCTCTTCCTACAAATGTCCTTCTTTATTTACAGACAGAGTGTCCTTTGTAAAGTTGCTCTTGTTTAAATGAGAAAAGCTATTTTGTCTATAAAGATTTTATATTACAAGGCACTGTTTTTCCTAGAAGTAAATTTTTCTGCATTATGATTTTCTAACAGAAATGGAAAACTAGATGAGAGCAATCAACTGGCTCCTCTGTTGCTATAATTTCAGTTAATTCTTGCAAGAATCTTTGCAGCGTTCCTGCATAATTTCACTGCTTTCAGTCATACTCAACAGAGTACATACACTCTGAAATTAACCAAAATTCAAGCAATGGAAGTGGGATATTTCCATATTTCTGCCCTGCACTTTCATGATGAAGGCATAGAAAAGCTCTCTGCAGTCTAAGTGAAGCTTTCATTGAGTATTTGAAGGCAGATACAGTGACTATATCTGTGATTATCAGTGAATGTATACTAGTTAAATAATTTCCATCTCCTTTTGACAAATTAATTCCAGGTAAAAAGCATTTATTAAGTATATGTAATTCATCCCATGAGTAGATTTTTTTCTCCACATTTCTTAATTCTAATTTCCAAAACCACAATAGAGTTGCCAAGGAAAATACAGATAATTACATTTATCACACAGCCAATTTTTTTCTGCAGGTGTGATTGCCCTCTCTCAGGGCATGTGATGTCGCTCCACAATTTTTTCTTTCCTGACTAGTAACTACTAAATCAGAGACCATCCTGAATTCACAACAAGGAGAGTAATTTTTCAGGACTATTCTCTTTGATAATTCAAGAAAGAAATTTACAACCTTTGTGGGTCAATCCCACTGCAGTGATGTCTAAATGGCAACATTCCCTAAGAGGAAGGAGTTATGGTTATTGCAACCTGGAAATCGTTGTACTTAAATTCACATAATTAACAGTACAAATTGAATGCTCTCCTGACCACTTGATCCTTTATTGTTCAAGTGAGAAACATGAGCAGAGCCTTGTTAGCTTGCCCAATGTACCAGGAAGAATATATAGGGTGTAGTAGAATATTAAAAGAGGTTGTGGGAAAAAATAGCTTCAGAAAACATGAAGAAAAGAGAAGAGTGTGTAAGATAATAAATGCCTGACATACTTAACATGCTGAAAATACTCCTTCAGACTGGAATCCCCACTGCTATCAATCAAAACCAGTGGTTCTTAAAATAGGCTGACACTTTCTGCAGGAGAAGGAATGTCAACGGCTGTTTCTTGGGACTGTGCCCAGAGTTCAGTCTACATTTCCCCTGCATTTTCACTTGTGTATATCTGGAACTTCACATCTAAAATTGTGGTGTGCCTGCTGATACCACTGTTCCACATCAAATATAATTCTGAGCAATGAATTAAATAAATTGAAAGACAATAAAATAGCATTGCAATAATATGAAACACCAAAGTTTCTGCAAACTTAAATGGACATTTCCTGTACAGATAGTTAAGAAAACACAAGTATTTACCAAATCTACATGTGAACTTGTTCAAGGCTCCATTATGGCCAGAGGAGAGAGAACAGGCCCTTTTTAGAGAGCAATGCATTTCACCATAAGATAGGCATTTAAACTACATCAGAGAATAATGCCCAAGAAGTCCCTACTTCCCTGTGCTGACTGCAACAGGAGCCTGGACAACCTCTTCAGATGTAAATGCAGCTATCTAAATTCAGGAGAGATGAATCACAGCCTATTGATTAGCCCTGTTAGCTAAAATAAGAATTTCTAAATTTCTGATTTTAGGGAAAGAAAATCAGATAAGTGAAGCAAGATCAGACTCCGAATTAGTAAGAGAAAAATTACTGTAACCTGGGGTCTACCCACTCTCACCTCTTCAATTATTCCTGAAGACTAGCAAGTAAAATATTGAAATCTTCTGTAGGTCTCAAACACCTAGAGCCTGCCTTCCACATCCAAGGTTCACACCTTAAGGTCTTGAATAACCTTAAACCGGTACTCTGATACTTTCTTTACAATTTCTGTATTGAAATATCATGCTGGTACCTGAATTTTTGTGGGAATGAATGCTGGAATGCCAGAACAATCAAGAAATAGGTCAGAAGGTCTTTTTTGAGTTTGTTTTTTTTTAAGAAAGCATAGTGCTAGAATGCCAGAAAGCACAACTAGGAACTAAATTCCATTTGCTGTTAGTGACAGAAACGACAAAACCAGGGTAAGTCAAATGCTAGAGGTTCTTGAAGCTTACTTATTGGCTTAGGGTTGTTTCTGTCTTTGAATAAATTTTTTCTCTCATATTTTCCTATTAGAAAATGGTTAAAATCAAAATATAATTTCCAATTACCTAGTGGAATCAAATTCTGTGGATTTGGCATCAGGATCAGGAAGGACTGGCCATCAGAAGAGCAACATCAATCGCAGGGCAGCGTTTGCGCCAATGTTTGGTATGGCAGACTCGGATTCCTCAGCCATCAGGGAGATCACAATTTTGGAATGGATTTAAGATGGCAAGCTCTCAATTAAAGGCACACCACCAAGGCACTTGCAAGCTGAGGCTCGCTATCTCCCAGGTGCAGAGACCAGCTCTCCTCTTCCCTTGGCCCTGCAATCATCTCTTATTCTTCCACCCACTGCACACCATGTGCTTGTGAGGATAACATTTACCTGCCACCTTGCTTTAGTTAAAGAAGCAAAGTGGTTTTTTCACCTTGCCTTGCTTTTTTGTGTGTTCTCTTTTCCTTCCTTTTGCTAGCTGCCAAACAGACACAAGATAGCATTAATCAAAATGTTCTGAGTGACCTTTGAAGAGACACTGTGCTGGGAGCCCTCTTTACAATCTAAATGAAACTCTTACATCATCCAAGGAATGGGCTCTCTTGAGGTTACAGACAAGTTCACCAAAAAAAGTGTGGGCAGACCATGATGTCAGGCATTAAGGAAAAAACCCCTGCTTTAAGAGTATTCATTGGATAAAATTTCCTTGCCATTTCTGTCTGTACTGCAAAAGCACCTTAGCAAGTGCCCAAAGGGTCTCAGAACCACCTGCCCAAAGGGTGTCTGAGGAAACACAGCAAGTAAAATGCATTTTACGAACCTACTTTATGGTGAATTATTTCATAAAGCAGCTGTTTCCCAGGATAATGTGTATTTCTTCTTCCATAGTGAATGACCTCCCCAAAAGCAATATCCGTCTGACCAAACGCAAAAGTGTCCAGAACAGAAATCTGCATCTAAGTCATGTTCTCTTTACATGAAATAGAGAGGAATTGGCATTTCTGAGAGGCAGTCCATCCCACTCATAGGTAAATGTTTAATAAGCATCAGATTAATCATAGTCTCATTTTTTAATTGATATAAAAAACCCAGATTAGTTTCTCATTCAGATGTACATTATAGATCTCAGAGAGGGGATATGATTCCTCTCTAAGCAACATTAATTGGACCTTTCATGCACAAGCTTCCCTGTAAATGTGAGCCAGTGGGTACCTAGAGCAAGACTATGCCTTCTATATATTGTAGAGAAAAACAGATCTGTATAAAGCTAAGTTTCTACTACAATGTCATGGATTCTTGGTGCAAGAAGAAAATTGCCATGAGGCACCACATGAATTTATCATACAAACAAAAGTGGCAGTTTCATATAACACATAATTATTATGAAACTTGTTGCATCAGGAAGTTTCAGATGCCTGTAAGAAAAATAGATCAAAATCCAAGAAAATACATCCACGGTGAATGGATCCACCTATTTACACTAAGCTCAGGGGGAACAGGAAGACACAGGAATATCTATCCTTTTCACTATGCCTTTTTTTTCCATAAGCATGAACCTCAAGTAACAGTCAAGGACAGGACACTGAGCTAGATGGCCTGGACCTCCAATTCAGTCATCCATTCTTGCTTTTTGACCTCATATTGCCAACACTGTTCTTACAGCAGTTAATAAGGAATATTGTAATCATCCCTCATTCATACAATTTTTCCAGGATTAACAAATGCAGGTTAAGCCTGTTTTACACCAGGAAGCACCCAAAGCAAAAACAAAAAATGCAAGCCATCACCTTACTTGCTCTTACAATATTACTTCAAAACATTTGTGCTTAGTCCAATCCTCCATTCCCAACACATTATTTCAGTAGAGATATTTACTGGTGAAGAGAGTTAGTGTTGGAGCCAAACACCTACTTGATATTACCCATTCTGTTTGTCATCAACTTGACTCATCAGCAGTGGTCTCATCTTCCATCCTCTTGGGCAAAGTTGAAAAATTGCTAAGAATAGCAGCAGAATTTGACTGCAGAGTGTTTTTCTGTGGAACTCAAATCTCAGACTGTGACCAATGCTGCTAAATGAATCTTTACCTCCATCTTTTAGGGGAGAACACAAACAGTAAGAGATAAGGTTGCTTTTTATAATGTTTCTTTCTACTATATCTTCCATGTCCCTTTTTTATGGCAGTGAAACACCTAACCATGGCTCTTCTTAAACACCTTAACTATTTTCTGAAGAATCAGACACATGGGGATTTCCCAATAATAATCTGGAGCTCAGCGGTGAGCTATCATTGCAACACAAAATAAGCTCTGACCTGCTTGTGATAAAAAAATATTTTACAGATGACATTCTTTTTCTTTCTTTCCAAACATCCCATTTTCCATTTTCTTTTAAATTAGCCATCAGGCTAACTTCTGTATTTCAGCAGTCACTGCTGCTATGCATTACCAAATATGAACTCTTATGCCACGCTGAAGGAGGCACATATACTTTATATTAAATACATCTCCTACATGACTGAAAAAATTATATTAGGGAAGAAAACCTGTCATATTATGCTAAGTCATCTTTTGAGCACTTTTAAATCCACTCTACAGTGGAAAACAAACAGTGAAAAAACCAAATAAACACAAAAATCATAAATATTTTTTGCACTATCATTCCCTTCATCCCATTCTACTCCAGGGAGCAATTGATTACTTTTATTTTCCAGTACAGTGTAAATTAGTTATTTCAAAACTGAGTACAAATAGACATAGACACACACCCACACACCCACACACACACACACACCCCCTAACAGGAATATTAAAATGCTGCTAAAACCAGGAAATAGTTACAAGTGTTTTCAAGAAAATCCTTTTTAAAAATAAGTTTTCAGGGTGTTTGGGGTGTTTTCCCCAAATTTTACATGTGTTTATTGCAGCCAAACCTGTACAGAGAGCTCATAGTAACAGACAGGAATAGGGACTGTATCAGTATGCAAACCAGCTGGCTGAATAAACCTGTGTCCTGTGGTGGTAAGCTTTAAAAAAAAATTAGTAGTGTTTTGGGCCTTGTTGTTGTTTTTTTCAATTAAAACAAAATGGTATATAATCCAAACTGGCTGCATTTGTAGAAAAGGAGCCACATGAGCACTAGCAATTAACAGTGTAAGTGCTTTTCCTAAAGGGAAATACAGTCAGTGCTTACATTCATCTCAGTATAAGCAGCCAGACACACAGTGCTTACAACAATCATTTTCAGGGAGTTATCAAATTTTTCAACTGCAAACTCTGGTCCCTATGGATATTAAATCACAGAAGCAATCCAAACAAAATCAGTGGAGGAGTGCTGCTAATGAAGTGTGTGCATAGATCCACACTAAGTCGTAGCCCTAAGTATTTATCAGAGAGGAACAGGTTGGCAACCAGATGCCAGAAAAATAAATAATATGTCAGAAATTAATAGCAGTCAGTCTGCTGTTCCTGTAAGTGACAGAAGACAACTGAAATGAAAATAAAGGAACCAAAATACAACCTTGTAAGAGCCCACAAACAATGAGGGCAACGGCACAATCTAATTTATGTTATCTGATATCACTTCAGGCTTCCTAATGCTGAAAAAATCCAAGGTTATCTCTAGACTCAAATAAAGAACCAACCATGGGCAAAGCAAAGCTGTGAAAGGACAATTCTTGTTATAATGGCCAAAGCTCCTGCCAGGCTGGAGCACAGCAGCTGCCTCACATGCCTGGAGTGCAGCAAGCAGGAGTGCCACAAATCCTGTAAACACTTCAGAAAATACAGGAGGACAAGAGGTCAACCAAAAATGTGACACATTGCCTAGTGTTGTTGAGTGAGAAGGCAACCATGTCACTGAAAGAGTAGCAGCAAAGAAGGATTGTCTGCAATGCTGGAGAGATATTAACCATAGAAACAATAACAGCAAAATAAATTAAGCAAAGAGCTGAAGCATTCTCACTTGAAGATATGATGCAAAGTATCGCTCCCAGCTTTCTGAGTAGAAATATATCTTCTAGTTATACAGCAGTCCCAGGATAGAAAAGTCTTCTGTATACCTATCTCCATCTATTTTTATAGATCAGCACAAGAACAATTGGTTAAGACTGAGTTACAGGTGCAGTGGAGTGCTTTATATAAAGTGCTGGAGGGGAAGGAGAGAAATCTTGTTTACAGTTCAGCTAGGCTGGGGTATGGAAATCAATGGCAAAACGTGTTTGTACAGAAGGAAAAGAGCTTTCCCTAGTATCAGCATCAACCCACGTGGAAAGCTGTGCTGATGAAGCCAGCAAGAAAAATGCAACAAGGTTTTAGTCTCCTTACAGAAATCCCTTATCCTGCAATATGTGAAAAAACACAACTAAACTTTTTCATGGAAGAGGCTTGTAAGTGTCTAGTGGGGAATTAACAGATTGAATATAGGGTTGTTATAAACATATTAGCAGAGGGAGTTTCTGATGTTGAGCCATACCTACAAGCCATTTACAGGTGTTCTCTGTGAGTTCTACACAATTATTTACCAAAAGTGTGAGGAAACTTAATATTAGGTACAAATGGTGGAATTACTACATTGACAAATAAAATTCAGCTAGTCACACATCAATTATTAAAAGGATAAGCTTGCTGAAAATTCAGCCCAACACATCCCCTATTTTTCATTCTCCATCTCTATTCCCATGTTTCTTGAACTTTTTTAATTCACATATATCTATTTAATTCTCACTCCCACCATCTTGTAGTCTTTTTTTACTTCACTTTTCAAAAGTAATTGCCTTTTTTCCCTTTTCTTTCATTTCTCCCATTTCAGACTCCTATTACTTTTTCTCCACCTCCTTTTAATAATTTTTAGGTCTCCCTGCCTCTCATGTCTTACTATCAGGCTTCTTCTCAAGTCTTGTCTAATGTGTCTATTACAATCTTGTCTATGGTGTGCAGTACTAAACACATTTTGCCACAGCACCAGTGAGTGCAGAGTCCCCCAGATTCACCCCACTTCTTACTTCACCAGGACTTTTCCCTGCAGCACTGATTTTACTGACAAATGCAGCAAAGATTAAAATGATTTTGCTAAGTCCCATTGCTTAAGGAACAACAAAGCGCTGAAGCTCCCCACCAAAACCAATTTAATAACTCAAAACAGCACTTACGCCTCAAAAGTTCTCTCAGGTTCAACGTTCCAACCCCTTCTCCTCCTCCATTCACTGTTCATCCCTTTTCCACATCTGCAAACTCACATGTGTCTAAATATGGAGATAAAATGTCCTTAGGTACCCATGCTACCACTGCTGCTTATCCAAAGGTGTTACTGCCTTGGCTCAGCTCAACATCCAGGTGCATATCTCACACCCAAAGCCAGGCTGGGATTTATGACTCAGGTATCACAGACCACATCTCCTGACAGGCAGCACACAATGCTCAGGAAAAGCAGAGATGCTGCATTATGAAACCAGGCACCAGAGCTGTTTCTGACATTGGAGTGCTGCTGTTCAGCTGCAGGAGGACAGGCAGGGATCACACACCACAATAACGGCCCCAAAATATGAAATTAAGAGGTGATTACAAAATAAAACAAATTTGAAAAGTAACTGGCTGGTGCAAATAAACTTCACTGAGGTATAATTCATTGTTCTGTGTCTATTTTAAAAGTTTATAAGTGCCTTTCCATTTCTTTGTGGGTTAATAGTTCCAAGTACCCTGAGTCCTTGCCATTCCACATAATACCTAGCAGTACTATGTACACTTCTGCAGAATTCTAAATAACCGATTTCAAAACACAGCTAATAGTTATAAATGTACTTTCTGATGACTTTTTTGTCAGATATGTTCATTCCTCTTAAATGAAAGCAACAGCAAGTAAAACATTTTAAATCTGTTACATAATTATTGTTTTAAAACTTCATTAAAACTGCTTTAAAACATGCCTCGTTTTCCAGCACAAAAACATTTTAAATTATGGAAATAACTTTCTGTTTATGAAATCCATGTATTTTAAATTACACACATTTAATTAGAGAACCATTCATTGATTTCAAGAATATAACATTTTGGGATGTTAATTCATGAAATAGATGGAAAAAATAAGTTGGTCACAGTCTTCTGAAGATTGCCTCAAGATCACTTGAATTTGTACTTTTTCCATATATTCTATAGCAGTTTAAAACAAACATCTGAAATTGAAAGACATTTACAAAGAATTCATAAGAAGAATTTAGTATACAATAGTATGTGCAGTGTGTTCTGCAGATAAGCTGTCATTGGTTACTCCTAGCCTTGAGCAAAAAGGCCCTGATGTAGATGATTCATGGGTGAAATTGCAACATGCATCATAGAAAATTACAATATTAGTAATGCCAATGATGATGCAAATATTATTAATACTTATGCAATGATTTAGATTCTCCACTGGTTTTCAAAACAACCATTTAGAATCCAAGCATTATCTGATTCCTTTTATGTTCACTAAGCTGGAACACTAAAATCCCTCTCACAATTTCCTCCGCTTCCCAGATAAAAAGAAAAGAATATTTGGCTAGGATACTTCCCAGAATGGCCCAATTCTCTCAGAAGCAGCACAGTCACATTCTGAACAAGTCCTGGTCTCGTCTTTTGAGAGCAAAAGCTGGTGCATTGAACTCTGAAACATCCAATAATGCTAAAAATACCTTTGCATTCTGCTTCAAAAGTGAAAGCTGATTTTACAAAATGGTTTATCAACTCCCTTCACACTTTATGCTGCAAATTCTGTCCCATAACTGCATATCACACACCTGCAAATATGGAAATACTGTTCTTCATTGTTTGGCATCTCTGCTACTGTAGGGCAGTCTTTCAGACATGCCACACAGATCATGACTTTACATATAATATAGTCTGTTTACAAAAAGACACATTACATGTAAGTACAACAGAGTTACTGAAAAATCATCATCTGTACACTCAGGCATTGGCTGAAAGTGGCTATCTGCTTTTGAAGGGACCTAAATATATTTTATGTCAGTGACTAAGAGGTGACTAAGCCTCTAAATCATTTATATGCAATGAAAATTTCAAAAATTCTTGGACTACACATGTAAGCTGCTGGATATCAATTTAAAATTGTACCCTTTCACAGATATCAAAAATAGGGTAGCTACAATATAAGACAACCTCTGTATTTACAAAGGAAGACAAACAACTATCAAACAGAATCACTGCCACCCTGAGACAGTTCAGTGAGATAACTACTGTAATATTTATGTTTTATGCAAAAGTCATTATTTCAAATATAATTCCATTACTGGAACAAATTGTTCTTGTTTAAGGAGTCTGAAAGAAGGCAACTATCTCCTGCATCATTAATGAAGAAACATCTAAACCTGCAAGATTTTGTATAAGAAATAGTAATAAAAACAGAACACAAGAACATTAATTAGAAAATTCTAATATACAATTTCACAGACAAATAATTATTTACAAGCTATCTACTATACACGATAAATATAACAGCATATAAGGAATTCTGTTCTTATTAGACTTTCCTATCAAGAAACTCCAACACAGAAGCAGCAAAGTGATTCCTTCAGAATACTGGGGTCAACATTTCACATAAGTTCTGGTTTTTAAGGAATTCGTAATATTGCTACACCAGAGTATAATCTGAATATCTACATCAGTGTGTACCAAAGCACATCCAAATTCTGCAATGCCTGATCTCACACACCTCCCAAGCCTGGAATCTGCCCAGACCATAATGCAAATTATTTCCATACTTTTACACGATACTCAGATCCACAGTACTTGAGCACCTCACAGAGCCAGTGCTCCTAGAAGTCAAGTGGTTGGATAATTTCTACTTCTTAAAAATGACTAATATCTAGAAATATAACTGTTTTTAAGATAATGGTTTAACTTGTCCCTGGTAATTTGGAGAGTGTTACCCACACACCTGCTCCCAGGGGCTAATTTCTGAGAGCACTTTGCAGTATGCAGAACCATTTTCTGGACACGTCCCTTTGACTTCCATTATGTGGAAGGGTGAAAATGCCAACTTTCCCTTTCTTTGGACATATCAACCATTTGATTTAGATTTTCTGCATATGTCAAGAAGAACAGGTTTTGGAAAAATGCAAAAAATATTCAACTGGAAACAGAAGGATGAAATATTAGGTTTTATTTTACCATATTTTATTTATAAGACCACTATGGGTAACCAATCTTTTTTTCAGATCCCATTGTATCCTGATGTAGTTGGTCATGGTGACTCGTAAGCAAAATCACTACTTGAGAATAATAGCCTGTAATCCTGTTATTGACACTTTCCTCATAACACTTATGAATAAAACACAGCAAATAAAACAAAGTGAAAACTAAATTTGCTCTGATAATCCTATTTCCCAAACTTTAAAGTGCACTGGAGCCCCTGAAAACCCCAGGCAATCCAACACACAACGCAGCACTGTGTCACCACAAGTCATTGGCAAGGTTGGAGGCCCACAGCCCTGACTCCTAAGCCTTAGAAACTGGGGAGGAACTGAAAGTCATTACAGGAATCATTTAACATTATAATCCTTTAGCACATACACTTTCTCAGAAAAAGACACTTTAAACTAGAATATAGTATCATTAAGAATAAAATGAAATGGAAAAAAGAAAATCTTTCTTGTTAGATTTAGCTACTTCTCTCCTGACCACTGACATTTTCTTTGGATTTTTTTTTAATGTGTTCACCTAAAAGATTGTAATTAAGATTGCTATAAGGAACGCTGCTGTGTTTTTATGTAAGATCTGTTCCACCACATTAGTGAAAACATTATCTATTAAAGAAAAGCAAAGAGAAAGACAAATCATGTCCTTTCCTCTGCTGTAATTTCAAATACAAATACTTTGCATTTTGCTTTTGTTTTCTCAGACTGAAAGAGCTGAGTTTTGACTCAGGAGCTTTGCTAAGAATTACTCTTTGATTATTACTTAACTCAGTTGATGTTTCAGGTTTGATCTGGATATATTTCAAAGTGCATTTACTAAAGAAGAATATTAAACCATTTAATTCTTGCTTGAGGCTGAAAAATCTGATGATTTTTTCAAACATTCTTGTTATATAAAATCATCACCAACAGCTTTATTTTTAAGAAGCAGTAAAATGGTGATAAATGTACTGTCAGTAACATTTTATGAGATGCATGGAGTTTCTAGGAAAACAATTTTAAATCTATTCAACAGGGGAAAAAATTCTGATGGCTCTTCCCTGAATCTTCATTTCAAAATGTTTAAAGCAAATCCCGTTGGTTCATTTCACATCATTTAGAAACATAACATTTAAAAAACACCATAATTTTCCCATGTTTGATTTCCAAATGTTCTTCAAGATCAAGAAATATGATATAGCAAAGAGAGAATGGCACTGATTCACTTTCTGTCTCATAGAGAAAAATGTGAATTTGCTTTGGGGATTTCTGTCAGTTCTGGGGTATGAATACATTCATTTGTGTACAATTCAAGATATGAAAAGCTTCAACCAGTTACTTTCTACTTTTCAGAATCCTGAACAAATTAAAAGTGGTTGAGCAAAATTAATTTTTCACCTATGTTCAGCAAATCTGCTTTTGCCCCTTTTCCTCAAGAATGGATCTTTGTTACCAGGAAGGTATTCATATAATAGAATTTCCATCAGAAAGTATTTAGCAATATGCACTACAAATCACCATCAGTCCTTTCAAAAAAGGTAACAGTTAGGTCTCAACAATGAAGTATTAAATGCAGAAAGGTTTCCTGCATGACCTTCCTATTCAAAGTTGAATCTCTGCTCCCTTGATACACAGAACTTAGGGGTTAGGGTAGTGCTTCCCTCTAAAGGAGAAGCAACAGGAAGGAAAGGTTTTGGATGGACCTAGAAATTAAGGACCACCAGGCACTGCTCCATTTTCCATCCTGTTAGGAAGTGGCAGGTGCTCACCACTGTCTCATCATTTGTGTGCAGCACAAACTCATTTCACACATAGTTTGTGCTTCTTCAGTCTGCCTTTGCTAACATCAGTGCAGCAGACCATATACTTAAAAAGTGAAATAAAAGCTACTCTACTCCTGCTTCTCCTCATCCAGTGGAATCTTCTTCTCAAGGTGAGATGAGAATAAGCAATCATCATTTGAGGGTGGCTTGATGCCTCACTTGATGTGACTGGAGAACCAGGCCATACTGAGGTAGGGCAGCACTTTTCTGGAGATGAGCACCACAAAGCACAGCAGAAGTGTAGGAATGAGTTCTAGAAGCAGGCATGGGCTGCCAACAAAAGGCCAACCCAGGCACATATGTGATCCAGGACCCTGGACACCCCATCAGCAGGACTGATGCTGGAGCCAGGACTGGTGATCTTTCTTTCTTTCTTTCTTTCTTTCTTTCCTTCCGTTTCTTTCTTTCACCCTCTCTTTAATCTTGCCCTCCTCTTTTACATTACTCCTTACCAAAATCCACTGGAACGTGTTTATGCTACAAGGAACTAACATTCCCATTTCCATGCCATGGGTATAATTTACTAACAAAACTTTGCCAGTTTTTGTAGACCCTCTGACTTTTGTCATTCCTTTTCAACCACAGGCATCTGTGAATCTTGGGTACTCCCTCACCTTAAGGGTGGGATGCCACATGCATGCTGTCCTCCAAGTCCAGCTTCATTAACATTTGCCTTCTTTACCCCTTTCATTAACCACTTCTCTCTTTTTATTCTGTGCATTGTCAAGTAGTTTGTCCTGGTTTCAGCTGGGATACAGTTCTTCTTAGTAACACACTGATGTTTCAGTTTTTCCAAACTAGTGTTTACTCTAAATCAAGGACTTTCCTGTTTCCCTTGCTTTGCCAGGGAGCAGGTGCACAAGAAGCTGGGAGTGAGCATGGTCAGGAGAGCTGACCCGAACCAGCCAAAGCTACGAGCCATGTCACAGAACTCCATGCTCAGTACTTAAACTGGGAGGAGTTGGTGGGGTGGAGCTCATTGCTGTTCAGGTAGGTCTGGGCATTGGTCAGCAGGTGATGAGCAATTGTACTGTGCATCACGTGTCTATGTTAGCTTTTATTCCTCTCTCTTTCTCTGTTTCATTATTGTCATTAAAAGCACTATTATTGTCTTATTTTTTTCCAATTATTAAACTGTTCTTATCTCAACCCATAAGTTTTAATTTTTTTTTATTCTCCTTCACAATGAGGGGCGGGGAAGGGGAAGGGGAAGGAGGGTGCAACTGTGTGGTATTTAATTGCTGTCTGGGGTTAAACCACAACAAGCTCCATTTTCAGGAATTCATACAAAAATAAAAGAATTAATGCTGCTGCTCTATTAGTTAATCCTTTCAGAATTCAAAGAACAGTGAACTGAAAACATTAGGCTTAAAATGTTGGAATGAGGCTGCCTTAATGATAAGCATAGTCTCATTGTGTCAGTGTGAGCAGCAGCAGTGGACAGTGAACATCTTCACAAGTATCACCCACAACTCACACATTGCTGCAGAATATCTTTGGAAAAAATAGTCTCCATAGCCAAATTTATTTCTGGAAATGGTCTCTCACTCATTATAACTCTCAGGTTATACCTGGGTATCATTTAGACAAGTACCAAACCAATAGCATACCACAGAACAATCTTTCAATTTAACTGAATTCTAGAGACTTTCATGCCTAGAACTGTTCCCCAGAATTGCTTTAATTCACCAACAGGGGCTCTCTCTCCATTCTTTTTCTTGAAGAATTCTTTCACTTAAATTGCCCTGCATGGATTTGTGGCAGCAATGGATGCAACTGTTACAGGGGCTCTTATCTTTCCTTACCACAAAATATTAAAATATGCAATTGCTACTTGTTCATGAAAAGCCTCTTCTACCACAACATTCAAGACCCTACAGGAATCTGCTGCACTCCTCTTCTGAGCCCCTGTGTGAGATTGTATGGTAATGTCTCACATAGCCTCCAACCAAAAATGCACTGTTGACACCTCTCCAAGATAACTCTTTTCCCACTGATGCAACCAAAGCCTACCTCAAATGTTCCAGCTGTGCCTCTGTAAGACTGGCATTAGCTTAAAGAAAAGGCAGCTCTTGCCTCGTTGCACTTAATGTTCAGTGACAGATTAGAAAGATGGGCAGACCAGGATTCAGTGCTTCCCACTTTCTTTTGTCCTGTTTAATGTCATATCAACACTGCTAAAAATATGCTGCTACGTGCAGGCTGCAAGTTTATTCCCTTCTCCTGCTTCTGGTGATTGTCTGCTGAATTAATCCATGCCTCCTCACAGCTAAGGCAGGAATGCAACAGGTATGCAAGAGGAAATGCTGATCTTCTGGCTGGAGCTCTGCCTTGGTCGCTTTCATGCACCTTTACAGCAAGATGCAATTGCCTCCATGTTAGGATCCTATCAGTTTCTTGCTGTAGCAACCACAAAGTCCTGATCTACAAAGCTCTGGGTTATTTGAAAGTGGCTCTTGTGAAGCAACTCTTTTTACCAAAGCTGCTGTAATCTTGGACAAAGTAGCACAAAACACCTTAAGCATGTCAACTCACTCTCCTGAACTCAGCTACACGACAAAATTCCCAGAGGAGGTCACACAGCAAGAACTAAAACTTTCCTCTTACATAAACAGGAATCATTTAAATACACATATAAAACCTCCTCTGACTTTATACTTTTGTGCACTGAGAATCAGGCAGGCAATGTACCCAGCACTTCTGCCCTGCTCACTCCCACCAGCCTCCACCCAGCTCTCTTATCTTCTGCTTTTTCAAACAACCCTTCCCATCTCATACTCGCTTCTCACCTGGTTTACACGTTGTTAAATCAACAACAAAACCTGCAAGCAGGACCTGCCATCACCTCATTAGTCACCATCCTCCACTCTGTCTGGGCTCCCTTAGGAGGCAAACTTCAGGAAACAGGTTGCCTTCTTCAAGAGATCTCTACTTCTCACACTTCCCATGGAGAAGGCCTGATATTGACAGGACTCTTGATGTTGGTACTCCAGCACGAAGCTTAATCATTGTTTCACTTGGGTGGGCTTGACCCGAAATGCCTTGCTCTGTATGAGCTGTATGCACATACTGTTTGTGAAAAGCAAATGCTAATTCTCTGAATTAAGTCCCGCAACCCTCTCACTCAAAATCTAACCTTAATGCCATTTCAAGGAGTGCATGGCATTCTTTCTGATTCATATATCCATTTGGTGGATTTATTTTCTCTATAGAACTGTTCTTTATTGCTACTCCATGTAAGAAGAAAGTAAAGAAAAACCCTTATAATGCAAACTAAAGTACAAATATTTAATGTTCCCCGTTAAACATACCTACGTAAACATTATTTTAAATGCAATCATTTACATGCTGTTTTTCATAGGGAGAGAACAGACCAAACAGGAAAGAGACTAGTGTGAAATATAATTAAAATAAATTCAAATAAGGCAATATGCACTAAGGGATGAGGATTTCAGAATGAGAACAGATTATTTTGAGGTGAGTTGTCATTTCAGCAGGGAAACTCTAGAATTACTGTGTCCTTCTGAGCTATCAAAGCTATGAAAAGTATGTCCATCTACTTAGTCCAATCTGTTTTATAGTGAGTCATTCTATTTTCCCTTCACAAAATGGGCCCTCCATTATCTTCCATTCCCACAATCAGCTCCACACAAAGAACTCTCTTCAGGATTCTGGTTGCTGAGGAGTCTTCCTCCAGGAAGCAAGGACAAGAATTCTTTAACAATAAATTTCACAAACATTACAAGAAATAGCCTGAAGTGGTAGAGAATTTTATATTATTGATCTCATCCACAGTAAGCAGTGAATTTAAAGGTACAATACCACTTCATAAAAGTGTCTGTGAGGTTGTCTTCTATGTTAGACTCCGAGCATGAACTGGTCTCTGTTTGACTGACATGCTACAGAGTGTTTTCAGGATGACATAGACATTGTTCTTTTGAAAATAGCTAGAAAATATTTGCAACAAGGCATACAAATCCAAGATTGGTCTTACACACACCAATACATACAGGTCACAGAACTACAATATTACAGAAATAACAGATGCAGTGGGATAGCTCACAGGGCTATTGTGCTGCGAGGGACACAGGCTCTTCAGAAAGGCAGAGAAAAGAAGACAGAAACTCTGTGTGAAGCAGCAGCTAAAGTGTGGAGAACATTTGTACAGGCTGAACAACAGGGCTGGGTGAGTGCTTGTGGGTCAGGATCAGAGGAGAGGTCAGGGTGACATCGCAGTGAGACTGGGCTACAGACAGCATGGAAGGGGTGAGGAAGTGGAGAGTGCTTCTTACAACAATTTCTTCAAACAGCTCAAGAAGTATCTGGACTGCACACCCTGTTTGTTTGGGTTTTTTCACATGAGACTTAAGCTTTTATGACACCTGCAGAGAACAGAATGGCAAGGAACAAGCGATGCAGACAATTTCTGCAGAGGGTCAAGAACTGCTTCTTGATGCAGGCACAGGGTGGGCCAATCAATGCCACACACAGCTGGATCTGTAATCCATAAACAAGGAAGACGTGGCTGTGGATGTTATACTCAGTGGCAGGCTTGGCTGTAGTGACTGTGAAATAGTGAGGCCTAAGACCTTGTGGGGAACTGAGGAAGTCAAGTACCAAAACACACACCCTGGGCTTTAGGAAAACTGACTTCAGCCTATCCAGGAGCTGGTAAATGGGATACTACAGAAGGCAGCTTGGAAACACAGAGAGCTTGGGAAAGCCATCATGTCCTTGAAAACAACCTCTGACACATGCAGGACTGTCCATGATTCAGGAATACAAGCAGACTTAGCAGGACACCAGTATGGCTAAACACAGTTTTTAACTGAGCTGAAGTACAAAAAGGCAGCACAGGGGGTGGAAGCAGAATATGAAATTGTTTATGTATTTGCTCTACTGAAGTTAAATATGTGAACAGACATCAACAACAGCATGTACAAATGGTATCTGTTCCACAAATTGACACTGCTCCCATGCAGTGAGTTGACCTCACCTGCATGTAACAGAGTAAAGGGCAGAACCAATAAAAATCCAGGAGATACAAAACTAGGGAAAAAACGTGGGGGCAAAGGGAAATCAATCTAGCGAACAGAAAGAAAGGCATTAAGACTAAACAGGCAGAGACAGTTTGAGGTGGGACATAGAGGAGGCTGGGGCTCATCTGGAAGGGGACAGGGAAAGGGCTGGGAGGACTGGCACAGAGCTGAGGCATTCCTCCACTGTCAACAGAGTGCTGTGAGATCCCCTCCCTCTATCCCCTCACTGAGCATCCACAGGAGTGTGACCTGCCACTGCTAAGGGACACTCTCAGCTCAACGTGTTGGGAGGATTTAGTTCTGAAACTGCTGAACAGTGTGTGACTTGACATGGGCGTTAGCACAGCTCCCACCAGTGGGGTCCCTGTTTGCTCCACTTTGCTATTCTTAAAATTAGTAAATGATGCACACAGAGAAGGTCATCCAGCAGATCATTAGTGTTCCAAATGAAGCACTCTGCATTTTGTAAAAGCCTTACTTAAGGCTGGCTGCTCAATGCTTTGTGAATGAGGATATGGTCTGCAATTTGATATCCATACTGGCTGATTACATTGCTGTATATTTTCTCTATGCATGAGCTAGAACAAAATTTCAAATGTTTCCTTTGAAACCTTCCCTGACGATCAAATGGATTTTACACTTGTTTTTATTTTGAAGAGTTTTCCTCATATTTTATATGTCAACCACAAATTGAAAAAGAGGTCACTGTCTAAAGAATTAATTAATTAATTAATGAGAAAACTAACAATTAAAACAATAAATAATATTCTCATTAGAACTTAATGCTGAAGCTTTAGCAATACTCTTTCAGATATTACTCTTTAGATAAATACTGCTTTCTTTTAAGAAAAAGTACTGTAAGACCAGGTCATTACTTCCAGTTTCAGTGATTTCCCTATTTCCTACCCAATACACCTTGCCTTGACGTTGTATTGAAAACTGTTAACTAACACACAAGCTTGCCAAAACTCACTTAACTGAGGCTAGTAGAGGCCAACATTGTGATTAAACACAAGTAAAAGTTGGCCCACTACGAAGCCAAATCAGCGCAACACCACCATTCAAGTGCTAAAAAAGTCAGTGCTAATTCATTTCTTAGCAAGAGTGATGACCACTTTTCTTCACAGCTTTGCAAAGCCAAGAATAAACTGCCCTTTTTGTGATAACAAGGAAAAAACCTCATTAATGCAAGGCAAATTATAAATTGCATTGCAAACCTCAGCTAATTAGGAATAAGGTGTGTTTTGACTGTTTTCACTTTCTCTTAATAATTTATTTTGGTCACACCTCTTTTCAGTAAGTTTCAGACTTACTCCAGACTCAAACAATTTCTTCTGATTCAGCCATTTACTGATCTAAAGTTATAGAACATAATGTGCAAAGATATGAAATAGTCCCTTAAGGAAAATATAAGAAAACCACAGATACTAGCTATCAGTTTCGGTGATGATAACAAATTGAAGTTTAACTAGATCTCAGTTTTTGCATTTCACATGCACACAAAATGCGTTCACAAATTTCTATCATTTCCACAGATATGTACTGCCATAATTAATTTAACATGCATGAATGAAGTTTTAATCTTCAAGGTCAGTGGTTAAAGGAAGCCAAGAAATACTCCTATAAAGTACAATGGATTACTTTCTTTTCCTGCATATAATTACATGAAAAAATATTTAAAATATCAACATTTCACAACATATCTTACCATTTGCTTTTCCTCGAAAGCTTCTCTTCCTGAGGCTTTGCTTTCATGTTTTCCTACCTCCATTTCCCAGGGGAATAAAAATCACCAAATATCCTGAGCAGAAGTGATTCAACCTGACTACATGTTAGATATGCCTGTACTTTTGGAGTCAGGAGAGAAAAGTATCAGGAGCGCTGTGGTGATTTCTGGTCAGCGTGTGTTTCCATTTATAGCCATCAAAAATCCACAAATAGAAGCGTGGAGAGAGGGCAGACAGCTGCCTCTGATAACAATAAACATTGGTTTGGTATCACAGCAAACTGTTCAGGATGGATTTTGGTTACCAGCCCCATTCACTCTCTCCTTGTTCCCCTCTGTCCCAAAAGCTCCTACTGAAAAATTCCATGAAAATGAATAGCTATGTCTCAGTAGCACTAACTTGAGTTCACAGAGATTATTAAGCAAGCAAAATAATGAATATAACTCACTGGCACCACATGTTGCTATGTAGAGATGAAAGCGTACAGAAAAATACTTTAATACAGTGCTTTACCATAATTGTTGGTCTTTCCCCGTTGAGTGTTTGGGACTGAGCTACCCCCATACTCCCTCATGCAGAGTGTGCTCTCCTTTCCTAATATCAGAACATGACATCTTGCACTTTTGAAATGCAGGAAGAATTGCTAAACTTCCAGCAGGCACTGAGAAGAACTGACCAGTGAACAACTCAAACGGAGCTGACAGCCACAGGAGGGTGGTTGTGGAGTCTGTTCGTGGACTGCTGAAGAACAACCTGGCTCTGGTTCACAACGATAAAGTCAGAAGGCCAATATTAGAAACTGCAGGGCTGGAGGAACCTCTCAGCAGCTCTGCTGAGGATGCCAAGGTTTATAACACACCCTTCTGTTGCCACATCAACTGGGCTCATGTTGTCTACAGTGTGATTCACACACAAGGCTGGCTCTGCATGTACCAGCAAGGGAAGGGGAAGCATGAAGGCACAGAGTAACACAGAAAATGTTTGCTACTCTAGAACAAGAATGTGCTCTATGGTCATCTGTGGCTCATTAGATATGCTATAAAGCTGGCTGTTCAAGCATCTCACTAAATCCCTAGTAAACACACATCCTTTCTACCTCTTCCTGTCAACACACTGGTAAAAGAATAAATAAAATAAATAAATAAGCAGATACAATAAATGAATAAATAAATATTGAACCCTTTCTCATCTATCATTTTTCAACAGTCCCAACTAGGCACACTCCTTTCTGCATGTTTCTTGACAGATGCTATACTGACGTGCTCTTTAGAGCCTTGGATGGGAAGAAAAGGCAGCCAGTCATCTCCCAACAGCCTATATACCTTATATATGAAAAGCTGATAAAACCTTAGACTGTTCCTGTTCTGAAACATTCTTCAGAACAAAGGAAAAGTTACTTCAGTGACAATTGCTTTTCTTCAGTCTTTTTTACCTGTGTTTTTAGAAGTGCACAGCAGCCATCAGAAGAATAAATATGTCAAGGCAAATGCAAAGAACCAATCAAATCTGCAAGGGCTGCTGTAGCAGAGGGAATAAATATGAGCTTGATATCATGAAGTAAAAATACACCCCACTGTGTCTCCTGGAAATGCTGGGATAAAAGGAGTAAGTGACATAATACCCAGAGGAAAGATGCAGTTCTCCTCTCTTCAATGGGAAGGCAAACAGTAATAAGAAGTTCATATCACCATAATCTTTTCTGTGAGACTGAAACTTATCCCTGTGGCAAGGGGCTTCATAACGGCTTTGCACCACTATATTGATGAGAGTATGTAGTTTCACATGTGGGTTTCCCATTAACATTCTTATAAAAGTATCTAACAGCAGTCACTTGAGAATCTCTACTTTTCATGGATGGAAATTCATGTTCTGGATGCAGCATGCTGCTGACTGTGCAACTGCAAGGCAGTTGGAGCAAACTGCATTGGAGACGGAAACATGAAAAAAAAAGGCTATGAAAGCAAGAGAGTATGAAACCAAACTCTATGCCAATAAAATCAAGGAGCCCAGGAAACACTGGATGCAGGGCTCTTCTGTAGCCTGAATGCTATTGTATAAGGACCCTGAAAATAACATAGAAAAGCTGACATCATCTTATTATTTACCATTTCATCACTAAACCTGAGGAAAGACCGTGATCCTAACCATGTGAGAATATGGTTTTATATAATCATGAGAGTACACTTCTTGTTCCTACAGAGAAATAATGATTATTCTACACTGAGGGCTTTCTGAGACAGTTAGTAACTGTGTATTTCCTGTTTTACTTCACAAGGGAAAACATTGCAAACAGGTGCTAAGTAAAAAGCATGTTCTAGACATTGCCTAAATTACTCTGCTATTTCAAATTGCTTCTTTTTATTATAGTCACTCATGTCTCAACACCTGTTTCTCTTCTCAGAGCAGGACCTAACAAGGGCCAAGAGAAGAAGCTGATGGAGGAGAGGGCTGTGGTCTTTCTGGTAAGATGCAAGTGCTGAATATCCCAAATAACAGTATTGTGTAAATAAGGCATTTAAACAGGTGTATCTTTTGTGCTCATTTGATCTGCTGTTCTCGGAGAAGGAAGCAAGTATCATGATGTTTGTGTGTCAGTCTGAGCTGTGTTTTCACTCTTGTGGCTCCTGCAGTTCTTTAAATTTGCATATTTTAGTGTTCAGCCTGGCTCAGCAGTAGCCCAGGGCTGCCAGCCAGTGGCTGCACCACACGTCACATGTCTGCACTCCGGCTCTCCTAAGCCCATAGCTTTTATTTGCTCAGCCTCAGACACGTCATAAGAATTCAACAGAAGTATTAATTCCACCCCTGTGGTCAATTAGACTATACTCAGTAGAAAACCATCTACTTAAGTCACATATACTAGTTAAAAACCCTCAGACTAATACCGAAATTACTCTCACAGTGATTTTTAAAGCTCTAATGTGGAGAGAGTTTCTGTACTACACTTAAATCAAGAAGTTGAAAGGAACAAGCAGCACAAAACTCAGTAGGCTGCCCCACTACTTGTGACTGCCAGTCCAGCAGATGGCACAAGCTGTGCTTTCCAGGTTATTTCTGGTGCTCAGCCCCATCGTGCCCTACCAGCAAGCATCCCCTATGTTACCCCAGGTCACATGCACCCAAGGTCACATGCACATGCCTGGAAACGACAGGACCCCAGCAGCATTTCTAGCTGGTATTCCATGGCAGGGTCCCTGCAGAAACGAAGAGCATGACAGAGCTACCGAGACAGCTTATGAAGCAGGCTTACCTTCCAGGCAGCCAGGAGCCAAGGGTGGGAAGCTGATCCTTAAGAGAGGTGGGTCCACATTCCTGCCGCAGCACCCGGCAGCTGCTGCTGTCACTCCCTGGTCCACCCCGCTGGCTCTGCAAACACTCACAGAGCAGGAGATTGCAGGCGTGGAAAAAGGAAAACAGCACAGGCACCACGAGCCTCTGCTCTGCATGTGAGGAAGCAGAGTCCCACGTGTCATGTACAGGGAGCAGAAGGCTCCTCGACAAATATTCGCCAAAGGAAGAAGTTTATGTTTGAGGATGAAAACAAAGAAGGTTATTTAACATTATGATAAATGGATTCCAAGAGCTCAGAGCCTTTTCTGACATGGCAGTCCATGGAAGCTGTACATGTGTTCTTCTCTTTGCAGGTCTTTTAAGTCACTTGTTTTAAAGTGGTCTGTCCTTGTGCTGGCAAGCTCCTACATCTACTGTCCTCCAGGAGTACAGAGAGGAGTGGAACAACAGACCTCTTTTCTGTCAGATATCCATTGTTTCAGCTATATACATGATGTCCCTGAATATTACTGCTATATCCCAGCAAACCAAATCATCCTGGGCTGTAAAATATACATCAATAGATTAGTTACACCAAAAAAATCTTCCCTCCCATATTGATTGGTACTGTTTGCCATGCCTTCTTCCACAACAGGGGCTAATGAAATACATTACTAAAGCATTATGTACCTTCATAGCTATCTTTTAAATTATGTGGCAGCTGAGAACAAGCCCATTCCCCACAGAAAACAAGTGACTGCTCCACAGCCAGGCAGCGGCTTTTCCAGTCACCTCCCAGGTCAGCAGGAAATGAGGGCACAGGATATGAGCTGTCATTAACAGACCAGCTCCCACTGAGCCTCTCCACCTACTGTCTCTGTCCATTCTTATCAAACAGCCAAACCTCAAAAGAGAAATTACTCAGTGCTGATAAGGCCACCAGCACCTGACCTTTACCTCTGCCCCTCTTTTGAACAACAAAAGCAAAACATAATCAACTGCCACTGATTTTCTTTTTCTTAATCGAAGCTTGAACAAGCATAGGCTTTGACTGATGTATTTTGTAGAGCTGCATGTCCAGAGAGAGTTACCACTGTAAGTTGATGCTCACAGCAAAATTCTCAACACTGCAATATGAAATTTGCCTTGAAAATCAGTCAAAAAGGACAGATAAAGATCTCAGTGTTTAAAAGTTATCAGAATGGCAACAGCATTTGGTTAGAAGCTTGTCATTTTGATAGCAAATGTTTTGATTTCCAAGATCTAATGAAGAACCTAAACCAAACACTTGTGCATGGGAAGGAAAAAGGAAGAAAATACCAAGTTCTCAACAGAACTCCTACTTTTACTTAACTAGCTTTCAACTACAACTTGTTCTGCAACCTAGGGCTGGTTTATAACAGCTGAATAAGCCGGGGTTTTTTGCGGTCTAGTAAGACACAATAAAGCAGGAGTAAACCATACATTACTAGCTAGAGTGCCAAAGCATTTGTGGGTTCTGAGACTGATATTTTTGCAACATGCATTGATCAAACATTACGTCATGGTGGAAGAATCCTGTTTATTTTGGAGGAAGAAACGGGACAGGAAGCAAATATTTTAAATATTATTTATCAATATCATTTAAGCCTATGCTTATGCATATTATACAGTCTTTAATATTAAAGTCATAGCAGATTCTAAGATAATGTTTATTTTGCAAATGAAATAAGTTAGCTTAATATTCCTATTGCTATCTTAAATTAAAATGCAGATGTACAAGATAATAAAAAACCAAAGTGGATGCCATTGACTTGATATCACAGTGTTAGTGCAAATCCATCTTTTCAAAATATCCCTTTTATTAGTAGGAGATATTGTTCTCTCTGTGACAGCCACACACTTCGGGGAATTTTCTAATTTTGTAAAAGCTGCTACCAGCATTCATTGAAGCTATATATGAACAATCACCTGAGAAATCTTTCTCAAGAATGTGAATAAAAGATGAGGATTTACCAGGTCACTGGGTTGTGCTACATTACATTAACAGGAAAATAAACTGTATAAACATAATAAAAACCATCAATGCACACTTAATGTACATGAAAAGAAAGTCATGGCATTCAAGCCTAGCAGGGCCAGACCCCACCTCTGAGTTAAGGCATCACTGTGGAACCCCTAATAAAGAACAGTCCCAAAAGGTTCTTCTTAGACAGCTTAAAATGCATTAGAAACCTGAATAGCAGTGAAGAGAATTAAAGGATTGAAAACTGTTGTACAGGACAATTTGCTCTTAAATGCTTACCTCACACACACACATATATACATATATATACATAAAATACAGGCATACTGCAGTAAGGCAAATTAAACGTGTCCTGCTTATATCCAAATCAGCAAAAAAAATTAAGTTTCAGACAGTTCCTCAAGCATAAAAAATCGGTTCTCAGTTCACTCTCAGGTACCTCCTGCATTTGGATCTAATAAAATACAACTTACAGATCTGTTCAAATCTGATATACATTCACATTACTGACATAACTGGAGAAACTATTCTTTATTACATTAGAATGAGATACAGAATTCCAACATAAATAACATTTCTCAGTGGGTAAAAAAAAACCAGCACTATTTAAAGAAAGAATTTTTTGTTTTAATTCTCTTAGAAAAGGACATTAAAAGGGACAAATCAAAGGAACCTGCGAGGAGGTAGAAGGATGAGCTGTATAGACAAAACATGGACACAAGATTTAAAAAATCCCACCCAACTATACAATTGTTTTCAGTGTGTTTCCAAATGGGTAAAGTACCTTTTGAATAAAAATCACCTGCTTTTTTCTCCATTACATTTAGGTGCTGCAGGGTACCTTTACAGGTGGCTACTGAAACATGTGGTGACATTCACATAACTTGACCCAGTGCATTTCATTGCAGGTTCACAAGTTCTTGCCGAAGGAAGGTTCAAGGCAAAGAAATACAAACAGGGTTCTCCTCCCACAGCTCAAATCCATCCTCCACGTAATGGTTTTCACTATAAGTAAGGCATAGCGGTACAAGGACTACATTAAATGTAATCAAACAATGGGAAAGAAAACCACCCATGAACTCCTGCCAGAAAAGTACTTTATTAGGGAGGGTAAAAAGCACTGCTCAGACAGTCTGAATAGGCATGGCCTTCTGCGCTGTCAGGCTCCTCGGGTTCAAAGTCCTCAGGGTCTGGGGGCAACTGGTCGGCATCTTCATCAGAAGTGGAAGGGCGTGTGAGGATTATCCGAGGTATCTTCAGCAAGAGGCGAAAGATTGCAGAGAAAAGAATCAGATCAAGAGCGGGCAAGTGTTTAATGGGAATATTTTAAAGGGACAGGGGAAACAGGTGATGAGAAAAAATATGTGAAGCCGTAACACTAGAGAATCATAGAATTGTTTAGGTTGACCTTTAATATCATCAAGTCCAACTACTAACCCAGCACTGCCAAGTCCACCACTAAACCATGTCACACAACTAAGTGCCACAATTACATGTTTTTTAAATACCTCCAGGGATGGTGACTTAGCCACTTCCCTGGGCAACATCTATGCCCTAAGCTACCTACAGTCATATGCAGGACCAGGCTTTGCATTTCATTGAGCTGCAAGTTCAAAGCTCAGGGAAGACCTTTCTTTGTGTACTGTGCTGCTCAAAAATAGACATGTGCACATCTCCCCATGACTGGCACGTATTTCATTAGCAATGCAGAGTCACCAGTACCTATTTGTCCTTTTGAAGAAAAGACCTAAGCCATTTTGAATGTCAGTTTTTTAGGTATCCTCATGCAGCACAGTTCCTACTCCCCAGTTTCCAAAGAACCAAAACTAATTGTCTAAAAGAGATTTTCTTCAAACATTTCATGACTGCTTTCATACTGTCTTTCAAATATTACGATGGGACTAGGTCTAAAAATGATAAAATAAATTTAATTGATTAAAAGTGCTCCTTCAACATTTCTGTGTAATTGTATTAACCATTCCACAAAATACATGGTGCTGGGGAAGTCTTACATCTAATCTTTCATGTTGCTGCAGATAAAGAGGAACCAGCACTAAATGAGCAACCAATTTTCTACAGCAGAGGCTGAACAGTGTCTCAGCCCAGAAGTGCTGCAAAGGCTGGAAACTTCACTCCCAAGAGAAGAGTGGGCTCAGAAGTGATCTCCAGCAGCCCCTCTGTACCCTCTCCAGGCAGGTGAAAGCTCACACCTACACTGACTCACACTGATTTGGAGACAGACTGTTGAGTCTTTCTAACAAATCAAATGTCCCAGTCCACATGCAGCTGTATTCTCTGTCCCTCTGCTTTCTGCACATCTCCCTGCCCACTCTCCCTCTGAAACTCCATGTGAACCCACATCACTGCTGTCCCTAAACCATTCCTGCTCCTCTCTGTGGCTCTCTCACTGACAGGATCCTGAGGAGCCCTGATTTCCTCAAATCTGAATCATAGGTACCACTGAATAAACAACTCTCAGCTGAGGATTGTGCCAATAATGCAATTGCAAATGCAACTAAGTAATAGAGCATGCATTTGTACAAGGTCTAATTCAATGAAAAGAGGCTTGGGCCTCTAGTCTCTCTCTCCTTGCAGCAAAATTTATCAATTAAGCTCCTCTATAAACCAAAACCAACACAAAATGGATGTAAGAAACACCCACCACATTTCTAACCACAGTGGCCTAACCATCTTCACCTAACCCCTAAGAGCCCAGAACTCTCTGTCACTGCCTTCACATTCACCCAAGCTCCAGGAACATCACTATATAAGCTTTATCAGCTTCCTTTTCTCTCTCAGTTTTGTTTAAAAACAACAACAAAACCAAAACAACCAACCAAACAAGAAACACACAAAAAAAGAAAGTACAACAAAACTCGACAACTCTAAACTTGCATTATATTTTTTTACATCCTTTTCTCAAATCCAGTGCTTCTCTTCCCAGAATCCTGGGGGGATTTTACCTTCACTTTAGTATTTCCCTGCTTATCCTCACTGACCTCAGCATTACCCTATTAAATAGGCAAGCTTTGCTCTTTGGAGCTTTTCTTGTCTATTCCTATTTGAATGTACATTTCCTGGTGCAGCATGATCGAGGGAAGATAGGAGAACACATTTCCTATGTGGAAAATATGGCACAGCAAACTATTTCCACTGCCCATTACAGACAGGGCAAGACAGAGACATTTAGGATGGCAGGATGGAAAACCCTTACATTACAGGCACCTGAGTTGCTTGCCTAAGGCATGTGGGAAGGTATGAAACTTCCAGCTTCTGTAGATATTTCTGCAAAAAAAATTGATGCCAGTGTAGGAGGACAAATTATCTAGACTTTCTATTATCCCATTGTTTTCTCCACTGGTTGTTACTCAGCAGTGTTTGAACTTGTTTAAAATACTTATGTTGAAATTGCAAAGCCCTCCTACTCACTTTCTATCATCATGCTTTAAATATCATTATTTAAATAATATTGAAACTACAATTCAATCTCAAGCTGTCAAAATACATAGAATACTTTTTCAGAAAAATGCATCATTAATCACTTGAAACAAGTTACTATTTTTCCATTTTCCCCTGAAATTACATTTTCAGTACTTAAAAAGTAAACTTCAAAATGGACATGTCCTGTAGTAAAGTCAGTGGGTCCATTGTGGAAACTTCTTCTGTCACCTCGTTTGTGTCACTTTTTTTAACATAAACCACTAAGACTTCCTACACTAAAAAAAAATTCAGTTTTGTTTGAATCACGCATAAGGAAAAACCAAATTATTTCAGACACTTTCATTTAATGGGACTAACAGCCTACACTGAAAGGTGGAATCCTTCAACTGGAGCACAGACAGGGGCTGCCTGTGCACTCCTGGTCCTCTGCAAGAAGAAGTAAAATAAAGCCATCTAAACAACTTGGGGCAGTTCAGCTACAAATTGGCTGCAAAAATTCATTCATACTGAAACAGGATAGGAACAAATCCACAACCAGCTATGATGCTTTATCACTTTTTAAAACGTGATAAATGGATGTCCTGCCAACAGGTTAACATCCAATAATGTTTAACTTCCAGGTGTGCACATATGCTTTCCTTACCTACTTCTAATCAAAATGTCTGTCCAAAACATCGCAGAACAGTCTATAAAACACAGTTCATTATGTCTTTTTATAATTTTTCCAAAACTAAACCTGAACGGAACAAACCCCATCATCTTCTTTTTCTTTTATAAGCCTTTCCCTCTGCCTGGCCTCTCCCAGCCCACAGGTCCATATTCCAATATTAGCTGGAGAGGAAAGCTCTCAAGGCAACAGCCACAGCTACAACTCAAGCTTCACATCAAAGGCATAACCAGCAGCGACAGGGAAAATCACAGCTGGCAGCAAGGCCAGCTGCTCGGGACAGAGGCTACAAATCAGAGGGTGAAACAACACATGAAAGGCCAAAGTTTGATGGAGTAAGGGCAGGAAAAAAGAATTTGGATTGACCTTTTTTAGGCAGAAAATCAGACATACTTTCAATTCTAGTTCAAACAGGTAAATTTTTAAAGAAAATATTCCCCAGCTAGAAAATACCTGTAATAGGGATGCCTGCCAAGCTCAGCTCCATGCATCTAAATTATGCATATTTTTTAAATTTGACTTTACAGCTGATCTTCACTGACTCCAGTGCTAAGGATGGTACCCTGAACTGGGGAAAACAGGGGAAAACAAAATTATCAACACAGTTGAGAGCATGTGCAAGGGTTTACCTAAACCTCATGAATAATGTTATGATTTCATACTTAGTCTTAGCTATTCTGTCATCACTCAGGATGGAAGTAATTTCTTAGAACTGAACAGGAAATTTAGACTTCTCATTAAAGAATGGAAACAGTCCTTTGCTAGATGCAAAAGATCACATTCCATAATGACTGTATTCACAGAAGAAACTGTCTAAATAGAATTAAGTAGAATTAAGTAAAGTAGGCCATTTACTATGCCTAAAAAATATTACACAGCTGGACTTTTAAACAGAAGTTTTAAAAAGAGGATGCAAAAATGCATCCAACAGAATAGCAGAAAAGGAGCAGATCTGCTGCTGCACGGTTCACAACAAATCGGCATCCGAAGGCGTTCTTAACTGAAGTGATGTCAGCAACAATAGATAAAAGCAACCTTCTCCCCAAAAGAAAACGAGGAAATGCAAGTCAAAGAGAGATAAAGAGATCCAATGAGTTCCTTGTGAGTTCATTACTCACAAGCAAGCTCACCGCCAGGCAGGAGCGGGCACAGCAGCCAGGGCACAGCCGGGACAGCAGCTGGGGCAGGGGCGAGGGGCGTGTGACAGAAACCAGCTGATGCACAGCTGTGTGGATGAAAACACAGGAGTCTGGAAGCCCCGTCTAGGCATCTAACACATCTCCTCTTTTATAGCATATCAGGGACGTTTTAACAAGCATGTGTTTTATGGTGCACCCTCAACTCTCCTGGTTGTGGAAATCCCCGCCTGCATCCCTTTGCCTGGCACTTTACAATGCTGTTTTACTGCTGTGTTTGACCTCTGGTCAAACTCCAGAAATTGCAAAGTCGGATAGAGAGAGAGGTATAAACCTCTCCTGCACCCCGGGAAAGACAAATCTTTGGTGAGGCATGGATGAAGCACCTCATTACTCTTGGCTACAGCAGACCTCTGCACAAGGAAAGCTGTGTGATCTGCGCTGCTGCAGTCGGGCAGCAACCGGCTCATGACAACACCTCTTGTTGCTTGGGGTTGGGAGAGGGCAGCACATAACTCAGTTCATCCTTGCACTTGGAGCAGCCACACTACTCTCAAGCACCGGCAGAGGAGCTTTGGCACCATGCTTTTAGAAGTGCTGTCTCAGTTTTGTGTGCAGCAGCCTGGTGAGGACCCTAAGCAGGGGCTACCCACCAGCACATACCTCCTCCCTGTTGCTATTCCCACACTGTGCACAGTGATTTACTCCAAAATCTAATTCAGTTCAGCACGATTTCCTGGAAGTCAATGAACCAGACAAGCAGTAAAACACTGGAACAGGTTGCTCAGAGAGGTGTGGATGCCCCATTGCTGGAAATATTCAAGGACAGGTTGGAGAGGGCTCCAAGCAATCTGTTGTAGTGGAAGATGTCCCTAGTCACTGCAGGTGGAGCAGAAGATGACCTTTAAAGCCAACCCAAACCACTCTATGATTCTATGAAAATTTCCTCTGTGTGAATTTTCTAGACATTGATATATTTTACAGCTCAGTTTTAAAACTGAGTATTTTCTCTACTTCTTGGAACAGCAAGAGAACATCTTGCATGTTTCATCTGTCTTCCAGCATGTAGTATATATAACATTTGGTCATGTCACATTTAGATCAAAGCTCCTTTCTCTTCTTGGTCTCTGCCAAGTGCCTCCCAAGGGCAATGCACAGGGCAAGAAAGATGGAGCTCTTTTTGTTGTGTCAAACTCACTACAAAAATGGAAGATCAATCCTCATCATGTTGTATCTGCAATACTGTCAAGCACAAAAGGCTTTTATGTGACTCAAATTGAGTATGAAAAATTGTCCTTGCTCCATTTCTTTCATCTTCTAATGTACCACTGAATAGTGACTTCCCTGACACTGGAACCTGATTTAGAGATTTTCATGTAAGTGCTTTCATGTAAGTGTGTAATCACTTATGGCCTGATGCTATGAAAACATCGAAGAAAATGCATTGCTCTGACCACACTGGGGGACTTAAAAGGCATTGCCCCCTTAAGCAGTGCTACCTGTGGTCCAAGCTGCAAGCCCTTTGATTTTTTGAAGGAAACTCATCACCCCTGTGCAAGGCAGTGGCTGTCTGCGCCTGCAGGAACTCAGCACAGTCTCTTCCCCTGCAGTACTCCTGCAGAGTCCAGGAGGATGCTTTTTACAAGGGGAGACGTTGCTTATCATTTGTGTAGTTCTTTAACTCCTCATCCTCTTTTATTCCCAAATAATACGCTATATAATGTCCTATAGCACAGTTCAAGGTGCCTTGCTTGTGTCTATTTGTCTTTTGTTTGTTTTTGTTTATATTGTCTGCAGTGCTTATATTGTCTACCATATGACGGGCTCACTTTGTAGATTTCCTCTAACCTGGAGGTATTTTAATGTGGTAACTTGAAAAGATCAATTAATGTCCTGTATTTTAAAAAGGTTTTTCCTATTTAGCATTGTTAATTACAAGCTTTGCAAAAATACAAGGACTTAAAGTTTGAAATGAGTCAGTTCTGACTGAGTGCTGTGAGAAAACTACTTGAAAGGAAGAGAGGAAAAAAGATACACTGTACAAACAGAAGCATTTGTTGGGAGCAGGAACTTAATTTCAAATTCACAAAATAAGTTCCCTAACCACAACACTATGGAGGCAAACACAGTGTCTACAACACACCTTTTATCTGCCATCTTTCATCGTGACTCAGAAATACTGGGTTGCTTAGATAAAAAGCAGAAGGAAACTAGGAGATGAAATGGAGGAGGCACATGGGTGCTTACACTCCACTGAAGCTCACACAATGACTGAGGTTAGCTAAACCAACAAGGCTCAGAGGCTTCTTTGCAAACATATGTAAACCTGCACATGATGCAAGGCCGTGGAGACTTCGATTCCTGACTTCTAAAACTAACTCAGCTTGTCAGAATAGAAAAAAAAACAACATAAAAACACCAATACCCTTATCTGACAAGATTAAAAGAGTCATGAAAATGTTTTGGAAAAGGGATAAAGCAGTTCCTCATGAGAAACTTGAAGTAGTAGATCTTATGGTGCTATAGGTCAGTCAAACATATAAGATGTGAGCAAGGTCTTTACTGTTTGAAACAAGCTTAAGAGGAGACCTGGCTTTCTTCAAGATAGGAACATTCTGAATCTCATTTCAGTTGTCTCCTTTTAGACTGCTTCTCTGACCTGAGTACTCCACTGGCTTTGCTTTTAAAATTGAACAAAGTAAGACAATGACTAAAGAAACAAGAAAAAAGTTTTATTTTATGTTGTATCATTTCAATTTTCTGCTATGTTTAGAAGTAACTTGCTCCAAAGAATAAAGAAAGGGTTTGATAATTAGTTTTTTGAAGATTTTTAACGAATGTAAGTGGATCAAGGTTTTTTTCCTGAAAAGCTTTTATCAGCTGGAAATGAAGAATGTAGATCTGCTGGGATTCTCACTCATGTAAGATTTCTCACAA
The DNA here is from genome assembly GCA_013400955.1 of Drymodes brunneopygia. NCBI lineage: Eukaryota > Metazoa > Chordata > Aves > Passeriformes > Petroicidae > Drymodes > Drymodes brunneopygia. The sequence continues at coordinate 440,731 of VZTZ01039314.1, forward strand.
CTTGCATATGAACAATATGAGACAAAGGCAGAAGACCAGCAACTGCACAGATGGTGTATGTGGGAGATGGTGTATCTGCTTATGCACTTTCTGCAGGCACAAGAGGATTTCATTTTGATACATGTTACAGGTTCTAGTACACTTGTCTGTTTTCTCAGTAGACTTAGGAACACTTGGTATCTCTGCATTTTTAACAGAGCAGCCAAAATACTTGGCTTTTTTAGCCTGAAGAAGTTCCTCAGATTTTTTCAGTACTGCAAGCTTCACTCTTTTGTATTTATTTATTTATTCACACAATCACTTTTAATTGGTAACTGTTACTTTAACCTTCCTTGAAAATCCCAATTATCAGTGACACTTGTACCCCTGGTGAACTATATGAAAAAATACAATGGAGGAAATTCCCAGGGCAAAGGCATAAAAATAATATGCTAACAATGTAAGTGAAATACTAGATTAAAATACCTTGAAGACTTGATATTAATTGCAAAGTATCTAATATCCTTATTATGTTGATAGCCCCAAAAATGAGTCAAAGAAGATGGCATGATGATGCGTGTTATGAAATGACAGAAGATGCTGAAACCAGGCAACACTCTCCATTCAGTCAGACAAAATCCACTGGGAATTTCAGTCAGAGCTTGAATGAAAATATTATGGAGAAAGATTGTGAAGAGTTGGCTCTATGTTTGAGAGGATGGATAGGAAACAATAACAGAACTGGAAATGAAGACTCCAGAATCCAAGTTAAAGTTCCTTCTGTTAAAGTCAGCATGGGCATGTCCTTATATCCCTGATTTTTTGTTGTTTAAGTTCAATTCAAATATTTATATTTAGATATATACATATTAAAGTAAAAATATGTTTTCATATTTTTGAGGTGTGATCAGCTTAACTGAGCAAGTCTATAAAATTCTGTATGTAAAAACTATCTAATTGTAATGAATGTTCTGAGGCCTCTATCTACATGTCAGCAAAATACTCAATCATAATTAAAACCAAGGAAGATTCTCATTTTTTCTTTGCAAAACAATGACTCACTGGGAAAGTACATTTCATTTGTCCAATTAATTACTGGTCATTCACACTGTCATGAAATCTTAAAGCTGGCACAAAGGGTTTGAAATTGAGTTTGGCTGGATGAGTTAACAATTAAATGAGCCTTTTAGAAGCAGTTAGAGCAACCAAGGCTGTGGAAAGAGAGAGGAAACCTGAAGCTGGCAGCAGCATTGCCTGTTGTGATGCCAGAGCAGCAGGCTCAGGGACGGGGTGGGCTGTGGCAGCAAGAACAAGACAAATATTATCACAGAGAGCATATGCAAAGAGGATGTCTATTAAAATTCAATAAAAATAAACAGATGAAGATGGTATCTGCTTGAAGGCAGGATGATGACATGGAAGAGAGGGAGAAGAAAGATGACACCATCTGGCACATATTCAGTTTTGCAGAATAGTAATAGGAGTCTCTGGTTTCTTTGCCATTATGCTTCAATCCTTCCCTCCCTTGATGCAGACACAACCATCTTCTATTGAAACCTGACCAGAAACACAAAGGAAATGAACCTTCCTATATTCCTAGCACAGAAGAAGATTCTGTATTGAGGTCCTACTGCCACCTGCTTATCTGAACATGCAAAGCAAATCCTCCACAAGAAGCCAGGTTCCAAACATTTTTCAGATAATAAGATTTCCTTCAGTTACTGAGGGATAAGAGGGACTTCAAAGTGAGAACAGATGAGAAATTTACAGTCCAAAGTCAGCAGGATACTTCCCACAAGCCCATAATCCCTAAAATTGATGAATGCTGCTCCAGGTTACAGGCAACAACATATAACATTTGCTACAGCACAAAGATTTTGATTTCAGAAAAGAAAGAAAACCAGAAATACAAATGTTTCTTCACAAAACAACTTGCACGTTGGTTACTTCTGACATTCAGAACATTTTCAGCCAATTGGCTCCCTCTGAGTACTCTGCTCTAAGTTAAGTAGCTCAGTCAAATCTGCCTCCTGCCCCTACTAGAGCTGAAGAACTTTAAACAGAGGCATACAACATAAAAATACAGCAATTTCTTCTATTTGGAGGAAAATACTTGAAGTCAGATACTACTGCAACAGATCCAGGCCACCACCAATGTGTGAATAAACCCTTTCAACAGTGGTTCCTCTAACAGGAAGCCTCATGCTCCCTGCAGTGCTGATAAAGACTGTAAGAAACAGATACCAGGCAAAACTGGACAAAAAAAAACCCCAAATTGATGAAGGTGTTTTCAGCTGGAAAATAAAACTGGTCTAAATATTTCACAAGATGATGTTGGAGGCCAGAGGCCTCAAAATAAGTTTCTTTAAGCAAGTAATGAAAAACCTTTCTTAGTTTATCTCATGGACAAAAACTGTAGCTCCACATTTGTCAAACAGTGATTAACAGAGGAAACCAGAGAAAAACAGCTGCATGATCTATTTGCTCACTTTTTCAGCCAACTAACAAATCACGTTAGTTATCTAAATGGTCAATAAAAACTGACATGATCTATGATTATAGTCTTTTATATAATATACATACTTTTATTTTTTGCAATTAGCTGGGTTGTGAATGGTATTCATGCAGAAAGATTTAAAAAAGACTGAAAGAAGAGGAATCAAACAAAGCATTCCTCTGGCATTTGCTGTAGGAGAAACAGTTGATGCTTCCTGATACTTCAAGCTCCATACAAGTAAGATGCTTTTTGACCTTAATTATTCAGGTACCTTGATCTTATTGTATCTTCCTAGTAAAGTCATAGTTACATTTGTTCACATAGGTGACCAGGATTAGGGAAGGTCCTCAGAGAGTTGAAGCTGCTAGAGAAGTTCAAAAAAGTGGATTTCTAAAAGCCACCCTGCAGGCTCAGCTGTTTCCTTCTGTGACATGTGCAGTAGGCTTACTCTCATCAGTCACCTAAAATACAGGCATGTCTTAGCCTGTGACACAAGCTCCCTCCTCCAGTCAAAAGATGAAAATGGTCACCTCCAGGTAGCAGTTCATCCTCTCCCTCCTAAAAGAGGGAGCCTGGAAATGCTGCTCCTTCCATTAGCTAGAGACAGATTCCTGACAACAGAATAATGACTTAAACTGGGGGGAATGGACACCACCCTAAAGTTCCCAAACCAGAGTGCTTCGAAAACTCTGCTCTGCTACATGGGTGCTCACCCAGGAGCTGAGCTCCTCCAGAAGCCACATCCCAGCTGCAGTGACAGCAGGGACAAGTGAATGTTTGGTAGGGTCTCTGATCTTTGATATGTGTCGAGTTCTGTGCCAGTCTTTACTAGCATTAATGACAGACAACAGAAATTTCTCAGGTAAGAGTGACTTGAGATTTACTGGGGCCATCCTACTTACTGTTATGACATGGTTGACTGTTGGGAAGGGGCTGCCCTTGGGGGAAGCTTCAGTAGGACCAGCATGAAGGGCAGCAGGTTCTGAAACAAAGGTTGCCTTTAAAAGAAAATACCAGAAACATATTTTTACTCTGAATGCTGTTTAAGGAGTTCCCTCCCTCCCTCTCAAGTTAGTATACAAACACCTGCCCCTATTGTCACATGTGGCTGTACAACAAAAACAAGTAAAATTGCAATTCTTGCTGTTTCCCATTTTTGGTGAATTTTATATTTTAACTGTTGAAATTACCAGTTCAAGAATAAGAAGTTGTAACACATTGTGTAAAGAGAAAACTGCTTGTTATTTGTACATAGATTAGTCCTGTGGTCAAAACATTAGTATTTCTATAGCACACCTCATTGCATTAATTCCTTCTTGTCACACACACACACAAAAAGCAGAGATCTGTTTTCTGTATTTTTTAAACAGATGAATGATTCTGCCATCTTGTGGGAGATGGAGAAATCCTAACTATTTGTACAATAACAGCAAGGCAGAACAGCATAGAACAGAAATGCCTTCTCTTTTTCACTTGTTTCCCTATTGATTAAGTGAACAGACACTAACATCTAGTATATTCCAAATAGCCCAGAAACAGAATATTAATTATAGCCTAATGGAGGAACCTGAGCAATGGGGTTGATTTTTAAGATAATAACTTGACCAGAAACTCTGCTCAGGAGGTTAAGTTACAGCAACTAAAAATCCTGGGGTTTTTTCCCCATGATCTGATAATGTGAAATATGTAGAGAATTATTTACATTCTCTCACATTTGTTAAAATACCTTTCATAAAAGAAAAAATGTGAAATTATACAGATTTTTATCTATAATTAATCTTTCAAGAACTGTTAAACTAGCACAATATTTATATATTATGGAACACCATCCTCTATTAATAATTCCATAGCATAGTTTTACAAAATTAGTAGATTAATTTATCATTAAATAGTCTTTGGCTGATACAGGTTGTATTGTTATTCCTGACAGTTTAACAGATATACAATATTCCCACCTCTATCCCACCTTAATTCGACATGGAGCATGCTGGAGTAAAACCTATTAATCTAACCAAGTATAAATGACAGTTTAAGAGAACAAGAGGTGAAAGAAATATGGACCAGTTTCACCTCAAGGTAATTTTGTAGAGGCCTCTTCCTACTCCACCATTCTCAGCAGGTAGAAACCAAACAGTGCATCAAAAGTATGTAACACAAAACTGTATGTGACCATTTTTTCCCACTGTTCTTGGGAAATTCTGAAGCTCAAGAATGTGGCTTCTGCAGGAAAGATGAGGCTTGAGGTGGAGCAGCCTGAGAGGCACATTTATCCCTTGGCACTTGGCACTGTAAGCCTCCATCAGGGGAGTTATTTTGAGCTGTTCTCTTCCCACCAAAAACTACCTTGGGGAAACAAGCTCGTCTAGTTTATATTTCTTTGTTACAACTGCAATGAACTCATCTAGTAAATCTAATACCACGTCACAAGAAAGCTTCTTGGATCAAGTACAAATGCATTTATGCTTACATAACTGCTTACTATGAGCATTATTTTCCTTTGTAAATTATTCATTTCAGTGAATAATATTTTGTTAAGCACTTTGAACATAAAAATCTGACAACCAGAATATAATAAGAAGGAATACAACAATTTAATTTTATTGTCATTTCTTCATAATGGCAAGTATCTAAGAAGCTAAGGCAAGCCTAGATCTGGATCTCAAATTCCCCAACTCTTAAGTTGATTTAAAGACAACAACAAGCTATCATACTCCACAGTGACAAACAACCCATCTACCTCAGCCACTCTGTCTCCTGCTGGTACCCCAGCCAAGTCTGATGGACCATCCTTTGGCAGCCGTGCAATCAGGATCCCCTGGTAACACAAAACACAGGTTTCAGAAGTGACAGTTTCTCCCATTGTTCTTAGATGTAAAAAGCAAATGGGAAGTAATTAATTTTCAAGACTTATTGTTCTGTTGCCTCCATAAAATTAAAAACTAAATGCCACAGCACATTAGCAAGACAAAAAAGGAAAAGCCTCCATGGCTGACACATACAACAATGAACAAAAGTCAGTAATTGTTTACAGTGTGCCATGGGGAACAGACTGAAAAACAAAGATTTATTTAAAAGATAAATCAGTGAGAAAATGTGTGAAATATTTCTCTCAAATCAAGTTAGCTCCTGGGAATAAGCAAATGAGATGGGAGAGGCATGTGGATTGCCAAGGGAGTGACCCCAAATTGAGGTAGAAAATGAGAATCAGACAACAGTGTTTCAGCCATCACGTTGCTTTTGCAAAATCACTGGTTTACATTTGGGTTTCTCTCCCAAATCATCCCTTCTGGAGCTTCCCATCAAAATCTAATGCCAGATCCAACTCTGGGAATAAGCTACCTACATTTACCCCTGTTAGCTTTACAAAGATGGAAATATTACATGAAGGACAATCTCAGAAAGCAAACAACAAAACACAGTAATTCAAGGAACTACACATGAGTCTAGTCCTAATGATCACTAGATAGATTTTGAATAATGAAATGCACCTCATCACTTTCTTTACATGAAGATGAGCCCTTTCCACCAGCAATGCTAATACCAAGACTCCCCATTTGACTGCACACAGTAATCGTTACCTGGAAAAGAATTATAATGGGTAAGTGGCCCGATTAATCAAAAATATTGCCTATTAATTACATGGGCACTGAAAATCTACCTCCCACTCTGAACACCAGCAGACATGCCCCTGGAGAGCCCAGCTCAGAGAAAAATGGTGCTACCCTTCAACACTGGCACATGCAAGACTTGTCACCACTGCTGTGAAACCATGGACTGAACAAAGACTCAGCTCAGTGCCCACCCACACGTACCTTTGACTTGACCTCACAATACCAAAGCTGGATATCTAAAGTGAGATGCATGGCTACAAGGAAAGTGGGGTTTTTTAAATGGGAAATTCTTTTTCCATATAAGCCATGGGGAACAAGGACAACCCTCAGCTTATTCTCCTTAAGGTAAGCCTCATAACATCTGTCATGCAATGTCTCCCCTTCTTTGCATCTTTTATAAGCTGCCTCACACCAGAGGACTTCCCCCACAGGCACAGGGACTGCCCCACAGACATGCAGAGCCCCCCAGCAGCAAGCCCAGCCCATGGAGCAGCTCCAAACCTTCAGCGGGGGCTGCGGCACATCCAGCACCCGTAGCTCCTCCGCGATCCGGCCGCTCTCGCTGGGGAAGCTGCCTGCTGCTGAGACAGAGGGCTGCACCCTGGGGTTAGATCCTGGAAGAGGCTTCCCTTTCACTGCCAACTTGTGCTTTTCTTGAAGTGCTGTTCTGGTATTTCTCTGATCTCGCATGCTATCGTTGCTATCAAAAAGGCTGCCGGAAAACTTGGAAACAGGTTCCTGAGGGTTAAAGATAAAAAAGGTAAACACAGCAGCAGCAAGGAGAATCTGAAACACAGACCTTACCTGTGCTAACATGAATTTGTTCCTCACTCTCACACTGTTGTATGATAGAATTTGTTTCACTGAAGATAAAACAGAAGCTTCACAGGAAACATACAAAGATTTCTTTTACCATTATTTTTCTGGGCATGTTTTGCCCTCAACACTGGGGTTGAAATTGTGGGAACAGGGAGAGGACTGGGATTTGTAAAGCCTTTCACTAGATTCCCTGGCACACACAAGCACATGTGACACACATATATCCACATGTGCATAAATCCTGCAATGCCCTGTGAAAATGGCAGAGCATGAGAACAAGACTATTTTGGGCACCCTCTGGCAGCTCCGTAGTGCTGAATCCACTGTTCTGGGGGAAGGAACACACACAAGGCAAAGGAAAGGTATTTCTATACAGAAGATAAAACATTTCTCATTGCTCCTCAAAACTCACATTCCATTTTTGAGAGCATAGGTGTGAGAGGGAAGGCAAGCCCCTACCTTGCATCTATACATCCAAGACTTGTTTCCGCCATTGGATTGACTTTAGTTGCAAATGGCAGTCAGTGGAGACCTGCAAACTTAACTGATTCAGGAGTCCTCTGGAAACAGAACCTCAAAGGTGATGCATACTAAAGCCTACTCTGAAGCCTGGCTCTAGGGTGAACCTACTCTGAGATGCAGTGAGGAGCTCACAATGTCACCCTATGCTTAGCTAAACCACAAGGGCTTGGCAAAGAGAAACACACTATTAAAATACTTCCACCAAACAATTAAAGCTTCAAATAAGTTTGGCTGCAAAATGTAGTGATGTTTTTCAGTTATCAGTTATTCCTGGCAAAGGGTTAAATGAAATTCAGACACGATGCCTGACTTCTGTTCACATTTTATGAATACTTTATTTATATTAGCTGATTTTTGCTCCCTAATTTGATGAGTTAAGGTCAAATCAGATCTTTCATACTGCACAAATCCTTCTACCTTCTGTTGGCAGTAAAATGATGCAGCAAATACACATCAACACCTCTGAAAATAAGCCTCATAAGTGTTTTTCTAAGCTTGGAGGTTTAATACCAGAAAAAAAGCAGTGGCAGTACCTTGAACAGCTGTGCAGAACCCCACTGGACACTTTATTTTTCAATCTATATTGGCACTTTCCCACAATCTCTTTTTGGTTGGGATGGAAAGAAGCATTGCCAACCCCAAGGAAAGCATATGAGGCGGGATTGCTTCCTATTTTCACTTAAAAGGGAATTTGCTTAGCTTTAACTCACATAAACATTCATTCCCTTTCTTCTCTTGAGAGAGATTTCTCTTTAGACTGCCGGGCTGACTAACCCAGACATGTCTGCAGTGCTGTGGTGCTGTGGGTGCTAGGGAGGAAGGCCATAAGCAAGAGCCAGGACTGTGGGCTGGAGGAGGGGGCACACCAGCAGCACTCACAGGGGCTAGGAAGGAACCAGAGGTCCTGGAAGAGAAGCAGGAGCCCCAATTCCTCCCTCATCTCCCAGCAAACAGGAAGAATGGTGAGCAATGCCCTGAAAGGGAAAGGCTGCAAGAGTGCAATCACAATCTCCTTTTCCCAGGCCAGGACCAAGAGCACAGCCAGGCTACAGCACAGGTGACAGACACCTGGCAGACACACAGGCTGGAGAAACTACAGCAGGCAAGGGCTCACAGATGTCAGCATCCTGGAAGAGCACCACCTAAAACAAACATCCAGTGGAGTAGCACTGCAATCTCACTTTTCTACCATCCAGGCCCAGAAAGACGCTGAGTCCCAAGTGCTGCCAACAACCTACTTACCTGAAAGAGATGGAGGGAGGTTGGTAACTGGAGATATAAGTAGGAGTAACGTAAAAAATGTGTCTCATCATTGCTCAGGTTACTCACCTTAACCTGCAAGTTGAACTGTACTCTTGAGGCATGGATGGATGAATTGCAAGCAAAGTAAAGGAATAAAACATTGAACATAGCTCTGTACCCTCTGCACAAGCAAAGACATGAGAGTATAAGCAGTGCAGGTCCCACAAACACAAAGTGCTCCGCTGCACAGCGCTGTGAGCGGCTGCAGCCTCTGCACAGACACACATTGTCTCTCCTGATTTCAACACTACTTACATCATCAGGATCCTCGAGTTCCTCTGCTTCTTCCTCGGGACTGATCCTTCCTTCCCTCCATTTTCCATTAGCAGAGCTGAATTTGTACAGGTTACCACCATGAAAACCTTCCTGTCCTTTCAATGAGGCACAGCGAGAGCCCTGGGAGCTCCAGTTATGGCCACTGTACAGTTTAGGAGACTTGGGAAGCCACTTAATAGCGTCCTGAGGGAAAGAGGACATTAAAGAAAAAAGGCAATGAATAGATTTTAAGAAAGCAATTGAGGGATGTAAGTGCAGAAACTGCCTGGCAAGTTCTGCAAGGTATTTTAGATTCTTGCAAATACTGTGTTTCCCTTTTTTTCCTTCAGAAGTACCTTCAGCCCCAGAGAGACACTTTGCCAGTTAATGGGCTTTACTGGTGATACACAGAGCAAGCAAAGGCTGCTGAAAACAGTGGAAGCCTTTAATGACTTGTAGGAGCATGGGACCAAGCCTACCTTCAGCATCGTAAAGAAGAATTAATGATCGACAACAGTCTTCAATAAAGTGTACTATTAAGAAAACAAACAAGAGTACTTAGACCTTTACTGACCATCTCATCTCATGACCTGAGTTAAAAAACACTATTAAGTCACTCCCCTCATTATTCATTAAATAAAATGTTTCATTTGTTGAATGGTATCAATAGAAAGCACAACACTAATTGATCTTTTAAGGATTGCTGATTTTTGAAGTGATTATAGTTCAGTTATCCCAAAACACCCATTACTTATTTGCATCCAAAATACTCCACCTTTCTGACTCATACACAGAAGTTTATACAATTAAGTTGTGTCTAGGTTGCCTATGTAGCTAAATTTCACTGAATTTTAGAAGTCATTTTTCAAAGTAACCTTTATCTTTCTTTGAAGCTTTCTTTTAATCTCACTTCTGCGTTTTCTTAAAATGATACAAATCCAATGGCAAAAAGCAGTCTAATGCCAAACAAATAAGATCATCATCTTATCAATGGAGAAAACAAACTAACAAGAACCATCTTTAACAAGCTTGTGGTGGGGCAGTCAGAAGCACACGGTGACTTTCACATGTTTTAACAGATATTTGATTCAGATTTTACAGTTCTTTATATTTCCATTTTCCTTTTTAAATGCACAGTGGTTATGTTCACACACACACAGAGATATCTTGCTGCTACCAGCAACCCAGATGTCACCATCTCTACAAAATCAAAGGTTGAGAAAGTCAAGGAAATAGGAAAAGACTGTTCATGCTGGACACACTGATTCATCTCCAGCTGCCAAAGAAGGTCCCCTTGGGATTCTTCATTTGCTTTTGGTTTTAGGATAGCTGATAACACTAAGAAAGGGAAATGGACGGTATCCCAGCATCTCATTGGAAAACACCATAGACCTTTCGGCAAGTCTTGAAAAAATGATAACTCCAACACAGGATTATTTGTATGGTACAGGGAAGGCATGATTGGTCTCTGCAGGAAATTTGCTGTCAAACCACATTTTGAACTGCACTGACAGCCAGTGATATCACTATTTGCTGATAAACAGCCCACATTTCTAGTTATTCTAAACCACATTGCTCAGGACACTGGAGCTGATTGTCAATTTAGTTGATCAATGGGAAAGCAGCACAAACAATCACAACACAGTAGTGGCTCTGCTTCCCACTGACAGTTCAAAATGCTAGGCAGGATATTTCCTGATACTTCTTCACACTCATCTTGAATAAGAAAACATAGGGTACCCTTAAACAGAAACTTTGCTTTCTGTGAATATTAAGTAGGGGGACAGCAATTCTAATCAGACAGATAAACAGTGCACTAGGTGAAATTGTTTGCTATTGGCTTGGACTTCTCTATTTCAGGATAGCTAATGTGACATCTCTCAATATTCAGGGTATTTCAAGACAGCTTAAATCCCTGTCAACTTTTAAGCTCATTAGGAAGTCAAAAAGTAATTTCACTCTAAAAATAAACACAGGTACAGTGAAGCATTTAACTTCTTCCAAGGAAACATCTCATCCCTGTTTGACCCTGATCCCTAAACCTAAACAATAGCTTCTCAAATTCAGCCTGCCAAATTCTTTGAAACCCGTAAAAGGCTATTGCCTCAAAGTAACAAACAGATTTCAAATTAAGCTAATGCTGACAATCCCTTCATCATTTCAGGCATACACCCAGCTGCAGTGGCAGCCTCCTGCATGCACCAGGAGCAAAGTGATGAACATGAGCAGATTCTACATCCCTATGCTCCCTGCAGTTCAGCTGGGAACACAGAGCTACAGGGCACTCCTGCTCCCTGTCTGCCTCCTCCTATGGCAGGATGCTTTTCCTCATGCTGACACACAGCCATAAGGAAAAATCAGTACCTGTTTAACACCTGCAACCCAGGAAATTTTAGTCTTTAACATTCTTGATCTACAGTACGACAAAGTAAAACAGAAACAACAGAACAATTCTGGTGAAGAATTTTCACCAGGTCTATGCAGTAGTGTGGACAGCATTACCTTTATGAAAGCAGTTTCATGATTTGGTTGTATCAATAGCAAAAGATGGAAGGAACAACCAGAAATGCCTTTTAGTCTACATTTGCATGTACCTGCTATACACAAAACACCACATGATTTATACTTTCACAAAGTAAGATGGAGAAACCAAGCCAATGAATGCTACTGCTGTGAGTACAGGCTAATATTATTTTGCAAATAAATCTTAATCCTCAATTGTTTTTTACAACTTGATCCTTTTTGATGAAAGAAGAGAGGGGGATGGAAATAAGATCGTGAACTCAACCGCTCAGTCTGAAATTTGTTTTCCCTGCCAAAAATAAAACTAATTCCTTATTCTGAGGTATTAATGAAAATTGCTTTAGATGGGCAAAAAGCTTCCATCACCCCTCAAGATAGTTTAGGTAACAGATAGTAGAGTTGTACTCCAAAAATGAAGCTCTGTTTAAAAACTTCAGTAATTTATTAGCTCATTTTATTAAATACTATAGGACCATGCTTTGAGACAGGAGGCTACTGGCAAATATCCTAATATGAAGAAAGAAAAATCAGTTCTCCTTACAGAATTTTACAGATTATACTTAGTCTTCTTACTACACAGGTAGAGTTTGGAAGTTCTTTCTTGTGTTTCATATGTGGGGAAGCTAAGACCCAAAAAGATTAAAAACATGACTGGTTTCACTCATTAGTAGCCAACACAAAGCAAGATGCACATAGATTTACATTTTCTTAAAAGTAACTGGAATGAAACAAAGAAGGCAAATTCTGTATTTAGGACTTTAAGCTTCATGGGTATGTGGGCAGTGTAACACTGATGTTTTGTAAATGCAGAAGTGTTTGGAGGGAGAAAATATTTATCAGCCTAGCAGTTATTATGTCCCATGGAAACACATTTTTCTTCTCCCTTCACTGTTAATGATCCTAACTGAATGGTAACAGGGCATTCTGCTTCAGTATTTCACCAGCAGGTCAAGTAACCTTTTTACCTCCTTTCAATATGTTTTTCATCTTTTCAAAGGCGGTCTCTCCATAACACAACTACTGCTCCATATCATAGCCCTGAACATTAAAAGGAAAAATTCTTCTCATAAAGCACAAGGTGTCTGCTCTGGTAAGATCTCACTAAGAGATATTCCCTCCTAGAGAGGGAATTTCCTCCAGGAAACAAAGGTGTGCAAATGCTATCTATCACCCTAAAACATTCTGGCAAATGAAAGAGAATCCAAAACAGCCTAACAATAAAAGCCAAGATATGAAAGCCACCTATGCCTCTGAAGCACCATACTGAAATTACAGTGACAATGAAACCCCTGCTTACAGCCACAGCCTGGTCTCCACTAACAAGTAGAATCCTAGTAGTTACCTAGAACATTTCAGTGGTCATACACCTGCTACTACAATTCAACTCAAAACTCCAAACACACATTCTCACCTATTTTTCTATTTCAAAGATGATTTGCTCAAATAGCACAATTATGGGAGAGAAAATGTTTTTAAAGATGCATTTCCTAGAACATAAACACTTTTCTGCTTCAAAGTACAACTACATAACACATTCTACTAATCAAAAACTATTTCAGACTCATTCCCTTTTTAAAGTACAAAGACTCTAAGAAAGCTTTGTGTAATTCACATGAAACAAAAGCTGAACAAAATGCTGCTGAAACAAAGGCATCCTTGAATATGCTTCTACTGGGGAAGAAGCAACGTGAAAACTGCCTGAACTGACTATGGAAGCAAGCCTTATGCACTTTACTAGCAGTAAATACACAACTTAACTTCAAGTCTGAAGAGCATTTGCATAGTGGATGTTTTTAGGATAACCTACTGCAATTTTTTAAAACTATATTTTCAGGAAATTAAAATCTTATCTGGATAGTTAATACTTGAATGCCTGTGTTTGAAATTTTCTCCCCTTTTTAATGAAGAAAAGTCATCAGTAATATCCAAACAAACATTTTTGCTAGTTAGTTTGGATTTTGTTCTGGTTTTAAGTTGCTTAGTGGAAGTCCACAATGCCATTAACAAACTATATATTCACTCATGTTTGTAATCATGCAGTCATGTAGTGCCCTGTTTAATGCTCCAGAAATATGGGACAGTCCTATCTCCTATGAGCTACTTCAGAATGATTTAAAGCAGCCCATTTATTTTGGGGTTGAGTAAAACTGGCAAGTTACTGATCATAGAATCAGACTTGTGTTTCCATCACAAGTACATTCCCATAACTTGCCCAAGTTTGCTTCAGGAGCAAAAGAAGAAAGTTTTAGCTGGACACAAAACTAATTAAACACTCCAAAGTCCCTTCTCTGCATTATACTGGGGATGCTTACAAACTGAAGTCCAAGCTGCTGATGCTTTGGTGGGATTTCCAAGCCCTGTGTGCATCTGTGGATCTTGGGGAAAGTAACTGCAGTTGGCATTGGTCTTCCACAGTGAGCACTGCTGATATTTTGTGTTTGGCTGTTACCTCCAGCTGCACATGAGAGATTTCAGCCAAGACAACATTCCCCAGCAACAGATGAGCACATCAGAGAAACAGTGTCAAAAGCTACTATACATCAGGCGTCCACTTCCTGGTATTAATGCCAAGGGAGGCTTGCTAAAACCCTTCTCTGAAACATCGTTGAGGGGCCACACAGTTCTCTCCATAGACAAAAGTGATGCTGTTAGTTTCAGGAGAGGTTTTCTCCCGGAAGAAGATAAGCTACTTGTTAAAATCTCAGTTATTGGACTAATAACAACAGTGTTTAGAGGCAAATACCCTGAACAGGTTAGAAATTCAAAACCAGACTGCCATGAACCCTTGCTCCTGAAGCTAGCACACAGCCCAGCTATACTCACTGAGCTCCTTCCTCAAAGCCCTCAGCTCAGGCAGAACCCATGACTGACCAGCCCATTGCCACAAGAACTGGACAAGAGGGAATAAAATAAACAGTGTCTCCAACACCCACCAGAAGAGAAGACAGGATGGCTCCTGCAAAGCAGCTCACAGAGTTGTCCTCACATCAGGCATGTTACCCACTTTGAAAAAAAAAAATCACATTCTTCATTCAGCTGGTGGAATAATGATTATACTCCTGACTTTACAATAAAACAGGGAGGCACTGTTCCTCTGAAAATTTCACAATTGCTTCAGGAGGAAGGGAACACCCAAAGCTATTACTGATAATCAAGACCAGCTTCTGTCATATTCCCTGACAGCAACCCAAGCACAGAAACAGATTTTTGTGTTTGTCAGAAACTGAAGATGGGAAATACTTTTATCAAGTAAATTGAAAAACTGAAGTAATTTTATTTTCTGAGGTCAAGGCAAATAATGGTGGTGAATTCTCCATTAACAAAAGGTCTAGACATTTCTGATAAATAGTGTGCTTCTGTCTCAGTGGGAGGCAGACACTTACAGCAAACCAGGATAGTATCAAGCAATATACTAAAATAGGCACTTTTAATAAAATTAAATTCCTAGCATCACTACTCTCTCTTAAAAGCTGAAATTACGAGCTGCAAGTAGTGAAACCTGTTAAGTAGCTAATCAGCAAAAAGCTGCTCCCAGCACTAGTAAAGCATCAGTGCTAGACAAGAAGCAGGCTGAGCAGGACACAAACAAGTCACTTGCTGAAAAGAACAGCATTATGCAAGTTTCCAGTACACACTTTCCTACAATACACTGATTATCAAAAATATGGAACTTAAGCCAGAAAAACAATCTTAACACATAAATTACGTGAAAGCTGTGGGAAAAGCCTGGAGCAACACACACGATGGAAAAATCATTGCTACACTAACTACGGTAGCACAAGAATGCCTTTTTTTCTTCCTATTCTTTTAAGACTAGGACTTGTGACTTTGAATAAAGAGAACTTGTATACAGTAACTGGCAGGTTAATATTAAATCCACTCCACCACTATGGTCAGTTGATTTTCTCTGGTTATCTGTTAATAGCTAATAAAAACAGCATGCAAATTTTGTAGCCTCTTTGCATTAAACCCACCTCTCAAAAGACTAACGAAGTAAAGTAGGAAAAGTTTATAGAAAAAAGTCAATCATATTCACTATTCCAGCTCCTCACAGCATCAGCAAGAGAAAAAAAAACAACCAGAGACTGGGAAGAGAGGGCTCACGCTTTCAAGCACAGACATTGCTTCATCAGAACATGTCATCAGCTTTTTTCTGGCTATAAAACACAGTTAAAGCTGCCTGGAATGTTATCACTGCTGTTGGGAGGAGAAGTGTACCTCAACCACTCTATAAAATGGCACGCACGTGGATTGCTCAAGAGATCAGAGGGACTTCTGAGGTCTAGGCTGATGGAGGTTTGATCAAGTAGAATGACATGCAAATCACTCTGAACCAGCATTAGGTGATAGAGAGGGTAGCCACTTGTCTCTGTTTGCACAGCGAGTATCCAAGCATCTTGTCAGCCCTGAAAAACAACACTTCAGCTGCTCTTATTCCATGCCACTGGCAGCTGTTGTCATACCTCAAGGTGTACATGGAAATTACACTTACTGCCAGATTCAAACACTACACTACCCTGTACATCCTGCTGAACTACCGCAGCAGAGCAGAATCCCGAACTGCCTTATCAAAAAGCATAAACCAAAGACATTAACAAGACACAGTGCTACACAGTATTAATGTAGAAGACTGAAAAATACACCTCCTCCTTTATCTCTCCCCAGACACTGACTGAAAAAACTAACAAAAATCCAGACTTCCACGACATAGGTTGACAAAGTGGAGACAGATGGCAGTGAAAAGCAAGAAATGCCAACACTCCTCTGAGGATAGTAGCTGGCTGGTCTGATGATGGACTTCAGCTCCTCTAACCTCTCATTAAGCAATTGCTGGATTCTAGTCTGAGCTCAATTTATTTTCTTTTTACAAATGAGTGGAGGCAAACACCTTCAATATGCAATTCATACCACCCATCTATGACTGAGATGACCACAAGGAAATGATACCAGCCACCCTTGGGCGCAGGAATGTGAAACTGCCCCAAATGCAGGCAGCCAGCCTGGATCACCCACTTATTTATCTGTAGCCAGAGAAACCGCAACAAATAATCCTTCCACTACTACAAAAAAAAATTTTAAAAAATCACCAAAGGAAAAAATACTGACTGCTGACCAGATACTTCGTGCCAAGGTGGATGCAGCAAGCAGTGCTTGTCCTGTGGTGAGTTTGTGGGCTGCAGCAGTCTCCACCAGGCTGCTGGAATATACAAAAAGCAACTGCCGAGCGACAGAGCACGTATCATAGAGTTGCAACAAGATTTACATCTTGTTCTGACTGCAGCAGGACAGAGTAGGTGCACAAGGGCAGTTAATTATTTTCATCTGGTGGCATATCAGGCAAGGCCCAAATGCAGGCTTTACACATTCATCTTGCTGATGGAGCAGACCCTAAAAACAAAACAAGCCACAGCCTCCAAATGAAAAACTGGCATTACACAGTCTTGCTGCCTTTGGCTTTTTTAGGAACTATCTTTTTTAGGAACTTCTTTTCATCTCAAATGGGTTTGTTGCGGTTTACTTGGACTCTGGGTACAGGGTTTTTACTACAGTTTTAAACTTTTGTTGTGTTGATTCCAGTAAGTACTTTAAAAAGAAAATTCTACCCAAGGCTGGAGTCAGCTGTACCAAAACCTGATTTTCTTTTTAGTTTTATTTTAACAGCAGCTTACCAAGAATAACCAGAAGAACTCTCCCTTGGGGAGAATAAAACTGCACTACCACTGAACTGACCTAACACCTACAAACCTCCAGCACCCTCCTGCAAAGAAACCATGTCTTGAAGCTTAAATGAGGAATCTCTGGGATGAGAAATGAAAACTAATGTATTTTGCCAGGTTAGATTTGAATACTTGCAATTGGCTTGAAACACCTACTTTTTCAGTATCAAAAGGACAGGAGTGCCTTTTGTAAAAGCTTTGAATGAAAATTTAAAGAGTTAAACTAAGAAATTATCACATATTGAAGGTATTAATTTGAACGGAAGTTGTTATGACCTCCCAGATCTCCTCCTTTTCGATCTTCTCCCAGATATCCTCATACAACCAACTCTTACTGGAAAAAATGCTCAGTGGAAGAAGGAGCATGGTTAGGCAAACAAAACTTCAGGTCTTTCATCTTGTTGAAATTTGGGTTCTTTGCATTATCTAACTCTAAATACGTGACATTCTTCCTCTGTACCTTAAGTCCCTGCACAGAACTAGCCAGTGGTCTTTGTTAGCTCATGGCACATACAGAACCCAGAGGCATCAACATCAGTATTTATCAGGCTTTTGCAAAATTGTTATTTACTGAATTCAACTCAGGTAATACTTACCTTTATAAACAAATCAGAACTCACAGATTTAGTAAGACCTTGAAATCAGCATTGGACAACTGAAGTGCAACACAATAACAATGACAGCATTCATTCATAGATACTTTAATTGCTGGTTTAATGATACATCACATCTATTGAAGCTTTTAAAGATGTTTTTATTATGGTTTTATAAATCTTTATAAAACCACCAAAGCACTTTAAAGAATCATGCTTTCTTGCGTAGTACATGAAACTAATTTCATACTGTGCTTCTGAAAGTCTATCGTGCTGTTTTTCAAGTTATTTTACAGATGGCACATTAAAAAAAAAAACAACGGAAGCATGAATTTCTAGTGACTGCAATGCAACAAGGTATCCAAACCAAGATGTTTCATTACAACTAAGTTAAAGTGTGAGTGCATTATGTAATAAACAATAGCAGTTTGGTCATTTAATCTTAATTCTGTTTACAACAAAACTAACATTTGTGCTGCACAACCTAAGATCCCACAATATAAACATAAGTTCTGTGCTGTAAAATTCCCAACAAATTACTGTCCAAAAAGAAAAACATATTTAAAGCAGGAGATCAAATCTACTCACTTTCCTCAAGAATTGCTATATTTAAGACTAGTATGACATACCAGACACAATAAGGCACAATGGGTGGTACAAACAAATGAATACAGTTGTCCATGAAACTTGTTCTCTTCCACAAATACTAAAATATGTACCGCTCAAGATAAATTTTCTCTTAAAAATGAAATACATCATCTTCTTATGAAAGTCCTATACAAAAATTTAAAATTTACACCATCTGAGCTGCCAAAAAAATAAAAAAGTGTATTGATTTCCCACAAAACTATATTTCTCACCAGCACATCCAGCCACTGGGAGGGAAGATATCCCAGCACTCTGGAAAAGAAAAGCAGTATTTCCCCTGTGTTTAAGACAAAAATATTGTATTCTGCATACAGTAGTGTATTAAACTTAAAAAAGCCTAGGACTATTAAAATTACAATATTGATTTGGAAATTATTGGTTCACTGCCTGGATGAAATAAGGCACTTTCTTCCAGCGGGCCGCACTTTTCATGTGTATGGAGATGATGAATCAGGTTCTGGTTAAAAACAAAAAGGGGCTCAGTGAGGTCCCAGAAGACGACAGGAACATTTCAACAGCAGGGGAAGACACAGGAGGTAAAACCTGGAGATGAAACTCTACACGGAAGTGGTCACTCTGTCAATGGCATTATTGACCTCGTTTTTGTTTGAATCCAGTCCTTTAGCAGCATTCATATCATTCCGTAAATTCTCCACTGTCTTTTTCATGTTCTTTAATTCTCCAGGGTGTGGAGTGGCTCGCCTTAGAAGTGTTCTCTAAAAATAAACAGTGCAATAAGTGGTTTTGCCTTTGTCTCTCTGCAAAAACAACATACACTTTCAAGGCTTCAGCATTCACATACCAAATATTAAGTATCAATTTTTTTTCCTCTTTCTCCCCCCTTTTCCTTTTCAAACTACGATGCTCTGTGCTGAACATTACTTTAAAAGCTACCTGTTTATGAAGACAAGGAAAGAGGTTTTAAGAAGTCTCTAAGAGCAAGTTTTGTCCTCTTTTGGACTACTAATCTGAAAGTCACTCAAGTCAAGTACAATTTCAAGTTATGAAGTGAAGATTCTTTCATAACTACACTGGGGAATTTTTTTCTCCCCAAAACCATACAAGTGATTTAAGACCACACTTCAAACATTCATTTGATTTTGAAAGAATCCCACAAGATCTCTTTACAGTTTTAAATAGTGTTTGTGTGGAGCTCTATTTGCCTTTCAGCCCCACCACACAATCTGCTTCTCTAGTCAATTGAGAACAAGCACCTTGAGAAGAGGGAGTATTTCTCTCCCACCTTAGACACAAGAATGTCTATCATTGTGCTGAAACCTTTACAAGGAAAACAAAATTTACAAAAACTCCAGTTTGCATCCAGGCTGGAGACCAACAGAACACCACAGAGACAATATAAGTGTAATACATGTATACATGCAATTACTGTTTAGTGGCATGCATGTAAACTGTGCAGAGTACAGCAGAACTGATGCCCCTGTAAGTGGGTGCTTTGGTCCAGACTGCTTAGGAAATATGCCCTTCCTTCTCCTCAGGAAGATCATAAACTTTATTCCCCTAGGAAGGTTCTTGCCTGAAATCAGGCTGTAATACCATGACTGGAAGCAGCTATCTTCAACACCTGAGCCCTCACTACTGTATGGACATTCTCAGGTTGGCACGGCTGTTAAGCAGCATCATCCTGAACTCCCTATCACTCAGTGAACCATGCCAGTTAAGGCACATTTTGTTTCTGCTGCTTTGGAGTAAGCAGCTACCTTACTTGTTCATTTCCATGCTAAAGTAAGAGTTTTTATAATCACTTTTCAAACTAAAACAATCTAGACAGTGCCCTGAAGTACTGCAAGCTAAGATCTAATGAGGACCACCAGCAATGTTTTAGAGCATCACAGAAGCATGCTGAAAACGTGACTGAAGCCGTCTTAATCTTTACATGGAGTTTAATTGTTAATAAAAGCTAGTAAAACTACAGCAGATCATGCCGTGTTTTGATCTTCAGAATATGCAGAGCCCAACTTAATGGAGAGGTCTTATAAGTACAGTGACAGATGTTCCCACATCCTTTGTTTAAGTGGGAAACTAATGAGCAACATTCCTGCTGTTTATGGACACTATGGTTGTTTCAATGCAAATGGTGGAGTTAAACAAAAAAAAAAAAAAAGAATGAGAGAGAGCAAGAAAGAGACTGGAAATAGAAATTAGAGAGACAAACAATAGCAAACTTAATAGAGACACATGCCAGAGTGCTGGAATCCTAAATTAGACCCTATATACTTTCAGGCAGTAAAGCTTCACAGATGCAGAGAAAGATCCTATCTTCTTTCTGGAAAGAAAACATCCTGAATAGACAAAAGAAAACAAAGCAAAACAGAAGACTGTCCTGCATCAGAATATAAAAGTTGTATTCAAAGCAGAAAGAACAAAAGCATTTAAAGTCAACATAAAAAGTTTCAGCAGCCAACATGAACAGTTTCTTCTCTAAATGTACACACAAAGCATGCAGTCCAAGCTGAAATATTTACAGCAAGAATGCTCAGAGACTTTTTATACTTTTTCATTAATGTCACAGTGTCTGGAGGTATCCAAAGGCTTGGAAAACATACCATTTCATTTTCCTCTTCATCTTTTTCATCCTCTAAGAAGCGAATTGCACTGACTCTATTCACTGCCCGCTCGTTCCATGTTTCATCTGACATTTCATTTACCAAACTCTCCAATGCACCACATCGTGGTAGGTTATCTGTCAGAAGAGGAAAATGTAACTCAAGATTCACAGCAACATGCATATGAGGTCATACAATCAACATGCTATGTTGTTCATAATTGCAATAGCTGAACAATCACTCATCCAAGACTTACAAGCGGATATTTCTACTATTTTTGGAAAAAAACAGAACTTGCATTAGTTTTCTGTTATCAAGTACACACACTAAATGGTTTCTGTATAAATTAGGTATTTCTGTACTTGGACTGTTTCAGAATTTTAGAATAGAGATTTGCCACTATACATGCTTGTTTTGTGGAACATGGCTGCCAGTTGACACTAGCCAGTTCTCTAAATGGCGTTCCATAACACAGGATTATTGCTTTTACTTACCTCATCCTTTCAGTATTGCTATGCATACACATCTAACAATCTAAATTCCAAGCCTTCTACCTTTGAAGCCATGAGATTCATCTGGAGAGGAGGAAATCCAGTTTCTAGTATCAAGGCCTTTAGCGAAAGTCGACTTCTGTTACTCTTCTTGAACTAGCTACATCTTCTCTAATTCTAAAGGGGTTCATTCATCTATTTATTTTAATTCTTAATTATTCTTAAAATCCAGGAGCTGAAAACAGACATTTCTACACTCCTACTGCTTTAATAGTTACTATTTGCTCCAGCCATATACGATTGAAACACTGGAATTAAGTCTGGGTACCTACAATAGAGATACCCTCAGCTGAACTTTTCTCCTCAGGCCCCTTTGTACTCAGTGGACAAGAACCCACATGACTTTCTTTTAAAAGTCCATTCTTGGATGGGATAAATTACTCCCCAGTCATTACAGCAGAAATTTAAATATTAGCTCAGAGGAAACCCCTTCAATGTTCACACACAGCTTTAGAAGCTTGAGGACAAAAAACATTCCTAAGTTACTGGAGTAGCAACACAATCAACGAAAGAGTTTATGGTTCCACCTGACCCAGAGGCAAGTTTCAGCACAAAAGGGACAAGCAACTTATAATGCAATTCTACACTTGTTAATGAATATAATAAAGCTACTGTACTGCATCTTTGCTTGAAAGAAAATTAGCTTGCTACAAAGTGTACTTTTTATTATTAGCTAAGCAATTTATTTTGCTGGTAAAAAGATTGCAGTTGGAAAGCCACCATTTTTCCATGTGTGTATATACGTATATATACGTAAGATGCATAATCAATGTACACAAATATGGACACCACTACTTGGCTCACTGGCAAGCCTCACAACAGTGATATGAGTAATTATTTTTCTTCCAGATCTGTATTTTATTTATTGTAGCTGCCATCACAGTATTTTCAATAACACTCAGTGTCAAGTTTTCAAGTCTTCTGAAGACTATTAGGATAATAGAAAAAACAAAAGTTTAATATTGAAAATTCAACCAGAACTTTGCTACTTTGCTCACTAGAGCTTATGCATGTTTAACAAATCTTTATGGGACAACTCAGTAAACAAAGAAGTAGTACTTCTGTACATAATGAAAAGCTGACTCTAGGCACTTACCTTGGCAACCAGGCTCAGAAGGCATTTGAGGAAGTAATACACATGTTAAAATCTTTTCTCCTGTTTCAGGGTCTGTGTCAGTCTGAAATGTCAGCAGAGGTTGGGACTGGTTATCAGACAACCACAAAGCCTTCAGCTTTAAAGTAGTCAGTGAAATGGGAAGATACATCAGCCTAGTTCAAAAAAGCAAAGTAAAAAAGTCAGGGTAATCTCTGGGAGACTTAATAGATGGTCATGAAGTCAGCTCAAGTATACATGGCTGAGCTGGAACAAACAGGATTGAAACTAATGCCTCTAATAGAAGGTATTGCAGTAGTCATCAATTCCAACTACTCCATTCTTTAAAAAAAAAAACAAACCTGCAGCTTAACTTTATACCATAATCCTCTGAAGCTGTGAATAACACGTAGAACTATGCTGAGGCTTCTCTACTGCAATGAAGTGCTCTGGAAAGCAGACAGCCACTTCTCATCAGGAGTTTTACATGTAAACAGTGACCAGAACAGAAATATGTAAGTGCCTGTGAGACTATATTGCATAGATAAGATGCCATTCGCTCTTCATCATTTTTGGGTTTTTTTTCCATTTAAGTTCCTACTAAGAAACTGAACTGATTTGCTGGTTTGTGCTTTAATCCACTCCTTTTTGCATGGTGATGTTTGAAGCAGTAAGATTTGTGAGAAGCTGCAAGGTCAAAGTGGCTTTCCGTGTTACTCACACTGCATCGTGAAGATAAGACACTCAGCATTGGTGCCACTTGACATTACAGCTTGGTAGCTTCACCTGAAGCTCTATCCACTGCCTAGAATCTAAGTTTTAATTCAAAAATATATGAATCCAGAGGGGTTTTTTTAAACCCATTCTCTTCCTCAGGGTCAAAGTAATCCAAAAATCACACTCATGACAACACACGATTTATGGTGCTCTTGGCCCAAGGGGAAGACTACTTTGACAATTTTAACAGTAACGCTAACATGAATGTCATAACCAGTTTACTACTCCATTCTTAGATGTAATATCTTTTGCTATCAAAATTAAGTAAATACAGCAAAAAACCATGAAAATACAAAAATCTCTTGCCTGTTTCCAGCAACATCCAGGACATGAAGTTCAGTGGCCTGTGAAATTTCAGAGGGAATTCGAGATAATCTGTTGTCACGTACAGAAAAGACGTTAAGACTGCAGCAGCCCCCAACCTACATTTGAGAAGAGGGGGGGAAAAAAAAGAGCAAGTCTGGTTTTGTTGCAGTACCACAGTGTAACAAAGGCATGCAGTACGGGTCACGGAGTGTGTCACAGCTCATTCAAGTTACAATGCCCGCCAGACACTTCCCTCAGAGGTCCAGACTGCAAACAAGTGTTAGTTCAGAAGTCTGACCTGAAGCAAGGCTGTAGGAGCAGTCTCCTGAACATCTGTATCTGCAAATAACGGATATCTTTACATATAGGTCACATTCTAGCTACCTTTCAGAGCCTTCCACATCTGGAAGAAACCAGTAACCACACAGCAGCTACTATGTGCCCAACATTTACAAAAAACCCTACACTTAACTTTTTCTAGCTCTACATTTTACATATTAATTCATTCTTTCCTCATGGCAACTTTATATCCAAGCAAGTGTAATGGGGCTTGAAGCAAGGTAAAATGCTAAATACACCAATTAACTCCCAAAATTTATTGAGTCCACAAAGATTAATGAAGAGTTCACTAGAAGCAGAAGACTCAGTAAAATCTTAGATGCCCTGATTCATTAGAAGCACCTCATTTCAACATGATTCCCACATGAACTGGCCTTCTTTAATCTATTTTAATCTAATATCCTCTGTCTCTATCAATTTACTCAAATGTAAGCATTTGTATTCTCAAGCTAGTTAGTTTTTTGGGTGCAAAAGATGGGATTTTTTAGTTTTACCTTTAAAAATCTACATTTTACACCAACACTAGCTGTTTTCAGAAAAACAAATCCCCCACATTTGATTAAAAAAAAAACTCATTCCAACTTTATGCTCTAGACGGAACTACTATAAACAGGAAGATTATTAGTTGCAGCAACTCAAAAGCTGCTTCAAGTAACTCTTTGTTCCTATTAACAAAGGAAACTTACCTTTGTTTGCTTATCATACAGAGTTTCAAAAGGCAGTGTTGTTTGTTTGCCAGTTGCAAAATTCAACATAAGAAGGGGGAAAAAGATTTTTCTTCTCTTACTCCAAGTATTGGAGGCAAAATATCCCAATGCCATTTGAAGCTTTCAAGTTAAGTGGACTTAGAATCTAATTATAGAGCTAGAGTCCAAACTAAACACCGTGAAAAATCTCAGTTCAAAAATTAGAGGACGTCTATAGTGACATACATCTAAAAAGGTTCTCCTCTCACACTAAGTCACTCCTTGGCCAGGAGTCCCCAAAACTAAGCTGAAATTATTGTGTTCTTGTTAACTGTCAGTTGAGTCTTTGCAAAACCCACAATTCAGTCCAAACCTAAGACTGGGATTTATAGACAAATAGCACAAAATATTTTACCCAGTCAGAGTAAAAAGAGTGTTGATTTAACCTACACTATTTACTTAGAAAAAAGCCACTTTTAAAGGATGCAACTGTGACTCACAAAATAAAACAAACAAATGGAGCATTTATAGCCCACTCACCTTCCTTTGTATCACAAATGCTTTTAAACGGAAGAAAACAGCAATCACCTGCTCAAGGCTTCAGATTCACAAGCTATTTACAGCACAAAGCTAAAGCACTACATTCTTGACAAAACCAAATCTGTGATATTTCCCTTAAATCACTGCACTCTTAAGATGCAGCTATTTCACAAGATTATCCGTTTTCCCGGCCCTGTGTACAACAGAAGCATGAACCTTGCAAGCCATTTTAGCTTGTGAATCAAAGCCCTTAGGAACTAGCACTCAAATAGTAAGCAAACATTTCTTGGTGCAAGAATTCTGCTATTCACACTTTAAAGCATGTATAAATTCCTAAATAATGTGCCTTCACACGTTCACAGAACACAGTGTGACATTAAAAAAAATGCATACACGCTAAGTGTCTAATTGGTGTTTCTAGAGGAGCTGTGAAAAGCAAGAAATACAATTAGGGAATGTTGATGAGCTGGCAAGTGATGCCCTCAGTGTACACAAAGTATTCCCTTTTCACGAATGAAGTTTGCTCAGTCTTGGAGCATGGAGATCCAAACAGGTTAGCCAAACAAAGTAAAGCCATGCAGCCCTGATGAGACCAAAACTTCTATACTTTTGACAATGGAAAAATGCAGCAGTGGAACTGGGACAGCCTGAGTCATCATGCATTTAAAGCAGTTTAATGAAAGGTAATAGTAGAACCGTGGACTGAAGAATACTTACAGGGTTATCAATTTACCTGACCCATAACTTTCCAAGCGGCTAACAATTAAGAAAATACAAGAGATGTTCAATTTATTTTTCTTTATCCATACTGGACAAGAGCATGCCAACAAATGGAGACAGAACATACATTCTTCTACTGCCAAAGGGGGTTATAACTCCTAAATCATTTAAACTTCAGTTAATTTAACTTTGCTCTCTATCAGTCAACAGGCTGCTGTTCAAAGGTTTTGCCTCATCCAAAGGTAGTGAAGACCTTTTATTTTAATAGGGTACTAGGGTAGATAAGAAAGAGACAGTGAGTTTTTTAATGGAACTGTTTTTAGAAAATGCAGACAGCATTTAACAAGCAGCATCAAGTGAGATATCACAAAGAAAAAAAAAGACAGGCCGACAGTTAAGAATCAACTAAAATCTTTGTCATTTCAAACAAAGATGGCACCCATCCAGCAGTATAGAAAGACATCAGGTCCAACGTTTGAAAACCTAAACATGAAGCAGTACCATGGAGGCAAAGTGCACACACTACATGGCATGCAGAAAGGAACACACTGTTGTGGCCACCATGAAGTAACAGGGTATCAGAACGTCGCTGGTTTGGCTCAGAGTGGTTAAGTGAGGAAGAACCATGCTTTCCAAGGGTCACATGCTCACAGCAGACTGTGCCAAACCACCGCATACGCACCAAGGACACAGCTGAGGCCACAAGCCCATTCACCAGTTAAGCACACACTTCATTTCCTGCACAGACTTCACTTAATGGTACAAGCATGTGCTCAGTTCTAGGCCCTGAGTAACTGTTCCAAGGACTGGAGGCTTGAGGAAGTCCTCATGTTCTTCTGTAGTGAGCAGGACATCAGGAAAATACCTTGCATGAGTTGTGCATACCTAAGTCATAGTCCTGAGACTTAGTTCATTTTAGCAACTTTAGTTTAAGGCTTATTGACTTGTCACATCACAACAACTCCAAAGAACAGTAAGCCTAGATAAAAACCAAAAGGAAGGCCACAAAAACAAAGCCCATACATCAGTCAGTCAGGAAATGGTCATGACTGTGAAGTGCCCATTTTAAGATCATTGATACTATGAAGATGGAACAAAACTGCATATTTGCACTCAGATGGGCTTGATTGAGAGGAAGAGCTTCACTAGGCCTCTGGGTTCCACACAAAACTTTAACCCTGTAAACCCTTTAACTTTAATGGATAATCTTATTGCCCTTTTCTTCTATCTCAGTCTGAAGCTCACCTTTCTAACAGTTTTCTCATTCTGGAGAAGCAGTAAGGCAAAAAAATTACTTTATGACAAATACTGTAATGACTAGTCTTAAGTTGCCATGTGAATAGCTGAAAAGTCCAGTGGCACATCTCTTTTGTTCAACTCTCAAAACAGCTGTCAGCGTCAAAAACTCTTGGAGACTTATATAAGTCTGATAAATACAGTGGCAATTAAAACACAGTTCCTCCTCTGTTGTAAAATGTTTTCCAGGGTGTCATATCCAAAATTTTATTTGGGTTCAAACTACATAAAGTCAGAATTTTCCTTGGCTCCACATAAAGTATACCAATTCTTTAACTGCAAGCACAGAATACATTCAGAGGTGGAAAAAAGTGCCCAATTCACTATCATGAACTATTATTCAGTTGCTGTTATTAACTTTAAATTGGCTAGGAAAATCTTCAGCAAACTCACTTCAACGCCTCCTGAACCACTGGTGAACAGCAGGAGAGGAGCTCACCAAGACAGCTTCTTAGCCCTCTGGCTCAAGACAAGTTTTCCTGCACTTTTCCTTAGTGCCCTTCTTTTTTTCCTCTGAGACATACATATTTCTATACAAATGAGGAAAGGCACAGGACACCAAAAGTTAAAATCAGAAAAAACAAAGTGGTCCCAACTTGTTTTAAAAAAATAAAATTTAAAAAGCACAGTTATTGCCAGAAAAAACCTTGTAGTTTTACCTAATGGAGTAATAATTCTCACAATATACCTCAGAGCCAGGAAGGACACATTACCAGATCTCTGAAGGTTGTAAAGACTCATTAACAAAAGCATATTAACTGGAAAACATTCCAAGGAGGTTATTTATGCAAGAGCCAAAATCAACACACCAGTTTCATCAGCATTCCTGCCAGGGTGGGATTTCAATACCAAAGAGTCACCAGGCAGGTCTTTCAAGTTTAAGGGGAAAAACATTTCTAACTATGAACAGGTTTAGACATTCTCAGTTCTTGCTGAAGTCTGTTTCACCACTTCAGGCAGAGAAGGACTAAGCTGCAAAACGAGACACTGAAGACAAAATCTGTCATGACTCAAGCCTTGGTCATATATTCAGTTCTTGCACGTTTTACCTTTATCAGTACACAATACAGAAGAACCTTTGAACCAGGAAACTTTAAAGGTGTATTTGCATACAAACTCCTCAATAATCCCAAGTCAAGAAATTTTACACCAAAAGATAACGAATGGTTTTACAAGTGTGCCTTGAAGCAATCCTGCAATGTAATGGTTTAACACAGTGACTCAAAATCCAATTCTCTTGAACTCTTAACAAAACAAGACCAAATCAACATCCTTCTACCCCCTTCCCCAAAAACCACCAAAAAAACCACACACCACCACAGAAAAGCTAGAACTCAGAGATTATCTCACCAGGCTACATTAGAGCAGGCACATAATTTTCACCATCCTATCTATAAAAGTGGTCTTTGCTACGGGAATAATTCCTGATGAAACGACAGCAACACCAAGCAGATACAGTACCGGGTACATGGACTCTTCTCTCTAGCTGAATTCCACTTCTTTCTACACACATTACAAGACTGTTTCTTTATCTCTCTCCAACAGAAACCAGTAGCAGCCTCTCCCACATCCAGTTTTTTAGGGACGAAGACCACATATGCACAGCTGCTCTAGCACTCCGTAAGGCAGAGGAAGAATGGAAGAGGGAAGAAAAACATGTAAAGGAAAAGAGGGAAAGATACTGAGGAACAATATAGTGCATACTCTACTTCTGTGAAGGGGGAACCAGTGTACAAACTGATGTGCAAAGGTCCAAGACCCCAGTCTTTGCCATACTGTCTCAGGAGACATCTTAAGCAACACAGAGCAGGCAGGAGTGTTGAAAACTGCTTCTGTCAGAAGCTTGTGCCTGTCTTTAAATCTTAGTTAGTCAGTTTAGCATGAAAATAAACAGAAAACATAGTATGCTTTCTCACTGTCAGGCAGAGCCTTCCAACAGACAGAAAAAGGTGACACATTTTTCTATCTTACCAATGTATTTTGTATTATTCTTTTTCCAAGTCAGTAATGATGAGAACAAAAATGGAAATTGAACATTTCACCTAAGAAACCAAATTGCTCCTCCCTGCCATCCAAACGAAAACTCAGAATTGGAATCTTTGCCATTATCAGCCCTCTAAAACTGCTCCTGTGGATGCTTGGCATAACAGCAAACAGTACTTGTTATACCTCTAAACTCAGTTTAGGTAGAACAATTTTATTTTAAAGCTATAAAATGTGACGCTTCACTTAATTCCTCTGAATTTTAAACAGAAAACCTGTACTATGAGATCTTCATGTTTGGTTTAAAGCAAAATGCTGCTGGTTAGGAAAAATACTACACCAAGACAATGCAGCTCCAGGAACAGATGGAACATGGGCAGAGAGCAGTAGATTCCTTTGTTTTCGAAACTACCATTTCAGCCCTCTAAAAACACTCAGGGAAAATGTATACTGTGCAGCCTAAGCCCAAGGAATTAGAACTAAAACTTAAAAAACTGAAACTGAGAAGTCTTGTTAGCTAGACAGTAGGTTCTGCAGTACACACATATTAACAGTATTTTTGAGGCACGCCATTGCCATCAGTTATTTATGCTTTCTGCTTGTAACATTACCAGCTTGGAATTCAAATGCAGTGAACAAGGGTGAGATGACCCTGCAGTTAGAGAAGGTCCGACTTCCTTTAAAATTAGATACTAAAAATTTAAATATCTGCAGAGCAAAACATAAAAACTTACATTACATGTAATTTCAAAGCATTTTTTCTAATGAGACAGACATGCTGGTATGAACACCTTTAAAGGAAAAATAAAAATTTTATTTCAAAGTCACTGATAGGCAGCCAAAGAGCTCTGTTTCCCTGCCAAGCTCCCTTGGGAACCACCCTCTCCCATTTTTATTTCCTGGACTTCCACAACTCCCCAGCTCACCTCATTCCCGACACTACCTTCCATTTCCTCATTATTCACCTCCTCCAAACACAGGCTCATTGCTGTCTTCATTCCACCTCTGTGCAGGTGTCTCCCTCCCTCTCTCATGTGCACTGATGTTCTCTAGACACATTCTTATTCTTCACCTCACCCCTGGATATCCCCCAACTCCTTCACCTACTGAGCAACACATTCCACCTCTGAAAGATGTTGCTGGTTCCAAGTCTTCAGTATCTTGCTCAGTATTAATCCCTCTATTGTTCTGCACTGAGCTCTTGACCCCACTAAGCCCCCAAAACAGACACACTCCATATTCACACTGCTTTTACCTGCTTCTGCAGCTGAGCCTTCTCCTCTTGCCTGCTCCTGTCCCTGCTTCTTCCAAGCCACACTGATTGCTCTTATGCACCATCTCCAGTATCATGCATTCCATTAACTGAGAAAAGTGCTCATACACTACACAAGCTACTAACGGCCAATCTGGAAATAAACTGTACCAGTAAAAACTTCCCTGCTAAACTCAGAACAGTTCTGCTCAAAGGTGGAGTAGACATAAAACTGAAGAAGTCTCAACCACAGGTATTTTACCATACCTGATGTATTAAAGTCCTTTGTAAAGACATGGAAAGTCTTCTGCTGAATGAGCACAAGATCAGAAAGATACTAAGCTATTAGAGAGCATCCAAAAGAGGGCAACAAAGATGGAGAAAGGCCTTGAGGGGAAGCCATGTGAGGAGCAGCTGAGGTCACTTGGTCTGTTCCCCCCGGAGGAGACTGAGGGGAAACCTCATTGCAGTCACAACTTCTTGTGAGGGGAAGAGGAAGGGCAGGCACTGATCTCTTCTCTGTGGTGACCTGAGGAGATGGCCTGAAGCTGTGTCAGGGGAGGTTTAAGCTGGATATTAGAAAAAGATTCTTCACCCAGAGGGTGGCTGGACACTGAAGAAGCTCCCCAGGGATGTGGTCACAGCACCAGCCTGACAGAGTTTGAGAAGTGTTTGGACAATGCTGTCAGGTACATGGGGTGACTCTTGGGATGTTGTGTGCAGGGCCAGGAGGTGGACTCCATGATCCTGATGGGTTCCTTCCAACTCAGTGTATCTTTTGATGAAAACTGCCATCACATACCAACCCAGATAGTTTTCCCAGGGTTTTGCCTCTTGCTTGCCATCATGCAACCTGTCTGCATGAGGCCTGTCTCAATTCTCTGTTCAGAACCAGAAGCACCACTGCAGAGAAGACACTGTTCTGCTACAAAAGCTGCAGTATTCACATGTCTCCCCCCTCACATTTCTCCCGGTTAGGTAACCGGTCTGTGGCAGCTCAGACCCAGGAACTGGAATTGTTGCTGCCAGTGCTACAGCAGCATCATCTGCCCCTACTTGATCCCTCTTCTTCAGACAATCAGCCCTCCCCCATCTCCTTGCCACTTTGCTTCCTTCTCATACCTCCTTCTTGAGCTGTCCAAGCTCTGTAAGGAAGCGAGCCAGAGCTGATAACTCCTCTCAATTTCCATCCATTGGCTGTCACCTGAGTACACAACCCTCCTGCTCCTTAGGTGACCGAAAGTGGAGAACAGAAGCTACAACCTCAGAGCCACAGGCTAGATAGGAAAATTAAGAGGTAGAATTACTTGGACAAAAACTACAGAGAAAAAGTAGTACAAACAGAATTAACTCACAGTCCCATGCTCCAATCACAGGATGCTGCTTTCCCAACTTCTTTCCACAATTTACTGCTGAACTAAACTTGTAAAGCCTTCACTATATATAGTTTCACAACACAAACTCTAGCCCTGTTTCATTCCACAGATTATTACAATAGACAAGAAATCCTAGTGCTCACAGATGTAAAATTTGAGGTATCTTGGTCACATCAGGACCTTATATTTAAGGGCAAAAGCAGTCCAGAGATCTCCAAAACCAAAAAGACTGTCAAGACAGACAGCGAGCCACTTTTCAGAGTATGAAACTTTCCCTTTGATACTGGTCACAGGAGCAAGGCGAGGAAGAGTGTGGCACTAGTTTCATACTACATACAGAAGAGACATATTGGTGTTGCATTCACCCTACCAGAACTCCGAGTATTCAAATAGTGTGGGACCTGACATACAGACTGGGAATTACCACTTAAAAGCTAATTAAACCCAAGTTAGTTCAAGCTAACCAGATCCAATCCTTTTTGTTCAACTACAAAGACATTTTGCACTTCCAAGCCACCAAATGACCACAGTTCAGATCTAGTGGACAAGTTTCTGGTTGTGATCAGTTTGGAAAGAATATCCACTGGACCAAAGTAGTCTACTACTTCTTGTAGGCATTTGAAATCAATAGTTTTCTGTTTCTACAATCTCATCTGCACAAAACTTACCTCTTTGGGCAAAGATGTTAATTTGTTTCTATCAGCATTCAAATTGTTCAGCCTCTTTAGTTTTCCAATGGTCTTCGGCAATGACTGTGCCAACAAAAACAAAATAATACACAAACAAAATTCATGAATACACAGAGTCAAGAAAAAACCCTTAACTCACTTTTAATATTAATTAACAGTCTGATCCACTTTCAAAATTGAAGTGTAGTTAATCCTCATTACTGCCAGACTTTGTGAAGAAGATCCAAAGGTTTATGTAACAGAACAAGTGTCCAGGAACGTCAGTTTCTAACACAAATTCACTCATTAATTATCTCTGCACTATGACAATAGACACACAACAGCTGTGTACAGAATGCATGTATGTAGGATGTACGTATTATCTAACTTTACACTCCCAAAATTGCTTCTTGGTTACCTATCTTCTAACTCAGGTACTATGAACTGACCGTTGGAGAGGCGTCTTTTTAAGTCTTAGGCTTCTAACTGAACCAAGCACCAACTGAGCTTAAGAAATGCTCAAACCTAGTTTATTTAGACAGCTACTCTCCAAGTGTCAGTGTCACATGAAGTTCCAAAATAATGGAAGGAGATGTCTAACAGAAGAAATTCTGAGATTTTATTTTAATTGACCACATATCATATTTAATACCTGGCTAGAGCAGATCAGCAGAGCAAGGAGCAGTATGAGCTCTGCAGTGCTCAGGGCTTCTACTCAGTTCCAGCAAGACTGATCCAGATAATGCACGGCAAAAAACTGGCAATAATGCAATACAGCACAAACCACCACTTAAAAAACACAACAAAGTGATATCTGCACCCCACATGCTCCAATTCTCTCACTGGTCATGAAAGACTCAAGAGTGAATATGTAATTGCTTAAGCATTTGAAGGGCAGATTGTTGCTACACACAGCTTGATCTCCAGCATTCATTTAACAGGTAAGAAATAAGATGCGTTTAAAGAAAATGCACTACTTAGCAGTAACAAGAGTGAGTAACCTAATGAGCTGAGTGATTCAGCACTTAACAGCAAGTCTTATTACCATCTACCATTTGAGCAGCCATGACCACGCATACCTGCAGCTGGTTTTCTGTGAGAACTAGTTCAGTAAGGCTTTCACAGTCTCCAATGGAATCAGTTAGTTGAATCAGTTTGTTCTGATCAACCTTCAAAATGGAGAGCCTCCGCAATTTTCCTGGACAGAAAATACAACATGGATTTTTAGTCTAGTATCCTCCAATACCTTTAATTACATCATTTTTTACTGCTGCAAAACTTTCAAAAATCCTCTAAAAATATGAAAAAAATTTTAGCTAAAATAAAAGAACCCAAGTGCTGCTTCACTTAGTGCTTGCGCTATTTTCACAAATTTTAATATCACTGAATTAAAACTCAATAGAAATATTCATATCAACATTTAAGCATAATAATTGTAATAAAGTTACAATCTGAATGATATCCCATGTAAACATCAAGGATGTGTCCACCCAAATGTCTATAAACAAGTGAAAATTATCTGTTTGCTCCTCAATTATACAGTGTTCATTAATAAAGGAATGTTCAGAAGATTACCTACACCTAATCAGCCACACTGAAGAGACAGCCCAAACCCAAACAGGATTGAGGTCTCTTTGTCCTAACAGAGAACCTGGTTAGTCAGACATTAAATGTGAGTTTATTCTTTAGATCAGAAATCAAACATCTTTGAAGGTGATTTTCTCACTAAGAACAAAATACTATTTCAGTGCAGAACACTCACTTTGTTCTACTCCTTTGTATCAGAATGGTCTTTGGTGCAAAAGCTGACTCAGGCAGAGCCCAAGACAGAGAATTCAGGAGACAACACTAGCTGCTGACACCTCCCTGCCATCCCTATGTGATCCAAAACAGCTCTAATAGTCTGGAGTATCAAATTCATTGATGATGCTAAATCATGAAGACATATCTGACACACAAAGACAGCAACCTGAACAGAAATCTGCAGTTTAGCACAGAGAAGTGCAGAGCTCTGCACTCAGACAGAATAAACCTGTGCACCAGCACAGGGAAGTGAAATACACAGCTATGAAAAAGCCCTGCAGGAAAGGACACGGATATTATGGTGAGCACCAGGCTGAACACTACATAGCAGTGAGCTCTCATCACAAACAAACACCAACTAGACTACATTAGAATTATAGCCAGCAGATCAATGGAAGGTGCTATATCCTATCTACCTGCAATTAGTGAAACCACACCTGTAAAATCATTCTCAGTTTTATGTGATGTCCCCTCAAATCCCCTGTTCCAGTGATGGGGGTCCAGTAGGAAGCTATCAAGATGGCCAGAGCACAGACGAGCTGAGGCTGAAGGAGCTGGTTTTGCTGACTCCCACCAAGAGACAGCCAAGGAGGCACCTAGGAACTGCCCAGAACCACTTGCAGGGGACTCACAGACATGACAGAGCCAAACTCTTCTCTGCAGTGGCAGGTGAGGCAGCAATGGCTGCAAATCCCAGAGTGGGAGATCCCAGCTGGACATCAGAAGCAGCTTCTCCAGTGGGAGGGAGTGCAGCACTGGCACAGGCTGCCTGGGGGGGCTGGGGCTCCCTCAGAGCGCTGGGGCTTGGGTGAGACATGGCCACAGCTGACCTGAGCCACTGGCACTGGTGAGAGCCCTGCTTTGAGAGCTCCACAGATGCTCCAATCCCACCAAGGATTCAGTGATCAGCTGGGCAATCCCAGGAGCTTCCACAGAGACCAGCAAGGTTCACTTCTGCCAGCAGGCTCCATCTAGCCAGGTGCACGGGCTGCTGACTTTCAGGAGCTACACCTCCGTTTCTGATGTACAGCAACTGCACTGGCCAGCACAGGCCATCAGAGAGGGCTGCTACAACTCCCTGTCAAACACACATTAGGCAGCTGTAGGACCCGAATGTTAAATACAGTTAAACCACAATCACAAGTCCTCCTTCCCTTACACCTTTATTTTGGACGGTTAAAAGAAAAAAAAAAAAAGGTCCTTTCAAGGAGAAGGTGCACTCCTACAACATGGAACTTTCCAGAAAAACAGCTGATGAGTAGAGAAAAAATGCTTGTTTGACTACTTGTCACAACTACTGCATGGGTAAAAAATATACACCTTAAAAAAGGCACGGGTAATGCTTCAGGAAACATTCTTCAGCTACTGAACCCAATCTAAGGGGTCAGATACACAAAGGTTGTAGTTTGGATCCTCAAGGGCAAGGACTGATGGGCTGCAAGGCAAACAGTCTTCCACTAGGTTCAGTAGAGGATTAATCACATTGCCTAACTGAAGATAAATAAACATCACCATCCAAAATTCTGTATTTTTTGTAGTGATACTTTCAGCCAGTCTTATCAAGTGACCCACAGCATGTTACGAGCTAAATTTTTACAATGTTAAAGAGTTCTGATGGTGACATGGATACAATGGGAACTGAAGGGACATATTAACTTTTATGTTGTGTGGGAGATACCAAGTGAAGACTGAAAAAGGATTATGAGGGAGTCATTATGCAGACAATTAAAATGCAGAATTAATAGAGCTAGGCATTTCATACTAAAAGCAAAAGGAAAAAAAACAACCTGGGACAAGCTCATCCCTTGCACTAGAAGACTTAAAAAAACCCAAATGACTTCCAGTTATGATGGATTAAATGGTTCTGTGCGATAGCATTCACCTTGTACTTACCAATGCCATCAGGTAAAACGTGAAGTAAATTCTGAGAAACAAGCAAGTCTGTTAAAGAAGTCAGACCACTAATTTCTTCAGGAAGACATTCCAATTTATTTTCAGAAACATCCAGACAAAGCAGGTTTTTCAGGTTTCCTACTTCCTGTGATACAAGACAAAAAATTTAAGTCATGCCCAAACATGTAAGAAAGCATTTTGAAAAATGTACCATCACAATGAAATTCCACAAAGAAAAACAATTATCTGTATGACCTCTTAATTGGCCATTTTTTGTACAACCTCTAAAAGCAGAAAAAAAGTAAATAATTACACTTTACATATGATAAACTAACCAAGTGATTTAATCATGGTTTCTTATTTTAAATATTAAACTGCCTTCAGTAGTCAGGCAAGCTATGCTGAGCACACCCAGGCAAGCACCAGCCAAACCTGGAGTTTTCCTCAAGTAAAGACTGCAGAGTTGTTTTTTTCAGAATGGC
This sequence comes from Drymodes brunneopygia, assembly GCA_013400955.1. Lineage (NCBI taxonomy): Eukaryota > Metazoa > Chordata > Aves > Passeriformes > Petroicidae > Drymodes > Drymodes brunneopygia. Next base: position 477,526 of record VZTZ01039314.1, read on the forward strand.
AGATTATCAACCACTACGTAATTAAAGTCTACCCCTCCCAATTAACCCTAGGCAAATTAGGATTAGTCTCTCCTGGCTGCTACAGCAACATGCCATGACAGCTAGGGATTTCGTATCTTCACATCTCCCAACTACAACAAATGTAGAAATAGGAATTGGGGATGTTGCTCTAGCAAGCATATTTGAACTGCCAAGCTATACTGCCATCATCTAATATTATTAATGACTATTCAAGTTTTTTATCATGGCAATCCAACCATTAGACAGAAAAATACCTTTGCCTCTATTAGCTATCAGAGCACACCTCCCCCATTCTCCATGCACACAGATATCCCTATACACACTGGAGAATAGATCTCATTTTAGTCATCCAAATCCTCTTTCAGAGAACAGAATGGCTGAGGAAGAAATGCCTTTTAGTTTTACATATACGAAATTTTCATACAGCAACGGCCTTGATCCTAGCTTACAAGATCAGCTCTTTTACCTTCTAAATGTCTGCCTCTCAAGTGGATCTTTCATTAAACACATATCCTTTATCCTATAAATTCATTCTTTGGACATTGGACAAAACACACAATGGCTAGTTTTAATAAAAATGGCTGCTGAAGTCACACTTGCCCTTTTATGAATGATCATCTCTACTTATTAGGCCAAGCCAACAAAAACGAAGTCAACTAAACCCACTAAACTGTAACTGATTTACATAACACACAGTTGACAATGAGATCCATACAGCAAGTAACAGCAAACTGCAGGAGGAACAGAAGAAAACGGATTTTGACTTGGCTGTAGAGGAAAAAGAGGGAAAAGGAACCATCCCACATATTAAAGAAGTTCTTAAGAAAGGGAATTTAGAGTGCTGTAAACTTTAAGTGCTAAGTTCCCTCATCCTGTGACTGATACCAGATGGGGGATTTCCCTGCATAAATAAGAATTTCTATTTATGGCAACAGTTCCACAACTGTACTTCTTCCAAACACCATGCTTAAATGGATGAAGATGACTATAAAAAATGAAGGGGGGGAAAAAAAAAAGGTATTCATACTCAAAACTTTTAAAACTGCAATTCAGATACATACACAAGGTGAGCATTAGCTCAGACAACTAATGGCTCCCGGATCTTAGGGCAAGAACTATAAACTAAGGATGTGTCATCCTACAAACGGAACAATGTGCCTATTAGGAAACAATTCCTTTGTCAAATGCTTAAAAGAAAATTTCTGACAACATACAGTATCATGGCCAAACCCTTGCAGAGGAACTTAGTAAGAGAAAAAACCCTTACACACCCAAAACTAAACCCAGGCAAAGTAGACTGAGAAAAATATTCCATTTTAAAGCACTTCCCTTTAGGAATGAATGAAAAGGTTTCCTTTCAAAAGCATCTTCAAAACAGTGTCAGTAGAGCTCATTTTTACCTGAGGTATTTCAGCTAATTGGTTTCCATCCAACCAAAGGTCTTTAAGATTGAAAAGTGCACCAATTGTTTCTGGCTATAACATAAAAAGTAGTAAAGTTAAGTAGGATAGGCGCTTCAAGTAAAAAACAAACAGCTACCCAACAATTACAGTCTAAGTAAACCAATTCTTACTGCAAGCACTCTTTAGAGGTACCTTGGTTAGAAGTAGCAAGAGTAACCGTAAGCATTTGGGAACCATTATACAAATGAATTGCTATAGCTTAATAAGCTAGCGCTCTTTACCTGGCATGCACTGACAAATAGCCTGCATACCCTTGATCTCCTGAAAATCCATCCAACATTTACCTGAGTCACCTGAAGGGAGGTGACAGATTTATTTTTGGTAGATCAATCTGCAACAGTGTAGGACTTTTCAACCCCTAACAGTTTTGCCTCAGCCCTTTCCCAAAGATTCCTACTCTCACCCTGGAAACTCAGCTTTCATCTGTGCTTGGCCCTTCCTGCTCCTGACACAAATCCATGTGGTCACTGTAACTGCAAGCACAGACAAGGGTTTGTGTCCCTCCACTCCTTTTTATTTCTATAAAAAAAGCTGTGCAGTGCTCTCATTTTCTAGACTTCAGCTGCAGTTTTTTGAGTAAAGTGATACTGTACTGAACAAGACTAAGCAGATATCAAAGCACTAGCTCACTGTCAAAATTCATCTGTACCTATAAAAAGACTCTCCCCCCATGCATTTTTCTTTCTTCAATTTTGGACATCCTACAACCCATTTAATCTCAATGATGCATAAAACAAGACCAATGTGCAGTTTCAGTGGTATGTTCTCTTACCAAATGATAAAGTTCATTGTTTCCTAAATCAAGTTCTTCTAGTCGCTGCAGCTGGGCAAGCGATCTGCGAGATGAGATATATCAAAACAAAACCACATTAGACTAAAGCAACAGAAACCCCATGTATTTGAAGAAGCTCGTTTTACTGAAACTTGAATTTCAAATTACAATGTACTGTAGGCAGACAGTTATTTTACCAGGCACAGACTGTTTGCAGTAATATCTTACTGAAAAAGTAATTTGATTTGTCAGCCTAACTGTATGCCCTTGAAATGTAAAACTTAGTATAGGCAATCAAATCATTACTTTTTTTTTATTTTAACAATAAGTCCCCTGGGGTAGCAAATGCCACATACTTTAGTACAGTTAGATAGATTTATTTTTAGGGAAGTTTACAGTTATGCAAGTGGATAAAAATTCCCCATAGTGATCACATAACTATGCGACTCAAGACTCAATATCCATCATTTGTCTTCTCAACATGATCCATCAGTTTCTGAAATAGTTCAGTTTTTGAGACTGCAAACAGAGGGAAGTGCAAAAGGATGTAAAAGAAGTTCAAACTGACAGACAAGAGGGTCACCCTTCAAAATTGGGCTTAGAGTTCTTGCTTACTTTCCCCAAAGCTGCAGTAGCATGAAAACCAGAGAGAATTGTCAGCTACATTACTGACAGCCAGAATTTTCCAGGAGCAATAAAATTGTCAACATTTATGATAGCTGCATTCTGACACTGCATGGACAAACTTAGCTAGCAATTCCTATCTTCTGACCACTGACATTAAAATGTCTTGTGGCTCACTGCTAGAAGCAGCCACAACCAGGGCACTAGATAGACTGACAGGAAAAAATGACCCCAAAGCAACTGGGGAAGAGATTCTGATTAAAACAGGTTAAATCTTTTACATTATCTATCAGATTATGTAAACAAGCAGAACAGGAGCCACCAAAACTCTCGCAAGAAGCAACCAGATAGAGAAGGAAGGAAACTCCTTCACTAGAGAAAGAAGCAGACAAACAGGATCCCCAAAGTATAAGATAACAAATCAGTCTAATGGAAGACCACCGATTCCTCTGCCACAATACAGACAGTACAGAGACATCTTAGGTAACCTTTTTCTCCAAAAATTAGTGGGTGAAGTCAGACTTCGGACATCAGTAGGCCTAGTTTGCTACCATGTGTTTCATCTCCAGGTTTTAGAAGCTTCTGGCTACTCAGCCCTGAATACAAACACTTATTTAAATGCTATAAAGGTCTAGAGTGAGAATCTCGGAAATCTTACTGCCCTACTTTCACAGTTACAAAATTTCATCATGACAACAACCCAAACCACCACTCCCACTGCAGATGGGCTTGTTCAGTTCATGCAGGACATGTTTGGTGCTGCTGTATTTCATACTGAATGAAATATGAAACAAAGCCAGTCCATGCAGACTGCAGGCTCCTGCTACTAATCAAGTACAACTAGAAGTAATGGATGTCAGTAGATGTTGCTAAAAGAAGGCTATATCTAATGTTGTCAATTAGCTTTGAATACTTTTTCTAGCAGTCATTCAGTTTCATACATTAGCAGATTTTAGGACTAAGAACATCTTATATTAATAGAATGAAACACATGCAATGGGACTTACTCAGGTAAATATGTCAGTAAATTTTCTCTCAGTTCCAGTGAAGCCAGGTTATAAAGACTAAAAAGAAAACCACAAAAAACCATATTTTAATACCATCTTACTTTTTATATTCCACATTTTAGAAGTAAAGTGTGTGTTTACACGGTTTAAAACAAGTTGGTATAAACTGGTTTTTTGTTTAGTTAACACCAGATCATCGTGTGAAAGGCACAATAGAAAGACTAAGTTTTTGCTTGTTTCTCTGTGACACTTCAACAGATTGAAGCTAGAAAGTAAACAGACAAAACACAAATTTCCATTTGTTAAAAGGTTTGTAGCTGCATGTTACTAAACAGAGTATATTATATTATATTATATCTGAATTGCTTTTACTTATTCGCCTTCAGAATCTGGCATGGGCTCCCAAAGTTGCAGAGCTCCAGGTAAACCCATCACTGTCCTAATGACGGCGTGCTCATTACTCTAAGTGACATTATGCTCCTAAGCGGCTCACTCCCTCCATATCCCAGGCTTTTACTCACATCACCATAGCAACATTCAGATTTCTCAGGGGTTTATTTATGACTAAATGGAACACAAGGAGTCAGACATTATCCCAACACTATAATCTGCTCTAATCCTCCACCATCACAGGGAAAAATGAAAATCAGATATGGTGACTGCAAATAAGGAGGTTTCTACAACAGAATTATGTTCTGTCCTGGTGTGCAGGGAAGTGGGACAGTGTGCTAGGCCTTGAATAAAATCTAGATAAAAAACAAGAATTACACTAGATTTGAAAGATGTTAATTCTAAAATGTACACTTTAGAAAAAAAAATCAGGAACCAAACAAGTTCATGCATTCAGACTACATAAAACTGAAATATTTTCTCATCTCCAACAATACCAGCTCACCAAATTACAGAATAATTCGTTAGCTCCAGTAAAAAAGCAGCTGATTATAAAACCTGAACCTCATAAAAGAAAAATCCTCACACTGCAACTTCAATACAGTTATCTAAGCAGAAAAAAGCAACAGAATTGATGTAATGACTAATTAAAAGGGAAAGAAGATTTTTCATGGATTGACTTTTGATGGTGTTTGAAAAATAAATCCTTATCTCATGGCACCTGTCTCATACTGCATTCAGAAAACAGTGAATTAAATCTCACAGGAGCTTTGATTACAGTCTCAGTAGCCCCTTCCAGCTTTTAAAATAAGCACATTTTACCCAATGGATTCTGTACTCCTCCAGAAGTATAGTTTAAATATACCATACAGGCAAAGATACTTTAGAAGAAGTCTATTACAAATTCAATTACGTGACAGTAACTGCTACTGTCACTCAAAATCATTGAGAGAAAGAAGCACACCATCACTCCAGCAACACAAGGGAAAACTCACACATAAAACTTCAACACTTTAAAACACAAGTCAAGATAGGACATGGTATCCAACATCCTCATGGAAACCAAACACATGGAGAGGGAGTGGAAAGGGGTGATGAGACGCGTCCCTCTCCAAAAGGAACGTGGGTCTGATCTTGCTCACATTGCCACCCACAGACTGCCATTATGTTTGTGTTTACAGGTTTTCTAGAAACCTATTTTAACCTGCCTTTGAATTTTCTACTTTCTCGTCAGGCTTCTGTTATGTGAGGTCCATGTTGTCATCAAGAGAATACAAAAGGGATGTGCACACCTCCAAGCTGCCTTGTAATCTTGTATTTACACATCACCCCACACCTACTTACCTCCCTCCCCATCATGTTGAAGTGTTGATGAGTAAAATGGTACAATCTCTTAATTTCTTTTCTCAGACACTACTTTGGTTGTGGATCAACAGAAATCTTTGTCAAAAAATCACGTTTAACAGCAAGAACTGGGGAACCCCCATCTTAAGCAGCCTCATCGTATCATTAGACTGGGGCAGGCCAGTGAATCAGCTCAGGAAATTGATCCTGCTCAAAAATAACGCAGCAAGGAGAGTAACATAGATCCCCAGTTCAACACAGAATAAATCCCCTTAAACACCTGGGCCAGTACAGCTGCCAAGAAGGTGCAAGGAAGGCAGCTGTGCTGCAGTGCTGTGAGCACTCCTTAGCAGCTGTGCCCTTGTGAGCATCTTTGCAGAGTGACTGTGGCCCACCACAGTCCCAGCCTGGGTTCTCTTCTTCTGGGAGCCAGCTACCTGCCAGATTACTTTTTCATCTCTAATGACACAGCTTTCTGAAGGAGAAATGCTTTATTTATTCTACAGCTATTCTCACCCCCAGCATGCTCACAACCCTAACTGTACCCTGGAACCAGAAAAAGAAAAGTACTGCCCCTTTATCCTTTCTACTTCTTCCAAGGTCTTGAGTCTAAATCCAATGTAAGCAGACCCCAATAAGCAAAATTAAGCTTCCCACCAACACAGGGACCTAAGTCTATGAAGTTTAAACCACCAAAACTGCATCATTAGAGCAAAATACTATGTTTAAGATAGATCCATTTGATAGAGAGATCAGAAAATGAAAAGAAATTTGTGACTTATTATTCTTAATTTTTGACTAGTTACAGAAAAGGCTCCCAGCAAACCTATATGCTGCAACCAAAAATAAGACAGCTATCGTATGAAATAATATCATATTAAAGACCTGCTGATGTACTGAAGCACTAATCTCCAATACATTAAAAAGCAGAGGTATAGCTCATCCTTATATTTACCAACAGGTTCTTAACAAATTGTAGATGTATTAACATTTTTCTGATTTTAAATTTTGTTAAGAAACACAATTTTAAGTCTTTTGCAAGAAAAGTTCTACATGACTTGTTATTTTTCAAGTATCTTTTCTGATTTAGTAGCACTCTTTCCAGAAATGGTAATCCTTCCTCTTCTCAGGTACAAATAGCCATTTTTCACAATATACTAAATGAAATAATTTCTTTTTTCCCTATGCCCTTAATTTTAGAGGTGCACTGTCAGTGCAGTATTTCTGAAGTCCCACAAAAGAACTGAAACAAGCTATACCTTATCAATTTCAGAATCTTTCCCTAATTCTAATTTCTATCTTGTAGAGAAGAATCAGACATGGGAAGCTACCATAAAACACAAAGGTTACAGCAATCTCATTCACTCAGACTAAAGACAGTACCATCAGCAGCTGTTCACCTACTGTATTCAGAAACATAAATGCACCACAGAGCATTGCAGGCTGCTTTCCAAGAAACAGTCCCTACTCCTCAAAAAAAAAATTCAACAGAAAACGCACAAGCAAACATAATTTATATTCTGAAGGAGAAAGAAAAACAAAACAACAACAGCAAAAAGATGAAAAAAACAACAAAAAACAAACATACAAAAAAACCACAATCAGAAGATACTATTTCACCGAAGCTTGTAAAAAGCATTAATATTGTAATAATTCTCACTACAAAAGCTATCACACAGACCTCGAACAGTGAGCATTCATGTGAAATTACTGAGCACAGGGAAATAGACAATCCAGGCAGAGGATGAAGTTAACTGAAATAATTACAAGTTTTCCATCTCAGCATTCCAGAGGATTTCTGGTGTAAGGGTGGAACCAAGTTGAATTTAAAGGTACAACAAGGCTAAAAATGTCAGTTTCAGTATAAACCAGATATACTTGTTCAGCACTCTGCCTACAGTAACTGTAGATATCGGTATTCACTGCGTGAGCTAGAAGAATGAAGGGAATGTGAAATCAATAACTGAGAACAAAACTAACAGCAACAAAGTAGACAAATGTTGGAAGTGTCTTTCCTGATCATGCCTGTCAGGTTTGGAAAGAGACGTGCACAATCCAATACAATCTACAGATAGGGAATACCACAAATACTCCTTCATCAACTGCAGCAGTCTACTCCAAAACAAAGGTTAGACTAGAATCATTTGCTAAAACCAGAAAAAAAGCCTCTTGTCCTTTTTCTTCCAAAGCAAGTCACTTTGGATTGATTACAACGAGATTATCAGCACCACCATGGTCTACTAAACAACCTTTGCACAGACAGATGATTCTTTAAACAACAGAGTCACTGCAATAGGTTAAAAAACATCACTGAAGTTAAAAAAAAAAAATAAAAAGACAGACGTTCCGTAGTTACTCTGGATGAAATTACCTTTTCAGTGTACAGCATACATTAAATGTACTTTATTTTTTAAAGTTATAAAATACAAAACTGCTATGAGTTTATCCCAGCACTTTAACCTTGAGGGGCAGTTGCAGCATATTCCTCTATCCATGGGGACAGAAGTCAGCCTTAAGAGTAACAACAGACAACACCATACACTTCATTTCTATCACAGTCCCTGCAAAAAGACTAGGAGCATCCAAGCCCTTGGCAGAGACCAGCAAAGATTTCTGAGAGAAGCATGGTAAGACATGCTATTTCTTGTGGGGAAAAAAAAAGCTAAAATTACAAAAGTGGAAAGAGAAATGTGGGACAAGCTAGGAGAAAACAAAGATAGATGACAAAAAGAACTGATGTAAAAGCTTCAGATGCTCAGTCATTAAAATCTGAACCACACCCTTCTCTTGAGTAATAAAAGCTACACTTTTTGACCTTATGTCAAAAGCAGCACACAGCTGAGGCCAGCAAGACAAGAATACAGGCTTTGGGAAATAAGGAAGCAAAGTTGGAAGAGATGAAGATCTAAAGCATCTGCAGAAATCCATGGCTGGATCTGCACCCCTTCCAGCAAGTTTCAGCTGGTTATGGGAATATAAAATCCCAAATGTAATTCTTCCTCATGTTTATAAAACTGCAAAAAGAAAGGAAAGATAATTGGCATAGTCCCCATATTTATACAGAACAAGAGAAGGTCCTGCACAGTAAGGATTGGTAAGGTGAAAACACAGGGTAGATTCTGAATATGGTCTGCTTTACACTTTTTATGCAGCAGCAGCAATGACTCCAGAACATAGCCCAAGGATCCAGCACACAGAAATGAGGGATTAAGTCCACATTTTGACCAGTGCACCAATTCCAAAGGACTTCAGACCACAGGGTCAGCATTTTAAGATTACTGGTACATAGATACCCTGCCTGGGTATACAGCACATACACTTCAAAACATTCATCATGACACTAAACTGGGAAGGAAAGGAGTCTAAACTAGGCAATTTACTGTCTTTTTTGTGCAGAAAAGGAACATGGGTTTTCTGTCCATTCAAGGGTCTTCCAAGAGATAAGGTAACTGTAGTACTATGACAATGGCATAAAAATGCATTAAACTAACCATATTTAAATATATTACAGCCCATCCCCACTGGCCAAATAAAACTACGAGCAACAACTATGACCCTGCCCCGGGACACACCAGTTAGATGACTAGTCATTCATGTGACAGGATCCTAGTAAGCTACTCCCATCCCACAAGGCTTCTAGCTGCAGATCAACAATTCATTGAGAACCTGATGTTTAGCAGCTTTTATTCCCCAAGAAAATGACAGTAATCAGTAAGTAGCCAGCTCTCAAAATACCACTTACGCAGACTCCAAGTATTTGAAGGTACACCATATACCTTTGGGATATGCTCCTGTTACAAGTCACACCCAAAAGAAGCCTCTTTCTCTTCTCCTCTCTTGACTGTTTCTTCAACTGCATACAGACCCTGAAAGACCGAATCTCCAAATTCCAAGACTACATCAACCATATCATCCTGGTCTGCACAAAAAAAGTGTGGCCAGCAGGTTGAGGGAAGTGATTCTGCTCCGCACTGGTGAGACCCCACCTGGAGCACCGCGTCCAGCTCCAGGGGTCCCAGCACAGGAAAGGCACAATCCTGCTGGAGCAGGTCCAGAGGAGGGCCACAAAAATGGTGAGAGGACTGGAGCACCTCTCCTGTGATGACAGGCTCAGAGAGTTGGCATTTTTCAGTCTGGAGAAGAAATTTTTTATAATAAGCGCAGCAAGACACTGTAACAGGACACCCAGAGAAGTTGCAGATGCCTCCTCTGCAAAGGCAAGGTCAGAACAGGGCCTTGAGCAACCACATCTAATGAAAGATGTCTCTGCCCACAACAGAAGGACTGGATCAAATGAACTCTGAAGGTCCCTTCCAACCAACCCAAACCATTCTATCAAATTAGATGCTTAAAAGTCAGACTATTTCAAAAGCTTCTGTAGCATGTACCCCTTTCCAGAGTTAACCACCACTTCAGTTCTTCTCCGAGTCTGCCTTATTTCACCCAGTTACTACACCTGCCAACAACAGATCTTGCTGTGTCTCAACAACCACACGGATTTTTGGTGTAATGACATTTCCAATGCAACAAAAGCGGTATCGCCGCATAGGGAAGCTTATTTTGCATCCAACTACTGCATAATGCTGGTATATAATTAGACAAAGTTACCATGAAAGAACCTTGGAATTCATATACATTATATGGTAACCTACAAATAGTACAATAGTCCTGCTTTTGTTACCCTTTGCTCATAGAAACTTGTTGAATGATAAAAAAGAGCACTAAGGAACTTCTAATCTGACAGAACTGAAAAAAAGACCTTCTGCCCATACCATGCAATAGGGGAGAGTGATTTGTGCAAATTCTTAGGTACCGAATGCCAGAAATTCTTAGATGAGCTACAGATTAAAGGAAGTATTAATTTCCTAATTGAGGGCACTTGCTCATTTCAAAACAAACTGATCTTCACACACATGAAGTCTTGTGGTTCTACCTCGGAATATAAGGGAAGCTGGAAAAGCAGCTAGAAAGCAAAGTAACTAGATTTGGTTTTGATGAAACTGTTATTATGTCTCACCAGTATTGCTAAAGACCATTCTACCAGAAATATCTTTGAAAGCTTTCCTCCTCCTCCTCCTCCTCCTTTTTGGAGGCAAAGTAACTTCATTTAACTTGTGTCTTAATTAAACATTATTCTTTCCTCGCAAGTTTAAGTGTACAACATACAGGGGAAAGGCATGAGGCTTTCCTTAGCAGTCTGCTTCTAGAGTTTGACAAGGAGAACAGCATTCTAGTAATAATTCTTCTAACAATATCTGAAATTAAGGATTATGTTCTTAACACTTGTCATTTTCTACAGAGCTAGGAGAATTGGACACAAACTAGGGTGGGGAAATACTCCTCCCAAAGACTGATCTTAAATAAAGACCAGAAAGGTAAAACTGATAATTTAGACATCCTAGACTTTAACAGCAAGGACACTGAAAGTCAGAGAAAGTGCATTTGCATAGTCAGTTACTTGAACTGTCAATACCATTAACTGGCTCATAAAAAGCTACATACCTTTCACAAGTAAAAAGAGGATAAAAAGGCATTAATACCTTATCAGCCACTAACTGAGGGAAAGCCTCAACAGATGGCCAGTAGTACAAGTCACATTCAAATTTTAAAAATAATGTTCCACATTTTATGGCGAAGGAATTCCCTAAATGTGCTACAGAGATAGTCTAAGCTGCTAATTAAGTTAGTTTTCTATGTAAACTTGGCTTTCAAGTTGCTAAGATCAGTTCTACTCTGTCCCTCATGCATGGCAATAAGCATAGACAAAAAAAATGGACAGGAACACTGAAGTCCTTATGAATTTCAAAGACATCATTAAGAAGAAAAGAGAGATTTGTAATTACAGCTCATCCTGTTCACTTTTGAATGCTTTAACCAAACTTTCTCTCATTTGCTTATCAAGATTACTGAAATGGATTGGGAAGGCTAAGCCAATTCACTACTACAACAAAATTTCATTTTTAAAGTATCTTCCATTCCTCCCATGCAACAACTTCAATAAAAAACTTCAACAACTTCAATAAAAATTGAATTATTTAACTTTTTAAAAATATTGCTAAATATATGTTAAATACCTTTTTCTTGTGTAACATACAGGATGCAACACCTCTTATTTAAAGGCCAGGTGGCAGTGCATTCACTATTACATTGCTAGTGTTCCTGAAATAAACTTCCGAATTCTTAACATTCAGTTTTGTCATTTACCAACCATGAATGCTCTACCTACTCAAACTCTGTAAATATTTCTTGCCATGCTAAATTCAGTTAAGCCAGAGTAGGAGTTTTTAATACTATTTATATCATCCTAGCCAGACCACCTACATAGTCCTCCTTCTACGTATTTGTGAGATAAGCCTCCTCATCACTTCTGCTATATCATATAAGGCTCTGTTAATCAGACATTATTACGCTAAACCTGAAAAGAGAATTAAATTATCTTGTTCCGCACAATTTTAAGAACATTTTCCGTTCTGTGTGATGTTACCAGATGCATAATCTACACTTGAGACATCCAGGCATACACTAAGAAAAGCACAGTCACAGACTGGCCCAGGAAGCCATTCTAAGGATTAGTATGCCATTCTGATCTGCTTCTGAACCATCTGTACTGAGCAGATCACCCTTGTCTTTGAAGATTTTTTATTCTCCAGCTACTTCTACTACAATCAACATTAGAGAATCTGGTTCAGAAGCTGCTGAAAACTTCAAAACCATTAGAATTAAACATATATATATGTAAAACCATCACCCTTAGTGACTAATTAACAGGAAATCTCTAGGTATTTGTGGTTCCATGACTATTGAAAAGCATGCCTGTAACAAATCTTTCCGCAAAACAGTGCTCCTAAGCACAGCAACATTTGTTCTATTCTTTTCATTATGTTCACTTTCATAATGAAATGCCTATTTCAGCATTCTACCTGCTAGCTGCAAATGTTAAGAGGAAAATATCTCTGCTTACCTGGTAATTCCCTTTCAGTAGTAAGGTTCCACAGATCCATTCAGCCTGCTTGCAGCTTGGGGGTAAACCAGACTCATCAGTCATCAGCATCAGAATATCCTTCACATCTAAAGAAATTCACCCCTCCCCAAATCAAAAGTTTCTGAAGCTAAAATAAAGCTATCCTACTTTCCTGCAACACAGACTGTGCAGTTGTCATTAAAAAAAAGGGTGGGGGGGGGAGGGGGAGACTGTGAATGATGAGGCTACTACAAATCATTATATTTCTGTGATCTTTTGTTGAGTTCTCAGGATTTTGACATCATGTCCAAGTAGGAGACCATCTGTATATTTTTAGGGGAGGAATGAAGATTGCATATGGCAGAGGAAAGCTTTTTTCATCTGCCATGTAGGGAACATTCAAAATACCCTACCTGTCAGTCATAAAAAATCTCTTACTTTAAAGGTTAACATTAAAAAAAAGTAATCTGGTAATCTTTATCTTTCCCAGGCACAGGCAAGACTGCTGAAAAAATGGTGAAAGCTAAAAACTGGGAATGAGTTAGGTGTCTGGTGTGCCAATGGCCGGCACGTCTTAAATCATAATTTAAAGCACACTAGTGAAGCCCTGCCCTTTGCTTCAGCCATTTAAGAATTTAGTTGATTTTGCCACCTCTACAGAATGTGACAGGTATAGCTGTCTTTTTCAAATATGCATTTCATGCCGAAAGGACTGTTTTTCAAGCTAAGGCAAACTCCTCATGAAGCACTGTTCTGAGAGTCCAATGCTACATTAAGCATTAGAGACACATCAAAGGCTTTCCAAAGAAGGTACCTGGATCTCATTCAAGCCTAAGAACCACAAATAAATAATAAACACACAAAGCTGACACAATCTCTCTTTTCCTTCTAGACATTAAGCTGTAAGACCACTGTCGCAGATCTCCAAAATCATCGATCTTTACTGGTAAAAAGCCAATAGTACAGTGGCCTGAAGCCAACACTACAGAATGGACACATATAGACAAAAAAGGTGCTGGGCATTAGAATATTCATGTTATTACTGTAAGACATGCCCTAGGAAGCCTCACAAACATCCCAATTTACTCAACTATCCTTACATACAAATACTCTGATTTTTCAATTTCAGGAAAAAGTCATGCCCTGTGTTTTGGGTGCTATGTGAATAAGGAAGTATTGAAGAAAAATAATCCTAGAAGCAAGGGGATATTCCTAAATGTTACCCACACTGGGAGGAACAGGTTATGCCTGCTTATTGGGCAGCTCTAGACACAGACGGCCCTGCAGAACAGGCAAGAAATTAGACTTGCTCTCATTAGACTGAGAAAGGCTGTGAAAGACACTCCTACTCACAGATTAAATGGTGTAACTTGTTTCTCCAAATGGTTCAACTAGACAACAGGACAAGTCCTGCTCCAAGCTGCACCCAGCTAATTATTAGCTTAAGTATCTCCCATGCATTAGCATTCCCTGTTTTACTCCAGATAGCAACCAAACCACAAGTTAAGAGAACACGAATCACAGAGAAACACAAAAGCAGCACTGGTAATATTAGGCATCTAGTCTGTTAACCAGTCCTAAAGCAGTGTGTCATACATCTTACTAGAAAGCCCCAAAACCATACATGAGCTTAAAAGAAGTAGGTTTAATCCAGCAAGAAAAAACAGCACAAACATAACAGCAGCAGAAAGGCAGACTGAAGTGGTCACACAGAGTAAGAAAAGCTCACATACTCAGAGCATGGCTATGCATAAGCAAGAGGAAAGATAAAAGGTTCAAGGAAGGCCTTGCCTATGTTCTTCAAACAACCAGCTGTGACCCTCAAAAATACTCCTTTTGGCAATACAAAGAAAAATAAAAATAATAAAAATCTGCACAGAAGAATGCTTAACAGCACAGTAGAAGTACTGATGGAACTATACGTATCAGTAGTCTGAACAAGTGCAGACACTGGCTTGGGACAGTGAGGCTGAACTCTGGCACTCATATATCAGACCATGGGAAAAACAGACTGGATATCCAAATTCACAAGGAAGAGACACTTCCACTAAGGGTTCACCACAAGGCAATTCAAGTCTATTATCTGCCATTAGTAAGAACTTTCTTACAAATAATAAAATACTGCTGCTTGTAAAAGATTTGCCATTGCTTTTGCTGCTTTCCCCATTTAAGACAGTAGGGCAAATTTCATTACCACAAGACTATAAGTAGGTACCTTAAAAAAAAACAAAAAAAAAAGAGAGACACTAAGTACATACTGATCTCTGTACTACATGAAGATGAGTTAGAGATTTCACTGGCTGTATCAGGCAGTTGCTTAGACAGCACTATAAGACTGTAAGAAATCAGGATGCACTTCCCCAGGTTTCCACATACTCTAGTGGTCAGAAGACCTGCAGCAAGCACAGGGACTTCAAATTTTTCCCCAAACAATTCCAACCATAGCAGAATAAATACCAGTATATATGTTTGCTCACTATTTGACATATTGGTCCAGCCTACTCCATCAAATAACAACATGCATTATTATCCAAAGCATACTGAGACTCCAATAAGGCGTTTGTAAACATGTTGAAACATCTTTTAGATTCTTACTTAAGTCTGCTCAGCCAGAAAAACAAAATTAGCATTACTTTTCAATTCCTAGCATTTTGGGGTCCCAGGAGATGAAAAAGAACAAAGGAGGGACCAAGAACAAGTTTGTGCGTTTTACCTTTGGAAAAGCCACAGAGCATTTCACTGCTTTTACCACATACAAGGTGATCAGCACCACCAAATTCACTTGCAGTAAATGATGAAAATTTTGCCAACTAAAATAGGGAAGTTGCACTTCTTGTTCGCCAGACTGAAAAGAATAAATTTCTTACTTATAGATCTAATGCTAAAATTCACTCTCAGAAGTGATCCATAAGGACTTCAGGTTGCAGTTCCAGTTCACTACAAGACCTCCCAACAATTTCAAGTGGAAATCATAGGATCTCTCTGTTGGACATTCCTCAACAGACTTCAGGAACAGTTACATTTTGGGTGGACACCCCATGAAGTTTCCCTCAAACAACATTATCATTCTTCTGTGTTAGAAACTATGCGTCTTCAGTCCAAGCTTCCTGTTGACTTCCCAACGAACTCCCACCTATTTTGAACACCTGATGAGGCAAAAACAACAGCCCTACACATTTGTATCTGCTTCTTTAAATATAAACCTGATAATAAAATTTTCTCCTAACAAGATTTAAGTGTTTTTGTAAAAATACAATATTCACATTCTAAACAGCTAATGTAGGAACACTTCCCAGATCAAAGCAGGCCTGTCAGACTCGAATAAAAGTCTACCCCTCTGGGAGAACTCATCAAGACCACCAGGACAAGCTTGTGGCTCTTCCCAATACAAGTGAGGATGCCAGATTTTTAACTTCCATATCAAGGATCAGATACTGACTTTGAGGGAAGATGGGTTGCATTGTGCTGTTCTGCAAGAGCTCACACTGACATAGTGTCACAGCATTTCCATGAACTCCTTAGCACCAGTATGAGGCAAATTCTACCTTTCCTTCTTGCACAGCTCCACATACTGCTGGCATCTCTACAAATTCTGGTATCCCCATTTTAACCATACTCACTTCCAGTCATCTGCTCCAAAACAGAGGCTATCACCACTCACACTACCAAAGGAGAGGCAGAACAAACAAGAAGCCAGAGCCACCACAGTCAGTGAGCTCTCAGGGATGCCAACAACCTTCCTGCAGCTACTGTCTGCAAAGCAGCAGCCCAAACCATGCATCTGGGAATCATGCTTGTCATGTTTCTTGCATTTATTTTCAGAATCAGGCAGGATCCCAAATTTTTTGCCTTGATTTTCAGTAAATGTGAAGCCTGAACAGGCCTCTTCTTAACTGCCAGTGCTGAAAAAGCTGCATGAAAAGTTTTGTGAAGTTTTACAGTGAAGGAATAATATCACAAAAGTCCTGGCCCATGCAATTTTTGGGTAAGACTCTGCCCTAGTCACTGGGCACATGCTATCTGTACCTGTTAGTGCTTGCGGGAGGTTTCAAAAGGCACTTTCCACTTCTGTTGCAGCTGGTATGGTGCCAACTGACAGCTTTCATACCCATGGGAAGTGGCTAAAGTAATGCCAGTCTGAACTTGACTACATTGCAGGAGCTCTTACAATTAAGAGCCTTTCTGCAGGACTCCTCTGTTTAGAAACATCTGGATTTTACAGAACTAACAACAAACCAGTAAAATGGGTAATAGACATGTGCAGCTGTTTGCCAGGGGAGAATACTAAAGATGTCTACATGTGCTCAAGGACAAACTGGACAAATACACAAAAGAGAGATTTATTATGGGCTATCAATTAGACAAGCCAAAATCCAAAGCTCAGGAAATCCCCCGAACCTGAAACAGCCAGGGAATGGAAAAAAACATCATCACACACACACACTGTTCTTCTAAACCCTCACTAGGCATCTACTTACTGCAACTGCAGAAGGCAGCTGGGCTAGATGAGCCTTTGAGCTGAATCAGCACAGTCATTCTCATCTATTGAAGTGAGGAGATCTGGAATTACTACTTCTCCTTCAAACTGGAAGAGATACCCTTCTCTCCGCTAAGGGGAAAGAGATTTCCTGTCTGCAAGTGTGGATGTTCATTTCAGTCAAAAGGAGACACATAAATGTTGTTCACTTCACTTACCACGTTTCCGCTTTGAAAGTCTGTCCTTGCAACACTGTTCTACTTTCCAGAGTGAACAAACATCTTAAAAGCTTATAAAATTTCATCTAAAGAGCTGTTCCATGAGTGCTCATCTCCACAGCTCCCATTGAGGTTTTTTTCAAATACCAGACTGCTCCCATAGCTAGTTAGGAACCTTCTAAATTTCCACCCTGATCACAGCCAGCTTTTACCCATCTGTTCTTGTGCCAGCAATTGCCTGGTTTTGAGCTAAGCTGCAAGCCATCTGACATGTTCACAATAATGGATCAATGGTCTGCTTAGGAAAGCAAAAGGTCAGATCTGCATGACAAAACATCAAATTAATTTTGCACCTAAAATTCCAAGTTATTCTAAATTTAAAGAACAGAGTTGAACTATATACACATACACACTTCAGGTTCTGCATTAACCTGCTAATGTCAAGTGAAAATGCCATGTTGTAAGGTTTTTTTAAACAGATCCCTCCAACTTGAAAGAATAGAAAAAATAAGGGTAGACCTGTAAATAATTTTCTAGGTATATTAAATACAAGTATGTGAGTCATTTATACAATAAGTGCAACAACAAAAAATAAATTTAAAAAGTAATGAGGTGCAAAGAACTTACTTCCCAATGTTTTCAGGTAGTGCTTGCAGAGAGATGTCATTTACTGAAAGACATGTTAGATTCTGCAATTCAGGAAAGCTTTCAGGCAACCTATGGAGATATTAATTCACATCAAGGACTTCCAGAAGTATTCTCATTCATGTAAGACTTTATTTAGCAAATACACACAGAGGCCCAGATTCCCACATGACTCTCAGAAAATTTTAAGGATCATAAAAAACCACCCATGATTTAGAGACTTTCAAGTTTATTCTGTATCAAAGAACAGGTGATACACCACTCTCTTCCCTGCACCCAATTTGCAACTTCAGAATGCTATAGGGCTTGAGAACATTTTAAGCACTTTCACAAAACTGAAAAATAAAATCAAACACATTAAAAAAAATTTTTTTACTATTATTTTCCCGTATAACCAAATGGTAAAATGATTAAAATTAATTTTTATTCTGGTTCCGGTTACATACACACTTATAGTAAGGCCATTTTATATTAGCTGTTAGGCTGCTCTTCAATTGCTGCTTTTTTGAAGAAATGTGCTGTTCACTACAAAGACAATGTTCTGCTGTTACAGCATTTCACATTTACTGGTTGTCAACACAACAGCATGTTAATCCCCCCTTCTGACACTATAAAATGCAGTCTTATGTAAAACATTTCCAAAGTTCCCAAAGCCTTTAGGTCCATCACCCAGCTTGTCTTCTGCAAGGCATGGCTCCCCATGAGGTGAAGGGGCCAATTAAGTAAAGAAGCAGAAGCCCCTGGCCCAGCCACTCAACTTCTGCTCGACCCCCAGGGCATGCAACCTAAGATCAAGCTGTAGCATTTGGTTTGGTTCCTGCTCTCCCCATCACCCAGCTCAAGGCACATGGCATGAGCTGCAGGCAACTTGCCAAATGGAGACACACCTACAGGCAAATACAACTCTGCACAGGGGGGATGGGGAGAAGGAAAAAGGCAAATTACAGTGTGGGGGAGGAGGGAATTTTCATGTGATCAATTCTGTACTGCACTGCTTCATATTCTGGACTTTATTAAAAGAAGATGCTCAATATCTTCAAAACGTGAGCTCCACTGGAACCATTCATTACCATTTAGTCTCTAAAAGGTTTCAGAGCCGAGTTAAATGGTTTGATTGTCTTTTGCACAACCCTGATGTTAACAGGTAGTTGGACTCGATCATTGGAGGTCCCTTACAACTAGAACTGTTCTGTTCTCTCTAAGGCTGGCAGTGGACTTACATATCTGTAAGAAATCTATACGTGTATATAAATATCTATTAATAAATATCTGTAAATAAATGCATCTGCTTTTAACTGATATAAATAACAAATAAACCTGAAATAGTCTGGAAACAGCTGGAAAAATGGTCTGCCAGCCACCTTTAATGCTCAGTTTCATCAGTGATTTAAGTTTGACAATGAAGCAAAGTATTAATGGTAGGACATTGATTGCAAATATCTCTGACCGGCTTTTAAGCTTAGAGAAAATAAGGACAAAAATCAATGGCTAAAAAAAGTTCCAGAATATTACACAAAAATAACTATCTGACTTTCCCACTTTGCCTGGGAAAATTAGTGCAAAAAACTTACATTATATTATATAGGTAAAACTGAAATTCTGGATCTCATCACAGAAATACCCAGAAACCCTATGCAAACAGTTTCTGGAATCTGTCCTTTCTAACTTATTTAACTGCTTGGAGTGATGTTTTCCAGGACATGCAAATGCTTTGGAGCCAACCTATCAAGAATTTTTAGAGTTCCCTTAAATTGTCAACAAAGAGTTATGAGATCTAGTTCAAGACCACTGAAAAACTCTTTTGTGAATTCCACGAAGCTGTAGCTGTGCTTTACAGGTATTGTTTAAGCAAACACATTACTCAGGCCTCAGGCCTTACTGAGCACACAGAATGAAGAAGGATAACTAGAACACTTCTTCTGACACCTTTGATTTCAATACCATGAGACACAGATCTGAGCTTTATACACTGCAACTGATGCCTGGAAAAAAGCTGCTCAGTGACCCTCACCACTTGTGTATCTAAACATCAGTTCAGCCTCAGTTTGCTTTGCCGGATTTTTGTGGTATTATTATCCTCACTATATAAATAGGCTACAGAGCCACGGGGATTAAGATCACAAGTGTCCCTTTAATGCTCAGCGATGTGACTTTCAGAGAACTTAGGAGGCACTATGGGCAATATTCAAAGCACACTTCTGAAGAATCTGAGCTGCACATGTGGGAGAAGCAGCCTTGCAAAACCACTGGAGCGGCTTAAGCTCTTACAGACTCCTGTTTGTGAGCACTGCAGCAGCCCAGCCAGCCAGCTAACCCTGTGAGTCTCTGGCCATCTCAGTACAAAGCAAAGCAGGTAAGTGAGCACCCACTGGCAACACTCTGGCTTATGTGACTTGCTCAGCATCACAAAGGAGCTCTGTGGCAATGGCTGGTTCAAGAAATAGTTCTCCAAATAGTATTCAAAGGCTTTAACTAGCACATCACCTCCTCCTTGACATCTTCACTCTCACTTTACTAGATAAAATCCAAATTCTTCAGCAAATTGAACCGAGAAATGCAAACAAAACTCCTCTTCCATACTAGAAGTGTGCATAACCTCCAAACCTCATCAGAACACAGGCTGGCAGCAGACACAGCAGCCACCAACATACACAGTGCATTTCTGCCTCATGTTACTGCATGTCACTGTGTCCCAATTGACGGGAGGGTGATGAAATGCTAGTCCAAGCTTTAATCATTAGTAAAAGCCATTATCTGCAGCGGCTGATCTAAAGTCTATTCCAAATCATCAGGCACCTGGGTTTGTGCCAAGGCATTAGTTCCAACCATTGCTTTATCTTTCCCAAGTAGAAACATGGTTTTCCTATGCATTTAAGACAAGGAATGAAAATAATTTTATAGACAATCTGATTTACCAAATCATATTCTTCTGGTTGGCTAACAAATTTCACCCCCGCCCAAAGAAAGATGCACATCACTTTTTAAAGCTGAACTTTTGCTGCAGTCCCTGCCAGAGACAAATACTGTTGGCAATATTACACAGAGCCTAGGTTACAATTTTTAAGGGCTTATTTGAAACTGTAATTGTTACAGCAAGATTGCAATTCTGGTATGTCATGTACTAAGAAGAAGGTGAAGTTACCTAGTCAGTGGATTGCCACTGAAATCTGCAACCTGTAGTGCTCTGCAGAATGAGATGCTTTCTGGTATTTCAGGAATATCTGCAGAAGGAAAAAAAAAAAGGAAAAAATTGTCAGCAACTGTACTGTATCTGCACTGAAATTATTGCTTAATGATAGTTAGTAACTTGCTACTGCAAGGACTTATCTTGGTATCTTTCAAGACATTTCACCATGCAAGGCTGCTCCCTGTCCAAGTACAGAACTATAGAAACAGAGCAACTTCGTGCTTTTTCACATCCCATTTTCCCCTCCTGCTCCACGTTCATCCTCCTACTACTCACCTGTCCTTGGACTGATCTTTATCAGACTCCGCCCATCACAAGAACCAGACAACCGATGTGCTAGGGCCGTCCTAAGGAGCCAATTATAATCTGAAACTCTGGTGATTTGATAACACATGCCCACATTCCGTTGTGGAAGGAAGTACATGGGAAAGTACAACAGTGGAAGGAAGAAGAGAATGTGCAAATCTCTCCATCTGTAACATACACTCATGGAGCAGAAATATCCTCCCTTACACCATAGCCAAGTAATTTGAAAATGTTATTCAAACTGACAGGTCGCATATAAGTGCTACTACACTACTTCAGATTGCCAGGAAGTAAACAGAGATATTTGTACATGAAAATAGCTGGGGTTTTTTCAAGGAACTTCAATACAGCACATTTATCTACTCAAGTCAGGTGTATCTTAGAAATAAAATTGTCTTCTGGTCCTCTTAAAGCAAACTGAATACCCACAAATCAGCTGTGAGTCTTCTGATTAAGTACTTTTTTACAGTCACTGAGATCCAGCAAAAATTAAACAAATAATTTGGTTTCTTTGAATGGCAAAATGAATATTTAAGATTAATTTTGAAAGTAATGGAAAAAAAAAAGCACATTTTTAAGCAAAGGTGTTCAGTTTCAAAGTTTGCTGCTATTTCCACTGACCTCACCAGCCATGTATGATCTAAATACATTGAAAAAAAAAATGTGGAAATCAGTTCTTTTCCTACCTAGCTGAGTAACTCAGAATTGACTTTGTATTTTGTTCAGGTTTTCTCCCCAAAAGAGGTGTGATGGGGAACGAAGGGTAGAAAAGAGGAATGTACATGCTCACCAGGTTCATCTCTTGCCAGGGAATCTCAGCAAAAGCATCTATTTTGAATGCTTCCTAGCTAAGAACTGAATCACAGGATGGTCTGAGTTGGAAGGAATCACCCAGGCCCACTCCCCTGCCATGGGCAGGGACACCTTCCACTAGACCAGGGTGCTCAAAGCCCCATCCAAGCTGGCCTGGAACACTTCCAGGAATGGGGCATCCACAGCTTCTCTGGGCAACCTGTGCGAGGGCCTCATCACCTTCACAGCCATTAATTTCTTCCTAAAATCTCATCTGAATCTTGTCAATTTGACACTGTAACTTTTATCTTGCATTGCAGCAACAACAAATACTGACACTGAACTTGACTAACCAACAGCAAATAAAGAATGTGACATCCACTATCTAGTCTTCATGCTATTCTTCCCTGGAAACTACATGGAAATATTCTGAAAGAAACATCTCTATTTCAAAGCTTCTGAAGACTCGAAATTACTTATTTCTTTGCAACCAAACCAGCGTCCACGAATTTTAAAATGCATTTATGTACACACAGAACCCTTTCACACAGAGATACACCTCAATCCCTCCAAATGGATGACAAGAAGGTGATCAGGAGTAGTCAGAGATTCACATTTGATCAAACTGATTGCCGTCTATGATGAACAACTACCTGGATGGATGAGGGGAGAGCAATAGATATTGTCTCTTTGGACTTCAGCGAGGTTCTTTGACACTGTCTTCCACAATAACCCTGCAGGCAAACTCAGGAGGTGAGGTGGACAGAGAACTCACTGAGCAGTGAGTCCACATTGGAGAGCTGTGTCACATTCTGGGCTCCCCAGGACAAGACAGGGAGCTCCTGGAACAGGTCCAACAGAGGGCAACAAAAATGATTTAGGGGCTGGAGCACCTCTCTTACAAAGAAAGGCTGAGGGAGCTGGGCCTGTTCACCTCAAGTAGAGACAACTGAGAGTAGAGACATCATTGTCTATCAGTATCTGAAGGGAGGGAACCAAGAGGGTGTTTCCAGGCTCTTCTTGGTGGTGCCAAGCAATAGGACAGAAGCCAAGAGATGGAAACTGAGGCACAGGAAGTTCCACAAACTATAAGGAAAAACATCTTTACTGTGCAGGTGACCAAGCACTGAAAGAGATTGCCCAGAGAGGTTGTGGAGTCTTTTCACCGGAGATATTCAAGAACCAGCTGGACACAATCCTGTGCAATGTGGTCTAGGACAATCCTGCTTGAGCAGGGAGGTTGGATCAATGACTCACTGTGATTGATCCTTTACAATATTACCCATTCTCTGATTCTGTAAAGTGCATTTTCCTCCCCCTTGCTTGATACTTTAACTATTCATTTCTCTCTTCTGCCTACACAAGAGAAGGACAAAAATTCAGTTCTGCTCTCTGAAGTGAGGATCATTAGACATTTACTGAATTCAAAAAGGTTGAAATGTAACACATTTTCATTGCCATGCATCTTAAAAAGATTTCTCAAGCAAAACACAAGTTATGAGAAGCCACTTTATCGCTACATGTGAAGACTAGTGTAACATTGCATTGAAAAAATGAATTCAGAAGAGAAAAGAAGAGGAGCATTTTAGTATATGACAAAAAATGGAGTAATACTTGTAGCAGAGAAGATAATGGTAAATAATAGAAGCATTGACACAATTGACTGGAATGCAGCAGAGGATATTAAAATATATAAAGAAGTCCTTGTGTCTCTTGATGGATTAAGAACCTTTCACCATTAGTGTTGACTACTCAATTTTATTACAGACATTAACATGTATGTACCTGCCAATATCAGCAACAGTAAGGTTGAATACTTTTCTTGCAACTGCTGGAAAACCAGCTCAAATCCTACTTAAATATCTGGGATTCTTCTAATGCTACACTCTGATGAATGCTCTGCATTTACACGATGCCCCAGATGTTCTGGCATGCAGATTGTGCAGCATTGCTAATAATAAAGCCATAAACCAAACATAAGCCTTGTGACATGTGACTCTGTGCCAGTGCAAATACACAGACAAAGAAAATGAGTTGTGGTGGCAGGAGAGGATCAAAATCAAGCTCAGCAGTGATGTATACAAGAGGGCATGTGTCCCCTTCTCCATTCAGGTGTTTGTTGTTAATAGTTTGCACAGGAATTTGCTCACAATTTAGCAATCCCTGTACAAGCAACTTTAGAAGTAAGTTTGACACTAGGGAATTCTGTAATGTCTGAATGAGGAAATTACTTCTAAAAATCCTTCTGTTTGATGATAATAATTTCTTCCCCCCCCCCTTCTTTTTTTCAAAGATTTTTTACAACAGTGACATCACTCAATCCCCATTCCCCCACTTTTCTTCCACTAATGACTAGACGGGTGATTTTTAAACTGATGAAATTTTTGTATGGCATATTTTTCCAGCATTTTATATTCAATTTCAAGAACAGATAATATTTCATCTACCCAAAGGTTACAGTACGACCAGCATTCTTTATACATCCTGCAATATTGACCATAATTTCCAACACCTGATCAATATCACAACAGCAATGGCCAGGAATGTTCCAGGCTATGAAAGTCTCATTTCTCCTCTCACTGCTTCTGGATACATCTCTTTTCCAAACTACAAGAGCACCAGGGAAAAAAGTTCTCACAAAACAGCATTTCATGCACACATATATATTAGACATATTACTTGAAAGAAAACTGTGCAGGGACATAAGAACAAGCTGGGTTTTTGAACAGATAGCACGTGGTAATTCAACAGACTATCCTTCTCAGCTGCAGCAAGCAGCAGTAACAGAGATCAGGAGCTGCAAATTCGAAACAGGAGGAAAAAAGAAGGAGGAAGAGAGAGGGGAGAGCTTGAAGACCAGATCTCAAGAAAAGAATAGTTCCAGGTGGATTAAGTGCAAGAGCTCAAGTTTGACAACAAATTTATGTCCTCTACCTTTTTACTTATACATGCCAGTCAAGAGTTAAATAGAAGAGTTAATGGAGATATTTTTATAAGAATTCCCACCTTAGACCTCAAGGCTAACAGTAATTAAATACTTTTAGTTTGAGAAGTAAGAGGGTAAAAAATGTGAAAACTAGTATTCTACCTACAAAGCTGTGGATGAGAGAAAGTGTTTTAAGTCTTTTAACAGCAAAGTTCCAGATTTATTGGATTAATCCTTCAGTAACTTCACTGTCATGTCATCCTACATTCTCAATAAAATAGAAACTGAAACCCAAGCAAATCTCTGAATACAAAAACTAACGTCTGTCTGCAGATTACCTTTTTATCATCTCTAATCTAGATTATTCACAAAATTAGGTCTTTATTTTATGCCACTTCTATATGTATTGTCTGTTTTTTAACTCTAGCTGACACTTCAGGCAGGCCTAAGGTTTCTGCCTCCAACTTGGCCTGCTCCTTTCCATAGCTTTCCCTTCAGTCTGTATGAAGGCACTATTGCTAGATGCACACGTAAGTACATTAGCGAAGTCTCATCAGAAAGAACAGTAAAATCTAGCAGAATATGCCGTGATGGAAAAATCCACTTTTCTGTAATTCATTTAAAAATAACATCTTCTGGACTTCTCTAATTAAATTATTCTGTCATGAGATTTCAGTTATCTTCTCTTTCTCAATCACAGTCAGCACTTGCTGCTTCTTCCTTCTCCTTGAGAAGGCCTGCACAAGGTCCAGTAATTTCTCTCTTTACCTTACTTCTCCTGCTGCATATAAAGCTCTCCTCTTCCTTGAACCTACTGACATAAAATTAATTTTAGTGACACGGATTCACAAATCAGATTCACTTTTACATCACTTCTTCAAAGCAAGCAAGAATTTCTACACATCTGAGGGACTCTGAAGAGCTCCAGAGTCCAAAAGTAATTTGCAGTAAGGGTTTCTTTCTTCCCTAATATGCTCCTTTGTACATCGATCCCCAAACTCCATGTGCAGGATATTAAAGTGATGATGTTTTTAAGTACAAATTTTGCACTAACCTCAATGGAGAAATGGGAGATAATACAAAGAAAAGGTATGTCACAAGAAATTGGATACATCAAAAAAAACCCACCCAAACATAAAAACTTGAACATGGCAACACAACTGTTAGCAAGCAACCATCTAAAGGAGCAAAACATTCTCTTATCTCCCAGTCTGCATTGCTGTCATTAGCGTCAAAAAAATCCCCCAAATCCCCACAAAATCAAAAAACAGTCACTGTTCAGATAAAGGCTGAAGCTTAAGTTACTCTGCCACCATACAAAACACAATAGTCTCTGGTGGGATATTCTATCACTTTCAGGTGTACACACCAGGGTTGCAGCAACTGCATTCACAGGATACTTTCTTGTATCAGATAAAGACATGTCCATGCAGGAATAGGAGAGCAATTCTTGTTTGTCTGTAAGCACTCACTTGGACACAAATCAGTTCAGAAGGCAAACAAGCAACATTCAGCAGTTGCGCATGTTAACAAAATAGATGCATTTGCCAACTATATTGACTTCCAGCACAGGTTGCTGGCTTGAGGTTTCTTCCTTGTCCACTGAGCAAGGAAGCATCAATTACCATCTATTTCTCAGCATTCTGGGTTTTGCTGTTTGCCACCAGACCTGTATAAGCACATCCATGTCAAGGCAGCTGGTGGCAGGCAGAGAAGAAGAGGATTTCATGGGGGAAGTCTCTGGTAGATGCTGTCAAAGTGCAGCAGAGGTGGACACCCAGACTCCAGGCAAGAGCACAAAGCAACAGTAGCAGCTGCCAGACAAGAGAGCAGAGTCCATGGGAGGCTGCGGGACAAGATCAGAAGACCCAAAAGAAGACCTTACTTAGCTTATCCCTTCACTATAAAATACCAGGATCACCAGCCCAGGCTGAACTGAAACAAGTAGTCAAGCCTTCCCTCCGTCAGAATTTCTCATCTGAAAAATACTGGTTATCCTGCTTTCAGTGGGGGAGAGGAAAAGGGAAACACTCACTCGGTGAGCAAAAGGGAAGCAATCCTACAGTACAGATGACAGGTATACCTTGGAGAGCAGATGGCTGAATTAAAAAGGGAAAGCACTGATGTGCAGGCACTGATACAAACAAGTGAGTCTCAGAGAGCAAAGTAAAGATCCTACATCACCCTTCAGCAGGATGGACTGATGGACACTCTGCAGGAAAGCTTCTGCTTACTCATCCAGCCCTCTATAATAACTTGTTGAATAAAATTTACTTATCACACGATGCATATGGTCTCCTGAGGATGACCAAGATCTCTAAAGAGACTTTCAATTAGGTTGTAAATTGGCTAAAAAGAATAAACACTTCAAATAAAAAGCAGAAATATCAAATCACCTGCAACTTAAAGTGGAACAATTAAATACCATTGTTGTAGAGTACTCCAAGAACCCTGAGAGCTGAAGACAGAACAAAACATGAGTTTCTAAATTTGAAACTGTAATCCATTTTGAAAGCAAGGAAAACTTAAGAATAAGGCTCATGGAGCACTTGGGATACCGATCTAGAGACTAACTTCCAAAGTCTTGCTCAGACCTTGCACAGACCATCGCATATTGACATGCTTGCGAGGAACCATCTCTACTGTTACAGTAATCCTACAGTAGCATATTTATCTTTGGTTAAATTTGTAATTATTTTCATATAAATGACAGCATATAGCAACTGTGCGGAGAGAGGATTTTGAAATGAGAATATCCAGATGTCACAAGACTTGTGTCCAGAACCACCATGCTATCAATACAGTCATAAGCTCAGTTTAACCAGAAACTACAAAAATGGGTAGCAACTAATATATCATGCAGCCAGAATTCATCTCTGTGGTGGGTATGAAATACAAACTGTACACATTAAACAAACAGTATTACTCTTACTGGATATCATAGTAAAGAACCATGTTGAGATTTTGGTATCAAGCATCATGCAGAGCCAAATACAGCTTAAAAAGATGTGCCCACACAGATTTCCTCAATAGATGCCACAGCAAAACCCATCACTCCTCAGTACACAAAGTAATGGATCTCAGCTCCACTCAGAGCTGAATCAGCAAACAGAACCAGAATAATCTACTTATCAGTAATATAAAAAACCATTTAATTCTCCCATTGCAGTCACACTTGCATCTTTTCCACAATTTTCAGTCTCAGGGCTTGGACATAACATCAAACTGCAAGGTGCAGACCACCTACAGAAGATCACACCTTTTGAGTCCCCTTACATGCTGCCAGCTGGAAAGTCACTACAGTCAGTCAGTGCAAAACTGACAGCACAAAGCAACTGCTAATGCTATGGGCTTGCATGACCAAGTCCTTGGAACAGACATCCAATGGAAGCAAGAGGAGCAGCAGAAAAGCCTGCCAGGCTTTGATCACAAAGAGACAGCAACTCACAGGTAGACACAGCAGTGCAAGAAGCTCTTCTGCAAAAGCAACTGGGTTAACCTGCATCAGAGAAAGGGGTGGACAGCAAGACAGTTCAAATGGCACTCCTGGAGCTGGGAAGGATAGGAAAGCCACTCCAATGCCTAATGCCTAGTATCCCAGCTACAGTGATTTTCTTTTTATGCTAAAAGAGCTGAATGAAACAAGCTGCTGACAATCTGTCAATGGCTGTGAAAGGTGAATGGCATTAGGACAAAAAACCTGGCTTCCACAGCACACCTGTTAAGAGAAAGTGCAGGTAGAAATTCCTTTCAAATAAGAATACAACAGTTAAATTTACACCTTCAGGGTGTTTTAAGGAACATGCAATATCATGACAAAAACACATCACTGGCGTTTGGAGGATTTAATATTTGTCAAAGGCAAACAAAAACCCTCTTCCTGGAGAAAAGGGATACTAAAAAGGATTGCACCACTTCTGCGAGAACACAGCATATATACATAGTATATATAATCCTGAATATCAGCATGCATTAAATTAACGAAGGAAACTTTATGCATTGCCCCTCCTGTCTAGAAGAAGCTACAGAACAAGAAAAGCTATTAACATTTTATGAACCCAATGGCAGAGCCCTAAGCTTTAAGAATTTGGCCTCCAGGGGTTGTGCAAGAAGAAAAGAGGGGATGGAGTAGCTGAAGGAAATCTCGGGGGGGTGAGCAGCATGGGTAGCAACCTGCTGCAACTCACAGGGATCTGAAACTGGAAGAAAGGGAAGCCTAATGAAGTGCCAGTTGAGGCACCAGGAAAGAACTGCAGCAATTCAAGCACATCTTTCTGTCTTTGGAGACTGAACTTCATGAATCACAGGGTCTTTCAGGAGTTACCTGAGAGAATGTCCAAGGGCTGTGGGGAAAAAAATTGCACACAGGCACTTCTGACTGCGCTTAGAGCAGAACATCCCCCTCTGTCACGTAGAGCAAGACCTGCACTGGAGCTCAGTGCAAAGCACAGGAGCCCTACCCAAACTTTAGGGTCATCAAGCAAGAATGCTTCAGTGACCCAGTGTCTTCACAGAATTATATTTGAATCCAGGAAAAGATTTAATCAGCCTTGGGGAGTCTGAGGGAACCAGCAGCAGCTTCGGACACACAGCAGGTGAGTATCTACCTCAGAAGATTTCTCAGGGAACACTCCTGAATTCCAGACATGCTTTGCCATCAAGTCAAAAGCTCAGGCATCCACTGCTGAAATCCTACAAGTCTGTTTCCTTTAGCCTTAGAACGAGTACATCAGCTTTTTGAACAACTTGATACCAAGAGGCACAGATAAACTGGATTGCGAAATAACCTTCAAAGTGTTCACCATCACTATGCTGTTTTCTTAGTACAGCTTCTCTGCCCTCTTATATTCCAACTTTTGTGCAAATAGCAGCCTCAGCCAGACTAGAAAAGCACAGTGGGGATGCTTCCTAAGAAAATCTGCATGAACACATGGGCCTTGCAGGGAATAAGAAATAGCATCAACATGCAAATACTGCAGGAAAAGTTTAAGAATATATGGCTGCTAGCCTTCCCAAATCCTTTTCCTTCTGCACCACTGAGGCTATCCTTGCACTCTCCAGACTTCTCTCACATACACAAGGAGTATCAAATTGACATCTGCTCAAGGCTTTTTACTTTTATTTCTTAGAAGGATTTTTATAGTTCTAGATTCACTCATTAACCAAGAAACTGCTTAAAGAATTAAATATTGTAGCACATTTTTAACATATATACTAGCATGTCTTGGGCATTTTAGAACACTTGAGAATTTCAGAGAGATACATTTCAGAGTTTCCCTATGGACCTTTCCCAAGTACCTACGAAGCAGGTGCGTAACACTGCATGGCACAGGTATCCAGAGCTACCTCCAAAGATCAGGAGAGACTGATCCTTCCACTAGATTCAACACCTCACTGCTGTTCCAAGCACAGCACTGCAGCTTGGAAGAGCACCCAAGTCCACCCATGTGATATACCCACCATCTCACGGGGCTTTAAAGATCGTATGCTGACCAAAGGGTTATAAAGTAGGAGAAAGGAAGACATGCTACCATTTCATTATGGCAAAAATGGAAGCATTGTTTATTCAAAACCCTTTCCTCCTTCTGTGATAAGAGGTTAAAATAGAAAAAGCTATTCCTGTGCAGAGAACATTAAATGAATTTATATCTGCGTTTTTAAGCTCTTGAGAAACAGAATGGCCAGAACTGAAGGCAATTAGTGCACCAAACCAGACAACTAGAACAACAAAAAACACAGAACAATGATCTCTTATTTCCCAAGCTCAGATGTCACCATCACACTTTCCTATTCATGCAGCATACAGCATTTTGAAAAGCAGGGCTGTTTTTCTCTGCCTGAAAGGAATACGAAGAGATCTTGGTTTTTTTTTTTCCTAAGTAGTTTTGGGCAGTCAGAAAAACAAAACCTTTTGGAGTGCAAACCACTGAACAGGCCAAACCTGTGGCAGGTTTAGAACGAGACATACTGAAAGGTGGGTTCAAAACACAAAGCTAATAAATTAATATACTGTAAATCTCAAAAACCTTTTGTGAGAATTCCCCCTGCAGCATCCCAGATGGTGTGTGTTTTGCCTTTTGATTTGGAGAACCATGAGACAATCACAAAACAGCCAAACAGTGGAAAGTAATACTAGTTACTAGTATTGCAGTAGCCCCCCTGCACAACACTGCACAGTGCATTTTTCATTTGAAGAGTCAGTACCTGCGACATAATTAGGCAGAGGGAAACGGTATCAGTCACCTTCTGCAATGAACCACAGAGAAAAGAAAGCAATGCAATAAAATGGGTGATAAACACTGAACCTTGGATATAGGAAAGCAACTGCTCCCTGCCACCTGCATTAGTTCAACCCATCACTGGAGAAAATACTTCCCTGTGCAGTAACTTCTAATGACACACGCATCTACCCAGCCATAAACATTCACACCATCTGCTCTTGTTACAGCTGAGTTCTCAAGCCAACTCCCAAGTCAGGCTGACAGGAGTTCACATGGCTCTGGTCCACTAGCTCTTTTCCAACTAGTTATTCATTTGAAAGAGAATTACTAAGCCAACAGAGGGTTTCTTTCTGTATAAGGTCTGTCTCTGACAGCACCCAACTCAGCCAAACTCAGTAGCCAAATACCATGTCAACTAATGTTCATGTATTTCTAGAATGTTTTAACTAATCTGTCTCTTCAGTCTCTGGGTTTTTTCCAGTTTTTTTCTCTTAAAACGTTTTCCAAATGTGCATAAAATTATATGGTTCACAGAAATTTTTCAGCAATTGCCTGAAGACTCATAACGCTTCATCAATTATATTATCAGATAAAGACAGAATTTAAAGCACCAAACAAATAAAGGAAAAATGCTATAGAAAGGTGAAGTACTAACAGAATATTCTTCAGTCACGAAGAGTCAATGTGACGTTAAACTATAGAGAACAAAAGGCTCCCCCTTATGCTATTTGTTTTCCTGAATATTCAATTACAACCCCCATTTATTTACAAGGTTACACAACCTTGATCGCTCCCACCCCTTCCATCACAGCTGAGAGAGCATTTTGTGCACATCCACTGCATGTAAGGAGGCAAAAATAGCTGTCAGTTGCTCTAATTTGGCAACACAGATTCACTGTTTCTAGATCACTGGGTCACAAGGCAGCTTAAAGGTGACCCACCAGCCCCTGAACTTCTTGTAGAACTAGTAAGTTCACCAGGCCACAGGAAAAAAAATGTTTTCACTCCATCACAATGCAGGACAAGATATGCAGCAAGCAGTACAAGCAAACAATAAACTCATGTTGTTTCCAACAACACACCTTACAAGGTAGTTTCTCCCAGCATTCTTTTCTGAATTTATCTCTGCAGTTGACAAACAGACTGATTCTTCTTCCAAAACTACAACTAGAAATACCAGCACTCTGTCTCTTGCTAATCCCAGGTAAAGAGCAGAGCAGAGATGAAGAACTGGACTTCTAACCCTTTTTTTAGGACAGAAAGCAGCTTTATTTTTTTCCAACTTTTTTTTTCTTTTTTCTATTTTTTTCCATCTCTAAATGCCAGCCATTGCAGAGAGTTTGGGAAAAGAAGTCAACATTGTGACAGATACACATATAAAACTACCACATAAAGCATTTACGAACTCGAAAATAAAGGAGGTTCTCAGAAACGCAGAACTACAGTCAAAAATTATTTTATTACTGTATTTCTACCACAAGCTCCCCTCTGCTCTTTCCCTTCTTCCCATCTAGAACTAGAGGTAAATCCATGAATTACACAAAAAAGCATTGTGCAGGACATCGATAACAATTTCTGAGACACAAAACCCTACTAACCCAGTTTTCTAGACCATGTCATAGGACAGTATAGAATCAAACAAATTAACTTTGGAACTTACCATTTCGAGACAAATCAAGTTCCACCAGCTGCATGAAATTCGCTATTTCTGGAGGGAGCCGTTGGATTTCATTATCACTAAGTCCAAGTTTCCGTAACTTCACAAGCTGGAAGAAAGGCTGAAAGAAAGAAAAAATTACATGTCAGAAAATATTCATGTAACTCACATACAGGCATGATAAATGAAGAGGAATAACTGGAATCACTTTCAAAATGTGAGCTAATTAAAGCTATTGCACAGCACCAGTTATGCAGGTCTCTTTCAGACTGTATCAGAACAAACATTTTGTTTTAATTTTTACATGCAAACAAACTATAACCTGTATTTTAGCTAAAATGAAAATTTATGTAAAAAAAAAATCCGTAAAGCTTGCTGTTAAAGATCATTGCAGACAGACACTAGCAAAACGCAGAGTGCCAGCTTCAAGTCATTAATAGGGTATGGCTACCAAGCAGAGTAATTAAAAGCATCCTAATTACACACCAGGGCTCACTAGGAATATAATGCAGAAGGACACTTCTAGAGAACAAGATCCGGAAAACTGATCAAGAGGGCCTGGCAAGGTCTTCTTAAACGGTGAATACCAAAACCAACCAGGTTACAGAACCAGTCTCCCTCAGGAAGGCTTTCTTTCCAGCCTCAAACACCCTGTGTTCTACGGCCCCAGTTTCAGAAGGACTAATGAAAGTTGGGCAGGATTTCAGGTCTTCTTCGCTTGAGAAAAACCTAGCCCAGCCCTGTCCTAGTGAGAACACGGCACACAATGCAGACAGGATGCTCACATTGCCTGACCCCAGCTATGGGCTCAGGGGAACTGGCAGCCCCCAAGACAAAATAACAATCAAACAGGCTAAGCTGAAAGTCAGGTCAAGCCCAGGCACAGAGAGCAGACGGCAACCGAAAGAGAAAAATGATCATTTAAAACCTATTGAGATGCAGGCATTCCTAAGAAAGTCGTGGAGCTCTTACTGCAACTTTCCTTTCTTCCGGGCAGGCCTTTCCAGGAGAGTGACTGCAAGGGGTGAGGATTTGTGCAGAATGAAATGACTTTACATACAAATCATCTTGATCACAACTGAGCAGCGAGTTTTGTGCCCCTGGAGTGCACAGGGAGATCCTCCCAGCAGTCAGAACGCATGCATCTCACCCACTCTCAGCATGCGCGCATGCCTGCACCCCCATGGTTTTGCCCTCTTAGGGTAACTGGAAGATACTTGTAAATTTGGGATACCCACTTAATCACCTTCCAAGAAATTAGCACCTCTATTTTAGTTTTTATTTTATTTAGGTGATGGAGTATGTGCTCTAGATGTCACTCAGATATGACTCAGATTGACACGAAAAGGGGCAGTAAGGCATCTTACTAGGACACAAGACAGAAGTAGTTTCATGAATCTGTATTACAGTACAGATGTGCAATCTTATTTTGAGTGTCTTGTGGTCAAGATCATAAATCAGGTTTTTAAGTGCAAAGCTTTGCACTTCTGCATCGATCTTTCAATATACACTGTGTCACACAAAAATAAACACAAGTGAAACAAATGTGTTTTCCCTCAAAAACATGGGTTCCTTTTAGGGGATAAAAAGGATAGGGCTTTTTAAAGTATATAAACATTCAGCAGTAAAAGATGCTCCAGATCTGAATATGATATTTCAAAGGCATTTTTGAGACAAAATGGCCCTCCTCCACCCTCCTCCCTATTAAAAGTGTTTTATAACAGAGCTGAAATTTTAAGAGAAAGGTAAAAAACCTCTATAATTCCATATTTCTAGCTCCGTAAAAACATATATTCCAATTAAAATAGCCACAAATGCTTTTTAATCCTTCATTGTCCTCAAAAGATCTGTAACTGCATTTTCATATCATTACCATTTTTATCTTAAAACAAATGTAGTCCTTTCTCTAAATATTTATTAATATGACTAAACCAAGAATCTACCAGAAGCTTAGAAAAGCACTTAGAGAGACTTCTGTGAAAACATAGCAGGAGTATGCTCTACAGAAGAGATCCCAATCTGTCCTAACACTCCAAAATAAATACTTGCCAAAATGTGTTCCTCAAAGCAGTGTGTAGCTGCTAAACTATATGATAGTTATAAATATTGATGTTCTACTATAAATCTTATCCTAAGCAACAGTTGTCCCTAACAGATACTCAACAGCAAGTGAGCAAAGACAGAAGGAACGTGGTTAAAAGACAGAATAGCCATCAAAAGCCTGTTAAGAGCTGGATATCCCTAGGAGGGTTTGAGGATCCATGTGTCAATGCAATACATATTTATTAAATGTGCAGAGTATTTGTGCAACAAGCAATATTACACAATATTTAAAGGCATTCCTGTTTCTTTAGCTGACTACTACTTAAAAGAAAAATTAACTGGAAGCTTTATTTTCCATCTGCATAACAATTTTTAATGAATGATACCATTTCCTAGATAAAATCAAACTGCAGTTACATGAATGGCATTTCTTTCAACTTCTCATTTGTTTTTTTTTTTCATTTAAACTACAGGACTCAATTACTCTTGCATGTTTAGTGCATCCTACTCCCATTTCAGTTCCTTTATCTAAGGCACATCATTAGTGTTCTGAAGCACTGCTGGAGAGGCAAGCAACTCCTTTTGGCCATATATGTTTCACCTTTCGAAAAGGCCACAGGGAACAAAGAGAATTAAAAGCTTACTCAATAGAGTTCAACAAACATAAACATACATATATGTATATGTAAATATGTGTATAAAGATCTGTGATTTTTTTAAATACATGCCAACAAGAGACATGTCCCTAATTTGACGTATCCAACACAGTTCTGCCTCTATTTGATAGCTCTAACACGATCCAAAGTGCAGTGGGGTTGCTGGCCAGAGCAGCATATCTACCCAGCATGCTCTAATAGCTGGTTTTGATTGCAGACCCAATGACTCTATGAGTATCTTGGCAAAACTTGCAATGCTGCTTAGTTTAGCCAACCTAATTAACAGTGCCTCAATGAGAAAAATAATGCCATGAGCAGAAGCACTGAAGTAGCCTACAACTTGCTAGCTAGTAACAATCCTCAACTCTCAACTGAAGCTTTTCCTGCTATCAAAGAATTTATAGAGGCTTCTATTATACGGATTTTCTAAGAACATACATCTTGAAGAGATCCCTTCTCTCACTGGAAAACTAACCAAGTCTCTCTCTCATCCGGACACATATTTTTAAAAAAACCTTCATTCTGACAAAATTGGGTCGATGTCAGCCAATGGAAGAAAAAAAGTAGCAGATAAGTGCGTGACTCACTGAAAAGTATAAACAGACAGTGTGAGCCCACAGCCCTCATTTTTTATACCTTTTTTTTTAAGAATACAACTGGCACTGAATTATAGGAAAAAAAAAGTTAAGAGAATTAAGCCAAACTACTAGGATATTTTCTTGCGTGCCAAGTGGCCAAGACAACTTATCTCTGGGTTTCTTTGAATGGTTCTCTCCTGAAACAAAAATTATTCATGCCTGAGAATTTTCCCCGAAAATTCAGCGCCTTAGCTGATGGGAATAAAAAAACCATAAATGGAAATACATGAAAACAATAGACAATTGAAATAAAACAGACAGGAGGGAACAAAGACGTATTAGCACCTAATGCTGTTTAGGGGGAGGAGCAACATTTCAGCAAAATCTGAGTTGCTAGAGCCTTTGCAGTGCTAGAGACATATCAGACTTCAAACCCATCTGGCACAGGTAGCATATCTACATGTTTACTGTGTTAAGCAAAACATTTCCATAAAAAGGCTACTACTAGCAGCAAAGAGAATTAAAATTAGAACCTTTATAAATCCACTGCCTAAGTCACAATGGGCTAGCAGAAGCTGTAGAAATTAGAATAAGATGTAAAGGAGAAAGAAAATTGCAAATGAACTTGTTTCACAGCTACATACACACAAGATAGGATAATGGCTTGGTGATTTTTTGCTTCAAGTTTTGGTTTGGTTTTTGGTTTTTCTGCAGGCACTTGAGCTGTTGCTGACAGGATTAAGAATTTGTAAGCATTTGCTCTTATGTCAAATCTCCTTCCACATACACATGCTGCCTCAGCTTTTCTTTTGGGCAATTACATTATTATATTAAAATTGATTAAGTAAGCTATAAGACAGAGTATGTTATTAGGCTCTGTTTCTTAAGTATATCTGTATTTATTTCTCCCATTTTCCAAACTTAAAAATGACCAACTAAAGGCTATCTGTGCTTTAGAATTAAGAAGTGGCACATAGCAATTTAAGCACAGTTTAACTCCTAAACGCATTCTTGTATCAAATCTTACTTCAGACCCCATTTTCTTCTCCTACATTGTAAACAAAAATCAGTGGGGACACCATTTCATTTGTTTACTTCCAATCACCAGCTATAAGCCCTCCTTCAGTCATCGGATAAGGGAAATTACAGTCAGTCCTTCCCCACACGTTTTATACTGCCTCAGAAAGATCTTTTTCTGAGGTCTTTCTTCAGGCAAACATAAGGAGAAGAGGGAATTTTGGTAAGCAAAGCAGTGAACAAGAGATAAGGCATCAAATCCATGAATAACCTCGCAACACAGCTGCTCCCCAACAAGATCCCTAGTCCCTTGCTTTTGGCCCCTAGAAGTTATCATTTTGTCTGCATTGTTGCATGGCTTCAGTGAGAGCAGAAGAAGCCCAACTCACTTCAGGTGAACACATGGCTTGGTGGTCAGGACACCATGAGGAAAACAAGGATTAAATCCCATAATGAAGCAGCACCCCTGAATTCAAGCATTCTGCTTCCTTGGGATGGGTTTAATAACCAGGCTCTGGCACATTCCCCATCTGCCTGAAGGGCAAAGACAAAGAGGGAAGGGCGAGCTTTTCCTCATTCCTCTCCAACCCACTTCTGTGGAAGTCATTGACAGAACGGCCTTTGAAAGACCATCAGTAGGGGTCACTCAGTGCTAAGGACTCCAAGAGCATAGGACACTCACTGCCCTACTCTCACCAACTGGTGGGATTTCAAATATCACTTCTACTCCAGGCAGCCGGTCCATGTACCAGTCTGGAGCTCTCAGCATGCCGTAATGCACCCTGCACTCCATTCAAGCCTCAAGACATCCACCCTCAGTCAAAATCCACAACCAACTTGTGAGCAAAAAACTCTTTCTAGGATGCAATCCTTTACATCATTGTCTTAAAATCCAACCCAGAGACTTCTGCCAGTAGCATGGGTGGGAGCGCTGAGGAAAACCAGCAAGAGCACAGAAGGCAGACACCTTTCCCCTAGAAGCAGATCCAAACTAGTTGCACAATAAAATGCTGAGGAAGCTGAATCCTACTTTGATTTCATGAAGTATGAAAAGAGATCTCAGCAGACTCCAGTAAAGCCTAGCATGGGCATTATCAGTTGGCATCTCCTGCAAAGCCTGTGAGCAACATCAGGATCCCTCAAGCCACTCCGCTTGCTTTCACCTGCGAGCAAGAGTAGCTGGCAAGGGCAACAGAGTTTCACAAATACAGATCCCACATGATCCTTTGGGCACAACACACTTTAGTTTTCAAAAAA
The DNA here is from genome assembly GCA_013400955.1 of Drymodes brunneopygia. NCBI lineage: Eukaryota > Metazoa > Chordata > Aves > Passeriformes > Petroicidae > Drymodes > Drymodes brunneopygia. The sequence goes on from VZTZ01039314.1 coordinate 516,088, forward strand.
AATACTCCCTGAAATACTGAAACGATTTCTGAGGGCAGGGACTAACTCCGTGCAGCACAGCAGGGTCATCATGCAGTTGATGACTCTGCATTGAAGAAGCAGCTAATGGATTTCCTCTGGAGCCATGAGGAAATGCAGCAGCAGGTGGGGATGGACAGCAGCACACAGACCTCTGCCCACCTGTTCTGTGGCAAGCTGGCAAATGGACAACTACTCCATGCAGCTGAGGTCTCTGTCTTCACATGTGCCACGAGCAAAACCAGAACTATTACATATATCTGGCATGATGAAAGATTGTTTCACACACCCAACCATGTATTCAGCATATATTCAAGCTGTACTTTGGTCTCGCAACATTCTACTACCAACTTTGTCATCATGAATATTAATGAAAGACATCAAGGAGGCGGACATTCAAGCAACAGTCCATACAAAACATTAATAAAATTACTAGATCTCACAACAAAAGAAAAATATTAATGAAAGATTCAGTGCACAGTTCAGGGGCAAATATCCTTAACAGAACCTGATGCTGCAACTGCTACCTCTCCCTCCAATGGATACTTGAAATGAAAACCCAACAGAAAGATCGAAAGATCACCCAGGCAAGAAGGGCTGTGAGGGAAAGCCTACAGAAAACAGAGCAAAAATTATACCAATGCCTCACTGAAGTTGGTACTCAGCATCGACCTGCTATGCTTCTGACGCCCTATTTTCAAACCATCTGTCATTTTCTGAACCACTGACAAGGATGGGCCAACTGCAGGTTCTAGTCTCAGTTGTTACCATCCCTTTTAAAAAACAAATAGGGGACTATCCATTTTCAAAAAACAATACACTGAAGCACTGAATCAAAATGCTGCACTACCAAGAAATGTGTTGACCAGGTTGTTGTCTCATACTGTTCCTGGCAGGCAAAGATTTACTTTCTCTGTTATGTCAATTAAGCAGAAGCAACAAAGATTACAGAGCACTCCATGCCAGAGATGTTTGTTAGAGCAGAGCAGTGAGAGGGACCACCTCTGCCTGTAAGAGAGGCCAGAAAACATCTAGTCCAATGAAATATGGATTCATTGCAGTTAAATGCATTTGCCATTTGGAGAAAAAAAAAACAACCAACCAAAGCCCACATTAATCTCTCTAATGAATTTCTAGCATGCATTTTTCCAGTGTACAAGACTGTTGGCAGAAAGCAATGTCTTTTTTTTAGACCAACTGATATAATTAGAAAAGTAACTCTATGTACCATCATAAAATTTATTTAGAGGTACAGATGTATAATCTCTGCCCACAAACCTTGCCTCACCTATGTACATCAAAAAGAGAACGGAATGCTATCAGTTTACTACAACAGTACAAATCTGACAAAAAAAGGTTACAGGTATTGAAACATAACTACCTAATTACTTTCATTCAACTCAGGTCAAAAATCAGTAGAGCTGAGTTGTTACTACAAAAAACTGCCATTAGAAAATACTTCAAAACTGCCATTAGAAAGTATTTCACACCAAGTAGACTTCAAAAATCTTCTGAACAATCGCAGGGATACTAACAGGGAAGACAATGACTTTCTTCTGTTTAGAAAACAGCAGAGTAAGTTCTTCCTCTGCTCCCATCAGACTGTGGTCTTCCATATTTGATGTCAAAAGGTAAAGCATTTCTTCAAGTCCGAAGCAGTACAACAGAAAAATCTGGGAACAAGGAGGAGAAAACCTAGAGGTACTTAACTGGTAATAAACTTCTTTCTAGCCTTCAACACCGAGCTCTAGGTTTAGAGGTATGTTAATACAAAGATCTAACGTTGCTTCTCTACAAACCATTATGGATTTTAATAATTCAAGCATATACTGCATGACAGTACTAACTGACCATACTCACAACAGGTTACAAAAGGTAACATATTCTCCAGATACTAAAGTTGTAAAGCCGCAGGTGCTCTTAGCAGGTATTTTAAATAGCATTTGTCATACTGAGAAAATTCTTAAACTTTCAATAAAACTACTTTTACTGTGTGCATACCATCTGCTTCAGCTTCACCCAGTGGCACAGTTCTCTCCCTGACACTAACTGTAAATTCATGCTTGTTCAAATCATACAGTGATATTTCTTTAAGGATTTACAGCAAGATGTGCAAAAACACCATGACATTATCAATGTAGAAAGTAAAACAATTAAACATTTGAGGGTGAATAAACCGTGAAAACCACAACAATTCAATCTGTATCATTAAAAACACCCCAGTTAAAAAACCTTCTATATGCCCTCTACAGAATCATAAAACAGTTGAGGTTGGAAGGGGCTCCAGAAATCACCTAGTGTACTCTCTGCTCAAAGCACGGGTCACCTAGAGAAGGTCACCTAGCACCATGTCCAGTCAGGTTTACAGCATCTTCATGAACAGAGATTGCACAACCTCTCTGGACAACCCATGCCAGTGTTTGACCATCCTCATAGTAAAAAAGTATTTTCATACTTCAGACAATTCCCTGTGTTTCAGCCTTTGCTCACTGCCTCTTGTAAGGTCACGGGGCACCCCAAGCAAGGTTTCATGCTGATTAACATGTATTCATACACAGCCATGAGCCTTTTTCTTCTCAAGGCTGAACTACTCTGGCTCCTTTAGCCTTCTCTCCTGAGAGATACTCCAAGCCCTTAACAGTCTTTGTGGCCCCAACAGTGTATGTCCAGTATGTCCATGACTCTTCTTTTGGGACAGCCAGCATCAGACAAAGCACTCCAGGTCTGTTTCCCCAGCGCCAGCCAGAGGACAAGGATCACCTGCTGGCAATGCTTTGTGTTACACAGCCCAGGATACTGTTGGCTCTCTCTGCCATAAAGGAGCATTGCTGGCTGATGGTCAACTTGTCCACCAGGTTAGCCATGGCCTTCTACTGGAAAATTGTTCTCCAGACAGTTGGCCCCCAGTCTGTACTGGAGAATTGGGTTATTTCTTTCCAGGTGCAGGTGTATTTCTCTTTCTTGAACTTCATAAGACTTGTCTCAGCCTGTTTCTCCAGCATCTCCCTGTCCTGCTGAATGGCAGCATAAACATCTTTTTTACCAGCCTCTTCCAGGCAGAATCCTAAACATACCGAAGTTTGTTTTCACAAGATGCTGTTTATTGTCCAGTTCCTTCCTCTCAGGACCCTGAACTCCACCCTCATAGTCACTACAGCCAAGGTGACCAAGGTCACAACAGCTACTACAACCCAGACCTTCACATCTCAACCTGTCTTTTCTTAATTTTGAGAATGAGGTCCAACAGACCACCTCTGTCCATTAAATCCTTGAGCACCTGTGTTAGGAAGCCATCAAAGCACTTCAGAGAACTCCTGGATTGCTGATATCTTGCTGTGTTGACCTTCCAGCTGTCATGTGATTCAAGATCCAGGTGAGGACCTGGGCCTGCAAACATGAGATTTCTTCCAGATATCTGAGGAAGGCATCATCTACTACTCCATCCTGATCAAGCAGTCTACAGCAGACACCTAAAACAAAGACATCCACTCATCCCAACCTGCTTTCAGCTGGCCCACCATCCATCCTAAAGCAAAACTTCACATATCCCTGCTGCTCTCTCATCCAAAGGGCAACTCCCCATCCTTGCCTTCCTGGTCTGTCCTTCTTAAAGAGTCTGCGCTCATCCACTCCAGCACTCCAGCCATGTGAGATATCCCATCTCCCCAAACCCAAGGAGATCTATGCATTCAAAAAAAAAGGAAATAAAGTTCCTATATAATTACAACTTAAGCAGACATAAACACAAATTTAAAGAGAGGTATAGTATGATAATCATGTCTTTCCACAGATTACTGGCCACTGACCAAACAAGTGTCTTTCAGGCTTATGGTTGCATAATGATAGAAACAATAATAGAACAGTGAAATTCAGCCCAGAACAGGTTTTTTCCTGAGACAAAGGTGTGGTATGGGAAGAACAAAGGGACTTCTTAGGGAGCTTTCACACAATTTTGGTAAAACAACAGCACCCCTGATTTGAACACCACGCACAGCAGATACCGACAGTGCCAAATGCCAAGCAGCAGCAGACCAGCAGCATCTCTAACAAAGAAACTGGGGCAGGAAGAGGCCAGGGTTTAACCAGGTCTCTTGGGAAAAGGGTCTCACATCTATCTAGTAACTCTACAGAGAAGCTTTAGTATATAACTCCAAGAAGAAAAATTACAGATGACAGATACAATTTGTAAGCTCAGGGATACAAAATGATTCAGAGCTGCACTACATTAGGTTTACAAACGCTGCATAAAAATCATTCCCAAAAGAAAAAAAAAAAGTTCCTCAGACTCTTAGGCTAAACTAAGTGCATAGAAAAAAAACTGAATTTTTTTTTGCCACTGGAGTTTTTCCATAAACAACATCTGCTAGAAGTATCATGGGAAAGTGGTCTTTATTCTTTGAGTTAAAGAACTGAGCAGCAGCATAACAAACAGCAGCAAAACAAGAGTTATAAGCTATTTCCACCACCCACCAATGCAAAGAATGCTGTGATTTAATACAAAGGCCAAAACATAATACTGCATTGAAGGGTTCCTAAGGTTTTTATTTTTTTTGTCACAGGACAAAGAAATATGCAGCAATTCAGTTTTGTACTGCAAATTTGACTCACAGAGAAATTAAGCTGACAGGATGTATTTGCCCTTAAATTTTAATGTACGGGAGTAGAAAACAACATTTCATCAACTACAGAATGATCTATAGAATTGAAAGCATTTTATTTTTATCTGATGCTTTTCATTAGAGAAGCTATTGAAATGCATCATGCAGAAATGTGTTATTTTCTTCTATCAAAGCAATTTGTCAGAAAGCCTACTCTACAGTGAAGAATAGTTTTTGACATGTAGCAAATTATATACTACACATTACAGCCTGAGTTGAAAAATCCTTCAAGTTTTCACTCCCAAGGAAAATAATAATGCTACAGGTTTAGAAAAAAACACACAAACTACGTTTTTAAATCACTCTATGCACACTGGCAACCACTTACTTTTTTTTTCCAATAAAATCAGATACAGAAATAATCAACAGAAGGCACTTGGGATCCAACACAAGAGAAGGAATTATTTAAGCAAGTTAAGAGCTACACTTTACCACCAACTCTATACACAGCCCATCCTTTTCAGACCAAAGGGTGCAGCTCTTTAATTTGTCTTGTAAAGCAGAAGTGGCGAGAAGCATGCTGACAGCTAGAAATTGCTGTTCTGTGGGAAAACAGCCACATCTGCTGAGAGAGGCTTCAGAGAGACTTCATTATTGTGGAAAACCACCAGCAGCTTAATAGTATACAGCTTGCTCCTCCAGCACATCCCACCAGGCTGGCTTATCCTGCAAGAAGGGCAAGAGCAGAGGAGGGAACCTGGGAGGCAGCAGAAAGGAAGGGGAAAGAGCAGAATACAAAGAAAAGAGATGTTTGCAAGGGCAGTCAAGAACTCAGCACAGAAGGGACAGGAGAGGAAGCAAAGCATCAGAAACAGACAGCAGACAGAGCTGTTGAGGTTGGAGGAAGTAAGATCCTGGAACGTTAAGGATGGGGGAGGATGGGAAAGTGTGAACACTCAGGGTGAGGAGTCTGAGACACCAGTGGTAACGACAGAAAAAGGTCACTGTCAACACAAGCACAAGTTTTGCATCACGTAACTGGGGAATGGAGAAGAGAAGGGACCCAGGGATCCAGCAGCAGTTAAGGAAACCTTGCAAAAGAATCACTTACTGACATGGGAAACCAAATGTGCAGCAGCAAAATGATATAAAAACCCTTCAAATTATTTTACGAACAGAAATTATTACCTTGTATTCTTGAAATGCTGACAGATACAGCTTAGAGAAACAGTTCTTTTTCTGGTCCAGATATACATGAATGCACGAGGAAGCAAACATGGGGAACAGCAGAAAACAGTGGGGGCAATGACATCCACCTCCCTCTGTTTCTCAGATATTTCTTTTCAGGTGTTTTCTAGATGAACCCTTCCTACCCTCTCCTCTTAGAAAAAGGTGAAGAATTCTACCATACATTTTGGTCAGCCTACAGAACAAAAATAAAACTAGCAAAGTACTTCCCTCAAAATAATTCAAATGCATTTCTTGTTCCTCCTGAGCACACTTCATATGACTTTCATAACATACAATTCAGCAATAGTGCTGGGTCCTTCTGCTAGTCATTTTTCTTAAAGACACTACAGCAATTCTCTAAGTTGTCTTCTGTATTTTGGAAGGATTTTTATGTGTGTTTGTTCTGTTGGGTTTTTTCAGCAACACCCTAACATATGCCACGCTCTAGTAGCTTATTCTAGAATAAGAGAGGTTTTAAGTATGCTAGGAAAGACTGCAAATTAAACAAAGCCCAGAACAACTTCCGTATCTCAAAAACGGAGATTTTAGGATGTATTAGAGAGTATTCTTTTACTGGTGTATTGGAGCAAACCAACCAAAGAACACCTTTTATTGCTACTTGATAGAAATGGGGCCAGAGAGAACCGGGGAAAAGGGGGGAAGTGTATGCATCTGACAAAAATTGCCTCATCAGCTTGAGAGAAATGCAGCAGATCCACATATTTCATCATGTCACTTGCTGATATTTATCTCCCTCAGAAAGCTTTACATTTGAAGGGATGAAAAAAAATGCAAGTGGATGGAAAGTGGATGTCTAGAAATAAAGCCATCATCACTAACTTGAAGCCATGGCAAAGCTGGAAAAAGAACTCACCAATATCTACTCAATTTCAGAGAAGCATTACAAGATCTCCTGCCTGCTGCAATAGACCTTTCAGACCACAGCTGCCCACACTGGGAAAATGAGTCTGAACTACCAATGCACAATGAAGAGCTGAGCACCGGAGCTTGGGTTTCCTCCTCCATCCACGGCAACTTCTGCTGCAAGTGACAGAGTTTACAGGGTGATTCTCCTTCACTGTGCCAAGGTGAGGCTTTACAGCAGCAATTTCCTAAGGGGCATCACAACCATCTCCGCAACACAAACACCTTATCACTGTTAAGGGATTATATTATGGCATCAGCACAGCCCACAGGTGATTCACCAGGAATTGGCACAGATCACTGTGAATTTCAGGACTTCATCAAGCACTGAAAAACACCTAACTAACCAGCCACTGAGAGTTATACAATTCTCCTGACTTGTTCAGGCCTCAACTGAGCCCAAATCTAGCTTGATTTTGTGTTACTGCCTTTATGTACGCCGAGAAGAAACTTAATGGAGGTAAGGTCAGACTAATATAATGAACTACACTAAATTAAGGATGTAACGACCACTTTTATCTATGCTGACCTAACAGTTTGTTAATTACACACTGTGTTGACTCTACCAGAGGTATGGTCTACCCCAGCTTTTTGCACTGATTTCCAATTCTATACCTGTACTTTGCATTGACCTTATTCTTTTAACACAATAGAAATGAGCAATGCTTGCTGTACCTACATTTCACTGAGAGATCTTCCAGGATTCTCCTCAACCAGATTCCTTGAGGAGAACTTTCAGAACTATCTGTGGTAGAAAAGTTGAACAGGGCTCTTCCCATCAGTTTCACCTTCAATGGATTAATTTCACATTCAGAACTGCAGCTGTATTTTTGTACCTCAAAATTCTGCAGAGTCAACACTTACACGAGGTGATGTTGCTATATTCCGTTTATCAGAAAATAATAAGGAACTGACAAGGAAAGTTCAGAGGTTCGTGCAGGAAGCCCCAATAAAAATGCCTCCCTGCACTGCTGACAAGGCACAAAGTACTTAGGACAGATACTACAAGTATGGTTCTGTGGTTGTATTTCATCAGATTCCTCCTAGTCCAGCTAAAAACCCACAAACATATTCCTACAGTATATTTAGGCACTCCTGTAACATGATCCACGCACATTTGAAAAAAAAAAAAAAAGACAACCCTTCTTTCTAACATCAACTTTTGCTTGATTCCACCATAAAGCCAAGGAGCCTAGGCCTAGGTTGGTTATTGGGAGTTTTTTAACCCCCTCAGCTATTTCTTACATGTCTGGGATGGAATGCATAGTCACGTGTAAGTAATGGAAACAAGTGGTCTTTTTAAGCATCACAGGGGGAAAAAAGGCTATTTCATATATTACGGTTCAAGGAAGAGAGGAGAAACAATAAATAGTTGCACTCTATTTACAGATATTAATACCATATAACACCATGAACAGACATCATCCTTTACATTTGTACACAGCAAACAGTTGGTGGTGGATTTATTATTTTTCTTAAAAATCAGAGAGCCATGGGTTTCAATGGCATTTCAGTCACATGCACACTAAATACCCCTGTAATATGATGTGTACAAGCCTGAAAGCCAACACTAAGAAGAAAGATCTAGTACAAATGAACTCCTGAGTTTGGTCTGTGCACAAAGCCAGCAAAAACTGCTGGAAGTAAAAATAGCACCCACATACAGGCTATGTAAACCAGTTGTGCTCTACTTCAGAGGGATAAAGAGCTCAGTCACAACAGGATGCAAACTCGCGCTTAGGTTTTTCAAAAGAAAAAGCCAAATTAAATATGTCAGTTCAACTGAATATCTTTACTACTGTCTGAAGGAAAACCTAACCACTACGATTACTCCTACTATGTAAAGCTGAAAAAAGAGAGTGTATGGGAGTTCACTGAATTTCAAAAGGGAAAAAGTTAGGCTGCTTAAGTCTGGGTTCGAACAGAGCAACTTTGATTCAAGTGCAAACAAAGGTGCTTTTGAAAAATTTTCTGGCTAGTGAGTTCAGTTTCTTGGATTCCAAATTAGTAAGAGTCCGTACAGTTTTAAGATGTAGCTTCCAGGTAACACTTCCCTTCCGGTGTCAAACTCTACCAACCACAACTCACAAAGGCTTCAGAGTTGTCCAAAGTTTAACGAACAAACACGGGGAAAAAAGCCCGTGGGACCTCAAGTCAGAAGTCGAGCATGCCTCCCACTCACTCTGCATCTGTGAAGCCGAACAGCGCCTTTCTGGAATCACTCTCATGGAGTTCCTCTGGCAAAATCTGGACAGGCACACTGGCAGGTACCACGTCAAGGTCTCAAAACCATGTTGAATTTAAAGTGAATTCACCTTTGACAATACTACCAAAAATACAGTATGCATAAAACTCTGACTACATGCTTCAAGCGAGAAGCAAAACACTGACAACTGTGCGGAACTTAGACTGAGACACAGAAAAGGCTTATTCGTCTCTCGTATTTTGCACAAGGAGGTTTGCAGGAGTAGAAGGCAGAAACGGGAACGCGGTTATCTGCTGGAAGGTTTTGGTTTTCCCATGTACGGAGCAGATAGCATCTACCGAAAGGGGAAAAAAGGGGAGGGCTGAATACCCTCCAAGGTCTCGTAATTCCGATGACGTGAATGTTAATCACAATATACACTCATGTCCTGCGACTCCGGCACCAACCCCCCTGCCCTCCAACAGGATCTATCCTCCCGCAAGACGCGGATCTCCAGTTTTTGCACATGAAAGCTCATTTCCCACCTAACTCCGGGGAAACCCTAACCCGAAACTCCGGCTCTTTCTTTAACTCCAAGGGCTGCTCCCACAGACCGACGGCCCCAGGAGCCCCTCGGGGCAGCCTCGGTGCGGCCCGCGCAGCTCGGCGG
>VZTZ01039314.1:525730-618860 GCA_013400955.1 Drymodes brunneopygia
GGGCCCCTGCGGGGCAGCCCCCCTGGCCCCCGCCGCCACTCCCGCTCACCTTGGGCAGCTCGCGGAGCTGGTTGGCGTCCAGCAGGAGCTCCTCCAGGCTGCGGCTGTAGCGGTAGATCTCCTCGGGCACGGCGGCCAGCGAGCAGTGCCGCTTGTCGATGGACTCCACATGGCGGTTGCACCGCCACAGGGGGATGCAGTGGAACATCGCCCGGCCGCCGGGGGCCGCGGGGCGGGCGCCGCCGCTTACCGCCGCCCCCTCCTCGCCGCNGCCGGCCCGGAGCCGCCTCGGGCGGGCTCTGCCATCACCCTGCGTGGCGTGCGGGAGCTGCTGTCGCACCGGCGGTGCCCGCAGTGACCGGGAGTGCCGGGGAGCGCTTTGGGACGCTCATTTCAGCGACTCTGGGACATGCCGATCCCTACCTGAAGTGCCTGGGAACACCGAGCGGGAGAGTGCGCAAGCCACCCTCACAGTTTCTTTTAAATTCTTAGAACACTGTCTGGAAAGTAACGCAATAAAATGTATGGAACGCACTCTAGGTACACGGCCGTGAGTAATGTTTTACCTCTCAAATTGAATTGGTCTAACATTTTTAAAAATGGATATACTCGCCTCAAGGCTTTCTGAAAGATGCTTTTTTCAAAATCCACTTTCAAAAGGGCAATTGTAAGGTCACAAGGGTTAGCAAAGACAAATTCTCCGGCAGTCCTCTGCCCGTGTCCACCGGCTCTGCGCTCCGGCAGTCCCACTCCACACCCCTGTGAGCGGGGCGATGTGCTGCTCAGTTCCGATGGCAAAACAGTCTCAAAGGATCTCGTTTTTCTGGTTGCATAATAGCAATTTTGTAATCTACACAGCACCACAAAATACTTTTGAAAACAAGCAGTTAACATCAGAGCTGTTCTTGAAATATTGCTGATTTCTTGCATAATCATAATTGGGTGCAGATATAGGAATAGGGGAGAGGGGCAGTTTATTGTAATCATCTCTGTTCTTCAATCCCTGCATGATACTGACAATACTTAATCTTACAAAGTTGCAATGTATTTATTGTTGGTTCTTCCTAAATCAGCTGATAAACTTTGCAAGCTGCACTTGTTAAATTTCTATGGGAATTGGAGTGATCTGCCTATTTTTTGGTTTTAAAAAGTACATTTTATGTCCTTTCATACTGTTACTCTTTGCAGACCTGCAAAACAAGAAACTTTAAAAATGTTAACTTCTTCCTATACATACCGTAAAAAAATAGCTGTTAGAACCAAGAGTTTCTTCCTTCCATCAATATATTCAGTAATTACAAAAGAGCATTCATAGATGTGTTCACATGTGCTCGGAAACAGGGCAGGCACACACGAGCACTCCCAAGCCTTCCCAGACCCGTGGCAGGAGATTAGATAACTTCAACAGGAGAAAATCAAACGAACCTGTTGCACATTGGCAGAGCTTGGCAAAAACAGGGACACAGGAAGCTGCCCAGCAGATTTTAGAGGTGGACATGGGGAGGACCATCTCCATCACAGTTAAGAGGGTCCCAGCCAGTGGCCAGCAAGGCACTTCAGATGCACTTCTTGCCACTGTTGGTGAGACTGGTCCTCCCTGATGCCAGGCAGAGGAGACAGGTCCAGAAAAATCAATCTTCTCATGGCAGCTCCAGCCCAAGATTTGACACTGGAAGTACTGAGCCAGATGCAGGGAACATGGAGGCTCAACAGAGACCAACTGAACAAAGATTGAGGCAGATGTAAGGCTCAAACTGTTCACAAGTTTTTGTGACCAACCGAGATTTGCTGCCAAAATTGCTTTGCCTAAATTCAGTGACCTCAGTGCCTCTGTTCCTAGGGAACCCTCTAAAGAAGTGAGACTACAGAGGAGCCATGCAGCAGGGCACATGAACAAGGGAGGGCTGCAGCTGACTGCCCCCAGTTTACCTAGGACATGCAGTACTACGGACTACATCATGGAGATGGGATAAATAAAGCATTTGAAGCTGGAGAACAACGTGACTTGCTAAGCAGAAGGATGAACACCTTGACTCCTGAACTCCAACTCCAAAAAACAGACTGGTCAGTGGCACCTCAGGACCTCATGTCCATCTTCTGCTTGTCTGGAAGCATCCACATTGTCCCTCAGCCAAGTCTGACAACAGGTAAGAGCTCTAGCAGTGGCCTCAGTGGAAAGGTTCTTTTACCATCTTATGCTGCTCGCTGTCCCACCGTGCTCCATGCCGTTTGGGAGAAATGCCCAGCATGCCCTCCAGACAAAGAGGACTTAAGATCCCAGCACTACACTGATCTGTCTCAGATGCTTATAAACAGCTTGAGTCTTTCTTGCGTGACATGGACACAAGTGACATCAGATGTCACTTCTGCAGATGCTGTCATGTGTCTCATGACTAGGCTTGACTGTGACAAGTCTAGGCAGTTACAGGAGGGTGACTGACAATTGGGTGAGTCTGTGTATTTTAATGAAGACTGAGTCAAACTATTTGCACACTTCTCATGAGTGTCAGGGAGTCTAGGGGACAGAGTGATGGCAAGAGAGCTTAATACTTATTTATGAGATCTGCCTTCACCAACTGACACTCAAAGGATAAAGATCTTTCCCTTCTCTAAGGTGGACAGCTACTGTCATAGGATCTTTGATAAAATCCTTGGAAGCTTAGGACATTAAATCAGTGCTAGTGCCCCTGGCCCACTGCAGAGGTGAAGATACAGCCTGAAGCTATGGTGTGGAAATAGGCATGGAGGAAGTCAGAAGGCAAACCAGTGCCATTCTTAAGGAAATAGTATTCTCACAGCAGAAAGCAACCTTCCAAGCAAGTAAACCTTGTCAGCTTTGGTCAGTGTAATGTTACTGGTCTCTGGGGTTCTTCTGCGCTAGGAAACAGGTACAATAAAAAACCTTCCCTGAGTGAAGAAGAGACCTCATGTTGGGACAAGTTTTGGTGGGAGAGGACTTGAAAGAAGGGTAAGAAAAGAGAATTGCGATACAATACAGTAACTAGAAGCTATAGCCAGGCATGCAAGTGGTGTGAAAGAAGAGGAGGACAGCAAGTTGCCAGGATTCATACTGACACATACCTGACAACGTTATTACTTGGGGCAACTGTGCCCCCCGGGGGTCGGAGTATTGCCCTCTCTGATAGAAGCAGGCCTGCTGCATTACACATTTCCATAGCAAGCTAAGGTGTGGCCCACATGCAGAAGGAATTACGGTGTGCTGCTCTCGCAGTCCTGCAGGGGGACTACCTGGTTGCAGCTACCATGGGATAAGAGAGGTAAAACCACTACCTCTTCTGCAGGAGGAGTAAAGGACTGTGGGGAACAGCTTTGTGCTTCTTTCTCAGCCGACCACTTTCTTCAGCCTTGTGCAGACAAGGTCGGACTTCTGCCAGCTCTGATTCGGGAGGGAACAGATTAAGTCTGCTCTCACTGTGGTATCACAGTTCACATATCTTCCTGTTATTCATACTGTGATCAGGCAACCCACATCAGGGTTTGCGACAGTCACTGTTGCCCCCATTAAATGGTGTTAAGGTGCTCATAAACAAAGGTTGCAGCCCGTTTTTTGCAGGACGTACACAGCAGGAGGTGGGCAAACTCTCCTGCATGGCATTGCCAGCAGAATTGTGTTCAATGCAAGGGATCGCCCTGCTGAACAGTTCAGAGCTTCCCAGAATCTCTGTTGGGAATAACATCAGGGGTACCAGTTATAAAGACAGTCACTTCATAGTTGAAACCTGGTCATGATCAATAAATTAATGTCTTACAGTCCATCAAAGAGCCATCCTTCAGTCACTACCAGCCTGGTCTAGGCACATAGCCAAGAGCTTCAGTGCTGAAAATCTCAATTTCTCTTGCTAGATACCATCATCCTGTGTGATCCTGAACAAAAAATTAGGTCTCTGTGACATAAAGAACTCAGACAATGAAATGTGAAATACAGATAAGGCTGGACTGATTTCAGGAGTGTTCCTGAAAGTTATGGTTTGAAAGAAGCAAGAGCAAGGTCATGCTGCAGCTTTCCCTCCTAAGCACAGCTCAGACAGAATTGCTTTTTGGCTTGTCAAAAGGCAATTCAAGCAAACAACGCCAAGTTTCAGGTTGAGATTCTTACAAAAAGGCCTAGAGCAAGGATATCAATCATGGGCTTGAGTGAGTGCAGAGGAGGTTAGTGCTGCTACAAGGAAAGCAGTAATAATCAGAATAATCAGAATTTAATAGTATAGTATATTGTCGGATAGAGAGAAAACATAGAGAATGGATAGAAATAGTTTTTACACCAGCATAGATAAGTAATTCATAAAGCTCATAGTTCATAATCCACTTAAATTAACACTAGGAAAATTACAATGAATAATAATAAAAACAAAAAAAACCCCAACCCCCCCAAAAAACAAAACAAAACAAAAAAACCCAAAAACTCCCACAACCAAACAGATAAAATAAAAATAAAGCAGGCCAAGTTCCTGAATCCTCTTTCTGCATTCAGGACTTCTTCCTTCCCCCAGATTTCTAAGCCTTGCTATAAAGAGATACAGTTACATAGCACAGAGAATCCAGGGCAATACAAAAAGAGTGTGAAGACAGAAAGACTCAAGTACTATAGCTAACAGGACTAATTTTGGGGAAAATAATTTAACTAGCACTGGATTTCTCCTGGAAGATTAGATACCCAGCACCTCTGAGCAAATTAAACAGGAATACTACTGAACTCACAGTAAGTGTATTACAGCCTGCAGAGCTGCTGAGAGCCAGCCCCGGCAGGGTGCTGGAGGTAATTAGCACTGACATACTTCTCTTTGCTCACTTTTGCTGACTGAGGACTCCAGTCTCATTTGCTCTTCGTTTCTATGTAAATTGTTTAGAGGAGGGCTGTAAAAACAGCAGGTAGGTGTGACTATGAAGTGTTCCCATACTGATTACACAACTACTGTTACAAATTATGGTTTAATCATCCCAGGTACCACCACATCTACAAGGTTTTTGTATGCCTAGAATAACTCATACAGAGTCCCATAATGTATTACTAGTACAAAGGCACATCTAAGAGCCACGATGAATTATTGTAGCCACAATACCAAGCTGAAGCAGCATACGCTCATGGCAGCGCATTTAACACGTTCACTGTGGTTTTACAGTGTTATAAATAGCAATCACTGTGAGCAAAAGCTGTTGCATCTCCTATCCTCTCCACCCCCACCACCAAACAAATCACTCGTGTTAACGTCAGCTTTTATTTGAACACAATGAGCTGTAATCACATGAGGTATTACTTTGATTTAATCCTACTTGCTTCAGTTTGGTTTGTAAGGAGTGGCCAGTCATATGTGGTTGCATTGTATCCAGTGGTTTCATATTTCACACTAACTTTCAAGGGCTGATGCCCCTCATCTTCTTTGGCCAGAAGAACAAATAGATGTGTTCTTGCAAATAAGGAAGAGACATTCTGGCAGCTGGGATGGGCTTTTTCCTTCTTTCTTTTTTCCCCGTCCCAGTTACTGGGGTGGCTGTCACAGCTGATGGATAGATACTGGGTCCAAACTATTTTTTCAGGTTTTCGCTGTTTTCAGCTGGTTCAGTACAACTTCTCACAGCAAAATTTGCTTCTCCAACCATCATGAAGAGAACAAGTAGAGACACGAATTCAGGTCTATGTTTATTTTTTCAAATCAACATCATGATTGTAGGCAAACCCAGGGCAATGATATAACTAAATAATCCTCAGCTGGATATAGTTGGGTGCTCTATTTCCTGTGGCCAGCAGAAAGAACCACACTGCTGGCTTGGGCATGAAGTAAAAAGGCAGACACAAGCACAAGGTAGGTCACCTCACCTATCAGCCCAGCCTGAGGATTTGGGTAGGCATTAAGCCTCACCTTCATTTCAAGATCTCTGTTGGCTGAATGATGAGCAACCCTCAGCTTCCCGTGGGCTTTCAGCACTGCAAGGGCCAGGAGGTCACACCTCTGCTGGGGAAGCTGAGCTGGTGGTTCCCACCACTGCAAGGGTAGCAATAAGGAACATCACTTGGCATGTCAAGAACCCATATCAGGAGCATTCTTACAGTCCCTCATTTCATGGACTCATAGATGGACCTGAAGCATGTTTTATGGAGAGGAGGTAGAAGCAGCTAGCACCAGGGCTAATGTAAATTTTACAGCAATGAGAAGTATTTTGACTGGCTCCTAATATTTTTAAACTTTTTTTTAAAAATATGTGGTTTCATATTTTCTTCTTCCTCTCAGTTGGAAGGGAATTTAATGCCCTTACAATAGTCAAATGGGGTATTATCAACAATTGCACTCACAGAATTCCAAATTTAGCATTCATAAATGCAAGTTTAATGTTAAGTCTACCCTTCAGTAATTTCCTGTATTAGCTCATATAAATGCATGTTAATTGGACAATTGCATTTCAATGAATTTTACCACAGAAGGTTTTTTTAAATTCAAATTTTAAAATACCATGTTATAAAAGTGTTACTGATCTTCAGGAAAAAGAATGAAAAAATTTCTGACATTTCTCCTTAGAGCAAGAGGAACTGAACTGTGAAAGTTGCTTATTTAAGGAATCAGACCAAGGATAAATAAAATATGACCAGTAATTTATTCCAAATTGGTATTTGGAATACCAGAAGGAAAAATTGTAGCAAGCAGCTGCACCAGGTAAAATATTTTTCTGCCTTTAACCATGTCACAATAACAACTGGCATTAAAAGCGGACATCTGAATCCAGTGAGTTACCTGGTATGATATAGCTATTCAGTGAGACTCACAACTGTCTTCAGAATTAAATCCCTTTCTGGAGAGATGTTATGCTGAGGACTGAAAGATGAACTAGCAATTCAGGACATAAATACAACAGCTCAATCTTACAGTTAGAAAAAAATACAGTTTAAGAAATCAGTAACATTAAAAAATAAATAAAATTGAAAAAAACCCTGCCTGTACTGTTGATAAAATGTCAGAGCTTGTGAGTCCAGGTCACAGTGCTTATTAATCAGCTACCCAGTTCTGTAAAGCCTGTGCTAAGTTGTCACAAATGATAGTTTTCAAAAGAATTTAGGTCAAGTAAACACTTGGCAAACAGACAGACAGTGGTGAACTGGGAAGTCCATGCAGGCACCTCCGAAGCTCTGCAGGCAAACAGAAGGAGTAAATGGAAAGCAAAGTGGGCTGAAGCAAACTCCTAACTGCAAGGAACTTCCACCAGCCCAGCCGCTCAGCTAGATGATCACTGTAGGTGCCTTCACACTGAAATATTCTATCCTATCCTTGGTCATTTTATGAGAGAAGAGGTTTTCCTAGATACTGTGTGCCTAGTTAAGACTGTTTTGTGATGGAAGAAAGTATTGAAATTAATTTGTGAGAAGATCTGAGATGGTTATATTATAAATAAGTACACCTAAATCGAGGATAAGGTTAAGAAGAATTTATTAGGTGTCCGAGAAATTGCATAAGTAATACCACGATCGAAAAGAGAGACAGTACCAAGCCCAGGGTTGGTGCTGGGTGAACACAAGTCTGACCTCTATCGCATCAGACCTCCCTCTGTTCACACCGTGTGCTTTCGGCAGCCGGTTTATATACAGTTTTTCTGTGGAGTCCGGATCTTGGGTATTATTTCTATCATTCAGTATATTCATGAGGTAGGCTATTCGTGGGGCCGAGGCGGACAAAGCACATCCTGCTTCTCAAATCACCAGGGGGAGTTATCTGATGGTTCTTGATGTTCTATATCAGAGTTGTTGATCAAATCGTTTATGCCCAAGCTGGGAGGAGATCCTCGGAGATGGGCCATCAACTCTGCGGGAACCTGTCTTTGGAGATGTAAATCCTCAGGAGCCTGCTGGATGCCTTCTTGATGGTCTATCAGTTCTTTGTGACTTTGTTTTTCGGATGCAAAAGCCTTCCCAGCAAGAGCTGCATTCCTTTGGAAACTGGCTCTGGTCACTTTTTAAAGCTAGTTACAATTTGATTTTGTTCATACATTTTGATATTACATATTTGAGCGCAAATTACTCTATTTATTTATAACAAACTACAAATGTGAAATGAGAGGACTTGAAAAAATGTGGACTAGAAAAGAACCTGGTGCTTCAAAAAATAGGCTTCTTCCACCTGACACCAGAGGTGCAATATACATTTTGTTTTGCTCAGGGAATCCTGGCATGGAAGCACCATCACTCACTGTGGATACTGCTCAGCTTTAATTGTGAAATGCCCACTAGTTTTTCAACCATCGCAGAAACACGGAGCCTGAGCCTGGACATTTTATTCAAGTTTTTAATTCTGTATTTCTATTTCCAGCTTTTAGCAGTTTGTCCAGACACTGTGCAGAGGCATAGGCTGACAGAAGGCCAGACGAGGCTGAGAGGGAAACCCAGTCTGCTCTGGCATGCTCCTTGCAGCCACACAGTTGGCAAGCAGCACCTTGTAATTTTGGCAGTAATTTTGCAGCCTAGCTGTCCATACCCCTTTGCTGTGCACGGCACCGGGCTCTTGGCTTGTGGCAGAGGCTTGACTTCTCGTCTCCCACTCCTTACCATGGGCCTGCTTGCTTTAGTCTGTCCAGATGCATCAGTGCTTTCAGGTTTAGGAGCTGTACAGATGGGGTTGTCCCCAGGTAGAAGTGCTGCTGGGACATGGACTACCTCAAAGGAACAGAGCCCACCCAGGCCCCCCTTTCCAATATGTCACTTTTCCTCCAACTTTCCCAACACAGCCACGGTCATCTTGTGGCTCACCCTATGTCTCTTCCCAGCAGAACGGACAAGCTGCCCTCAAACAAATCTCAGCAGAAATCTGATCCCAGGAGACAGATGTTGATGCAACTACAGATGTAGTTGCATGATGCAGTTTTTCCTTGATTCTTTTCAGTCTCCCTCTTCATCTCTGTGCATCTCCTACAGGATCACCATGAGATCAAATCATTTGTTTTCTGGCAGATGGGAAGCTTTATGTTGTATTTTTAATTGATCTCAGAGCTGCAACCTGAAAACAGAGGAAGCTGAGAGTATACACAACAGCTATAAGTAAAGACAAAAACAAAAGCATCTTGCCCTTTCTAGCTTCTAAAGAAACACTTAGCACCAAATGGGCAGCTTCTACCTCACACACAATGCCAAGCTGCTGCAGGTTTCCTATCTTTGCCTCCCTACTAACTTTCCTCAGCCAAAATCCCCCTCACCAAAAACAAAGACCCTTTCTTTAGTTTGGAAACCTCCCCAGGAAGCAGAAGGGCACCTTTTGTCCTTCTGTCATCAGGAGCAATGGGAAGAGATTATAATCTCCATCGTTAGCTGGCCCAGTACTTCCTTTTGTAAGATCTAGTTTCTACTTGCTTGCAACTTCCCCAAACTCCAGCTGTCAGGACAATGTCTTCTGCCTTACATGTCTGGCTCAGATTCAGGTTTTTTTAAGAAAGTTTCAGCTAAAATGATCATCTGGTTCTAAGAATACACTTACCAGACAATATACTATGTATTGAAAAGATGCACAGTAGTTTTGCTGCTGTGACCATTTGCTTTGGAGGGAGAGCCTTTTTACCAGAAAGCAGTGAGCTCAGCCTCCTGCCACCAATGGGCCTTTTGCTGCCACAACCATGAAACTTGTCCAAGATTCCTTGGAAAAAAAATTTTAAAAATCAGTTCACAAAGGCCCAGAAGCATGTGCATGCAACAAGCCTAGTATTTAGCAGCTAAAAATCCTGCAAATCCTCCATGTACTGCATCATGCTGCCCAGGCTGTCCAGGTGCTGCCTCGAGCATCCAGCCAGAGCAAGACCCTGGCTCATTAACCAGCTGAAGCAAAACTGAAATTCCTGGCAAACCTGCTGTTGACATAGCAGGAATTTTTATCTATATAAGGACTATAGATGTGTGACCCATAGCTTGGTGTGGCTGCACAGTCAGCGATCTGGGACACAGAGCACCAAACAGGGGAGACTCACAGTATGTTTGCTCAGCATCATCCCATATTATAGTTGAAATAAAATGGGTTTGTTTGGAGTTCAGCCTTACAGGCTGCATCCATGCTGCTTATTTTGAGGCAGATTTGTAGCCCATGCAAACTACTTACTTTGGGGATTGCTGCCATTTCTCAAGAGGTAAATCTTGGCTGCAGCCTCAGTTTTAAAGGGCTCTGTGCTTCCCTAACAAGCTGTGTAACAGTTCAGCAGCTTCCATCTGTCTCGTCAGTCCTACTCTTGGCTTCCTGTAGAAAAAAAAATGTCCCTGGCTCATTTCTAGAAGGGACTGAGTGTTGCCCACTTGATGAACAGACACATTTGCAGGCAGCCTGAGTACAAGCTGCTTAAAAGGAAAATATGCACCCAGGAATAAGGTTTCCTAGCCTGGATGAATGTAGATGTATCTGTAAATGGAAATAGATCAATTATTGATTTTGAGCTGCATCTGGGCTTTTGTACTGAGGAAGCAAAATCCTCTGTGTTTGCTATAAATCTAGGGTTTGCTGCTTGCAAAACCTTTAATCTTTTCATCACTCCAAGTTAAATCTCCAGTTTTACAATCTCTAAAAGCAGCATCTGACATTTTTCAAGGAGCTTTTCAAAAGCCACAAGAGGAAAGAGTGGGTAGATCCCTGCAAAATCACAGCAGGCTTCAGCTCTCCAGCGATGACCATGAGCACCAGAGGGAAAAGTGGAAGTGTCCAACCTCAGTACATAGATGTTGGACTCCAATCCCATTTCTTTTTCATCTGTATTTGCCACCACTGTTTGCACGGCCCACAATGCCCTTCAGAATGACAGAAAGGGATTGGTAAGTCTTCTCCTAGAGGGTGAAGGCTGAGCAGTCTGTCACCAGTTCCTAAGCAGTTTAGAAGCTGTGTTTTCTGAGAGACGATCATTTGGCCTAAGGTGAGCAAATTTCAGAGTAGTGTCACTGTTCCTAGGGCAGGGACATGACTTTTGATTCACTCCCACAGCCCAGTTAGACTCCAGGAGCAGAGAGAGCTCATTTCCAGTCAACCATTTCGTGGCTCCTCTGCTGCTGGCAGCTCTGGGATGGGAGAAGTCCTGCAACACACATCTTCAGAAGCTGCTCTTGGCTCTCACTTATATGCAGAGCAATCTGCTCCTACCACACTTGGCTCTTCTCCCTGTTGTGGAAACATGAGCACATACTTGGGATTAAGGTAACAGAATTGTGACAAGAATTGGGTCATCCAGATCTGCCTATGGTTTTCTCTCTGTCTTCCATCTTCTGAATCTTTCACATGAATATTAGGCTTGTTCCAGAGTCCAGAAATCAGCACAGTTGCTGAGCTGGAGCAAATCCCAGGACTGAGATTCCTATCAGGAGCACCCCAGGTTTCTGCCCAACTGAGCAGCTCAGGGCACGCCTCCCTTTCCACTGTGGGCATGAAAGAAGGCACAGGGGGTGAGCAACTTCCCATGAGGATCTACCAGTCCTGCAGAGCTGTGTGTGGAAACACAACATGTTCATCTCTTTTTCTGAAGCGCTCACCCAGTGCTGAACCACTGAGTGAGGAGATAAATGCATACCTGGCATCAGTCATCTTAGGAGACTACAGCAGCTACAGAGGCTGACTCCTGCTGGAGAAGCGCCCCATGCACCAGCCCGGTAAGAACAAAACTATCATCCTGGTACATGAAGAGTAGGTATCTAGTGTGTGCCTATTTATACCAGAAGGTGAATTTCCCTAATGACGGAAAGAAGCTTAGCCTTAATTTTTCTTCTGAGTTTGTCTTCCACTCACAGTAAAACCTGCTTTCACAATTTCAAACAAGTGTTTAGAGAGCACAAACTGCTGCCTTGATGGAATGTGGTTTAAGAGCAGCTTAAATTAAAGAAATAAAAGGCAGATAGCTAAGAGAAGTAGACCTTTTTCCCTTGAAATTTCAAACTGAAAAAAATCAGCAATACAGACTTTCATGAATGTATTTTTCACATTTCATGAACAAACATGAAACTGATGTGCACTACAGACAGCTCGCTGTCAATCTTTCTGCCAGCTCAGATTTTTATAAGTTGTTGGAGGGTGTCTGACAAGCTATGTCAAATCACAATCAGAAGACAGGAATGTTTGGCAATGAGGATGATGCCACTAGAGCTGCAAGAATGAGGAGACTGGATGAGAGCTTTAGCTGCAGGGGAAGTTTGGGCTGAGAAATGCCCTCCGTGATGGTGCAGGCAGGGGAGCCTGCAGCAAAGGAAAGGTGGGTGATGATGGCTCATGAGCTGCAGAGAAAGCAGGTCAGGTTGGATGGAGCTCTGAGCAACCTGGTCTAGTGAAAGGTGTCCCTGCCCATGGCAGGGGGATTGGAACTAGATGATCTTTGAGGTCTCTTCCAAGCCAAACCATTCTATGATTCTGAGAGGAAGCAAAGTTAAGCTCTCTGGGCAGATGTAGCTACATGCACAATGTGATTACCTAACCCTGGCAAAGTCTTTGTGGGATCAGACAATCAGGACTCCTGCAAGCAGAGGGATGTACCCTTGGGAATTCACAAGAACTTGGAAAAACCAAGCTGCAGTCCAAAGCCACACTAAAAACTGCAGCAAATTCCAGCAAAGGAAGACCTGGAAAAAGGAAGAAATGTAGTGCACTTCTAAGTGTTTAGGAATGCAAAGCAAGGTGTTACATAAATTGTACTTAAGTCATTTTTAAAAAACCCAAAACCCAAGAAAATAAGAGAAAAGAGAGAATTGAGAATACATGTTCTGCATCCAGTAGTAGTTCAATTACCTTGATAAGTGAAACTGATTCCATTTCTACATCGGTGGTAAGCTTGGAGTTTAACAACACCCAATACACACAGAATACTTTTATGCAAGAATATTTTATGCAATGCTCTGCAAACTGTCAACAACACGTGGCTTTCCAGCTGATGAACTTTTGCAGACCTTGGAAAATGAGGACATCCAGTGGCTGAATGTTATAACTGGGATTTTCATCAAGGATTTATGTCTGGGGCAGAGCCTCACCAGTTATGCCAAATTTCTGCCCTTCACAGAGACCTGAAGTAGGTCGTGTGTGGAACAAAGGCTTTTACAGAAATCCTCTGTGCTGGGGTGAATTCTACTTAATTACAGTGCTCATGGTTGTAACAAACTGAAGTAAGTTCCAATCACTCAGAAATAGCTAGAATATTGCTTCACCTTTCTTTCTCTACTTCCCTGTCATCATAGGCTTATGCTGATATTTATATTAAAAAAACCAAATAAAAACAAACAATAAAAAATGCAAGTTTTCAAATCCCATCATGTTTCTAGTTTGGTTTCTAGGTCTCTTATTTAGTTACAGAGATTAAACACAGCTGTGAATTTCAGAAACTCTCAGCACCTAGCCAGTCCCTTTGGAACCAATCAGTACAGCAAGTGTTGCACACCATGCTTTTAGTAATTTAACCTTAGATGTACCGATTTGAATATTTACACCTAGTTCCTATACTACAATAATACTTAAAGACCAGTTGCAGTAATTAATCTAAATTCCAAATACACAGTGTAGAAGAACTAAAATAATAATAGATCAAATTCGTGCTTTCCTGCCATGAAACTGCCATAACACATTACTCAACAGTACCACATTCTAGGATAACAATATTGTGCCTTGTACAGAACATAGAAAAGGAAGAAGAATGAAAATATGGGAAAAGTAAAGTAACATCTAAAGAAAATAGGCCACTGGAGCTTTTGCAGATTTGCAGGCCATGAATTCCCCTGGAGAATGGCCTGTATAAAATGTATAATATCACTGTCTGCTATAACAAACATCTCACACAACATTAGGCACTGAATTTCATTTGGCACTGAATGTGGCAGCTGAGAATTGAAAAACTCCTGAGTTTCCAGGATGAGCTGGGTAAGGCCAGCAAAAAGTAAAACCCTTACCTTCCTCAAAAGCTGATTTGAACAAATGGCACTCTGGACTGTATCTGTATGCTCCAGAGTAATCCCTTGAAGATTTTTCAGGTAGTGCTTAATACAATTCATACCTCTGAACCAGCAAAGCCAACTACTTACAACAGAAGGGAAAAGAGCACCCCAGACCTTGTTCCATTCTCCACCAATCCAAATTTGACATGGAGTGCATGGTGGAGGCTCCACCTTCTGCTCCCACTGCTTTTTTCTGGTCTAGGCTGATTGTAGTTGCACTGATTAAGTCTCCCCACCTGGACAGATGTAACCTGCTTCTCAGCTCACTCCAGCACAAAATGTCATTGCAATTTAAGCCTATGCTACTATAGCCTTGTCCTCCTCTCCCCTGCTCTCTGTCTTGTGCCAGCCAGCACTAATACTCATGCAGGCACATTATAGACAGTTCATGCAAGCTGCTTCAACTGGAATCCAATCCAGCCATCATTAGCAGCTCCGTCTGCTCTCTGAACTACTACAGTTCCCAATGCCATGGGACAAGTACCAATTCAACACACTTTTCCATCAGTTGCATGTTTTTAGACTCTGAGGCTATGCTTTCAATTTAAGCTTAAACCACTTAGACAGTGAGTTACTTTAGGCTTCTACCGCTATGTCAGAAACTGAACCCAGTGCCCTTTTGATCAGCAAGAGAGAGGGTTTAGCTCAGCAAGACAGCTCTTTCACACTTTGCCAGTGCTCTTGCAGCCAAGCACAGGCTGGACCATTTTTCAGAGGGCTTCAGATCAATTTTGACCATCCTGAACCACTCTTCAGCCTAAACCTCTCTAGTTACAGGCTTCTGATTCGGGGGGGGAAAAAAAAAAAAAAAGCTATTCTCCTTTGCCTCCCCTTCCCCAAGCTCTCCTGTGCGTTGGTCACAGCAGTGGGGTAAGATCAAGCTTTCTGATCCTGTGGGAAACCAAACCAGTATGACAAATAGAAAGAAACAGACCGGTTTTTTATTTCATTGGTTTTGAATGCTGAATCAACACAGCATATAGTACATCAGTATTAGATTTGATTTAAGAAAGGAGGTGGAAATGTTTGGTCAGCAGTTTGGGAGTCTATTTTTACCAATTTGGCTCATGGCTTAGTCAGAAAAACACTCAGCTTGGTGTAAAGAAGGTGCCAGGAACATACAGCAAGAGAGGAGAGAGAGAGAGACTGTATCAATGCCAGTTTTGATCAGTTCACATTGTATCTTAGACTTGAAAATTTTACAGCCTTTTTATTTGGGAACTATATTTAGAGCTCATAAAAATAAAACGGTGAGCAAAAGCATGCTGGGCAGTACCAGGAATTTACTTTCATTGAAGGAGAGGTGTAGTGTTCACAGACTGACTCTTCTAGAATTGTAACACATTTTCCTTCTCTGGCTTGGGGCTTATGAAGAGCAGAATGAGAATCCCACCATGGATTTCTGGACCCTATATTAAAAGGCTCCTGTATCATAGGCGGTATTTAGAGTGGCCATGCCTGCTGGCTAAGAGCATAAAGGCTCCTGCTGTCTTTGACACATTGTAATGTGGAAGCAAAGAGCATGAGCGAGAAATTCAGGTTATTTTTCTCCCCATTACTCTTTAGTGTTCTCTGCGTCTCTAGTACCTTATATATTTTCTGGACCATTAGTGTCATACTCAGCCACTTATTGGATTTTACATTGTGTTGAGGAAACCAGCGCACTAAGCAAAGTCAAGTCAAGGTTCTCGGTCAAACTGAACTGCTCTTTGTTCCTCCACAAAAGTTATTTTAATTACATAAACTTCACAAAGAAGCTCATGAGGTGCACCTAAATTACAGACAGCAGGCAGGGACAGGTGGGGGAAAAGTGGCTTGCAACTCTGAGAGGTGTTGCAACCTGTGCTGAAACACAAGAGAACTGGCAAAACAACTGAATACCAATACTGAAAGGTGCTTTTCTTCCTTCAAAAGCACTGTGACATGTTTTCTACATAGAGCGTAGAACCAGCTCACAAGAACTTCACGCTGAAATTAGAAAGATCTTTTCAATTAGCATAGTCTTATGGCTAGATTATCCAGGCTTTATACAAGGTATCTGTATTTCATTGAATTCATTATGAATGCAACCACAAAGCATGTACTTATTTCTCCAGAGGTTGCTTTAGATTGTATGTTGACAAATTATATATTGACAGATTATATGGTGACAAGCAAGTCATCTTTGCATCCCTTTCACCAGCCCATCAGACAGAAACCTCACTGTACGCAGGCTGAAAATGACAAAACAACCACATTACTTCCTGCTCATGTGTCTAATTTGCTTTCAAAGTGCCTGTTTTCATCTGAGAAGCATAAAGGCAAAAATAGTCTCATCCTTTCTTCTTCAGGGAGAAAAAAATGTGTAAGTACCATAAGTAAAAAAACAACAGCAAATATGTATTTTCATTTTTCCAATAGTACAAAGTTTGTAGAGCCATTATTGGTATAAGAATCAACCTCAGATGTCTGTGGAGGTGACTAAACACTCCCCCCCTTCCACTCTGTATGGTATGAAAATTGTTCTTTTCAGCTAAAAACATTCAAAAAGTTATGTAGCACCTATGGCTCATCCTCTACAGAGTAAAAATATAAATTTAAAAAAAATCCCTATTCTCCTTTAATACAAACTGAATGCTACAAAATCATCATTTTGTCTGGATCAGCCTGAGCCAGTGGTCTGGATCTAACCCATTTGTCTGTAAAATAACCCAGAAAATATAAGACAGAATTCCTGGCTGTATCCTGCTGAGGTTTGAAAATCATAAGGTAACACATACTGTGTTTTGAAGAGCTTATCCATACATTCACTAGATTAGCTTACAGTTTTGAAGTCCTACTGGATACAAGCTATGCTTAACATATTGAAAAAAAGCAGATGTATGTCACAGACCTTTGTTTTTCCATTTTAATGATAGTGGATTTTTTTATTGGATTTAATGGACTGTGAATATTGCAATTCATCTGTTTGAGTGCATATTGCCATTCCTGTGTTTCTCAAGTTCCAGTATAATTTTCTAGAATAAATCCCAAGTGCTGCATATTAGCACAGATTTAAATGGTTCAGCTTCACAGCTATCAGCTGCTGACGGGTTATGGAAACAGCCTTTGCACAGCTACTTGTCTGCTGACACCCATTCCACTCCAACACAGGCGCTACAGAGGCATTAATAAAGAGATAGGATCTTGCCCTGATGCTCAAAAAACAGATTCTGAGGGGATTATCCAGGCAATGGAAAATTAGTTTTTCCGAGTTCAATCCACATGCCCTCCCCCCCACCCATCCACTGCAGTGTTTAGAGTCAACATCTCCACTCAGATTTATTCTCCAATCAAAGTCCAGAGGACTTCAGTGGATGACTCCTATCAACACTCCCTTAAAGTAAGCATTACCAGCTCTCTGTCATGGCAGCACACAGTTTCTCTAACTTTCTGAAACATCCATTTTGATGTAAGCTTTATCTCATGCAAGCAAGAGATTTTTAGATGACCTAACAACCTGCTCTATTTAGAGCAGGTAAAAAGAGGATGAAAATAAAAGGCCAGTGAAGCTCCCCATGAAGAGAAGCAGTGCGCCTCATAGTCTGTACACAAATACGTTATGGCATTTCTTGAAACTAATGTCACTCTCCTTCAACCTTTTGTACTTAATTTTCTGTAGTGGAAAGTGGCAGGCCATTAGCAGCAATGAACGAAACTCAAGTGAATTGCTGGCTCCACCTGAATGAAACCTGGAGGTTTGCTGCCTGCCACAGCCATGCTGCCAGTCACCGGGCTGTACCACAGGGACTGGTGTGACAAGAGGATGTATTTTACATAGCCCAGATGGAAAATGATGGAGCTCTTGCAAGGCATTTGAGGAAGTCTTCCCTCTAGCAAGGCTGCCTCTTATTTAACAGGGACAAGTGAAACCTGATTAAAAATGCAAGCACAGACATTGCTCTCTGGTCTTTGTAGACTGCTACGCTGAGGCTACCAGAGCCATGTGTGGAGACCAAACATAGCTACTACTGCTTTGAGGTATCTTGTCTCCACTAGATAAAATAGCATAGTGTTCTTCCTCTGTGAAAACAAGAAAAAAAGGCAGTCTTTTTTAAACCCGCCAAAAGGCGTGGGAGCCAGGGTTAGGTGAGCAGAGGACAGCAGGTTTATCTACTCGCTTCCAAACAGGCACAGCCCACTCATCATGCGAGGCTGTAAGCAGAGCTGCAGACAAGCAATACCTGAGAGCAAGGCAGGTTCTGGGTAAGGAGAAAGCTCCCTTTTTTTTTTTCTTTTTTTTAAGTCTCATTTTCAAGCGCAGGAATTGAAATTGGACTTTATAAACCTGAATTTGAAGCACTTGCTTTCAGGAACACAAGCACCTATTTCATACTTAACACCAAATCAGCAAGTCAAAGTGCAGAGAAAACAAATTTAGCAGATTGAAAAGCATGAACAAACACTTGAAGACAGCAAAAACATCGTCATTTTTGGGATTATTTTGGGAGACATTAGCAAGCAACAGCTGCATCTCTGAAACTAGGAAGCTTAAATTTCCTGTTGGAGTGCTATGAAAAATAAAAAATGCCACTGGAAATATGTTTATGGAATTATCTGGAATGAGGAACAGGGAATGGTTTTGATGTTGGAACTATGGTTACTCCCCCTAAAAACAAGAAAAGAAGAGCATGCATGTGCAACACAAGAGAAGGCAGAGCATACACACTAGGGCTTCTCACAGAGATTTCTTTGTGCAGCATTGCTATATTGCATCAGGAACTGGAGGAGGAAGGATTATGATTAAAAGAGAAGGCACAAAGACAGACTGCAGGATCTGGGTGAAGAGAGAAGTTTGGGGGTGGGATGGCAGATAAGGACCCAGCAGACTTTGGGTAAAATAGAAGCAAAGCTCACCTTACTCAATGTTACTGGAAGAACTGTCAAGGCACAGAGCTACACTAGCATTTTGGATGACAGACTGAAAAAAATTTATATTATTCTTGACCTCTCAGAGGTTTCACTGATTTTTCAGATTTTCCATGCTTGTGGCTTGGCATCTGACTTGAGGAAATAAACCCTCACACCAGCATTCTCGGAAAAGGGCTATTAAGGCAGAAATTACCCAAACGATAATTTCCATAATTACCCAGTGGAGTTACAGAGTCCAACTGTCCCCAGCTTCAGGAGGAAACAAGGACCTGGTTCTCACAGCTTATTTGCAGCACTTGAAACACTCTGTAACAATCCTTCCTGGGCCATAGAGCAGCCATCAGGAAGGATGGACAAGTAGGGACAGGAGCCGTGCTCCAAGAAGGGCGCAGGGGGTGGGATGCACAGCATGCACCCGACTCCTTACCACCCTCAAGACTGTGGGTCTGGTGGTGACACTGTTAGCCTTCTGCTGTCAAAATTCTTACCACATTCTATTGCCTGATAACTACCTTAGAAAGACTGAATAACCTTTAAACTTGGGTAAGCAGGATGTATCTCAGAGCATAGTAAGGGAAAAGCAGCTCTTTGCTCTCTCCCCACAGGTAAAAGCCCTAACTTCCCCAGCAGCAGTTTGCTGACAGAAAAGGCAGAGAATAATGGATGGGCCTCTAGGACAGTCAGCACCCAAGCAAAAGTGTCTTCTCTCCAAGGGAAACAGTGTCACAGGAAATGGTCATTTTTTGAGAATTATAGCAATTCACTCCTAGAAGAAAAGCATTATTCTCAAAATAATTCAACAGATTATTATAAACAAGGGATAAGAGATGAAGCTTCCTGTTGCAGAGTGATGAGAAAAATATTGGTCAAAAGAATGGCTATCTTTTCACTGACCAGCTCAAAGATCTGAGCGGGTTTTAACTACCAAGAACTAAGAAAAATGTAAACAGCTGCTGCTAGTCACAGTAGCACCAAACCCATCGTCTGTTATATCCTTGGTTTTTCCCTTAAATCTTCAGAAAAATCCTTTCTGTGCTGTAAGTGCCGTAATTTTGAGAAAATTATACCATGTTTTCAATGCTTAGCACTGACTTACATGCAAAATATAGCTCAGTCTTACTTAAACAATCTAGAAAAACACTTGATACATTATGCATGAGTTCTTCCACAAAGCTCTTGATACAGACTGTAGAGAAACAACATACACTGAGTGCTGAAAGTTTTGATAACACTGAATGATTAAATAACTTCATAGTAAATCAAACTCTGAGGTTTTCTTGAGGAAACTGTTTCCTACACTTCTCTTGTTAGGCAAGCCAAAGAGTTTGAAGCTCTCAGTAATGAAGAACATGTTGCTGTACCAACAGCAGAGGAAACACAGGTACACCTTACTACAGCTCTCCAGATCAGGAAACTTCTGGAAAGGGCATTCAAAACAGATCATGGACATTGCCTTTCTTACAGACCCATAGCTTGCTGAGAATGTTAAAATTTAACTTCTTCTTAAGACCACTAAAACCTTTTATGATCCAAATCAACCCTGAATGTACATAGGATCTGCTGTTCCAGCAGGAACCCTATAAATCTATGGGACCTAACAGAACTCATTCAAGAATTCTTGAAGAGCTGACTGATGTCATCACAAGATCTCTCTCAATTACTTTTGAATGGTCTTGGGAATCTGGAGAAGTCCCAGATGACTGGAATCCAGCACATGTTGGTCCAATTTTCAAGAAGTGCAAGAAGGATGAACTTGGAAACTACAGGAAAAAACAGGCCTGTCAGTGTCTCTTCTATAACTGGCAAAATTATGCAGAATGTTATTCTGAAAGATATTGAAAAATACCTGAAGGACAACACAGTCATCACTTCCAGTCAGTACAGCTTCATGAGAGGAAAGTTCTGCTTGTCAAATCTAATTCCCTTTTATGACAAGGGAATCCACCTAGTTGATCAAGGGAAATGAGTTGATGTAATTTTAGATTTCAGCAAAGCTTTTGATACCATCTCTCACAGTGTCCTTCTGCACAAAATGTCCAGCTCACAGATGAATAAACACATCATGTGATGGGTGAGCAGCTGGCTCAGGGGTCCAGCAGAAAGGGTGACAGTGACTTGGAGTGACACCAGACTGGTGACCTGTAACTAGTGGGATTCCACAGGGCTCCATCCTTAGCCCAGTTCTCTCCCACATAAATGACTTGGATGCAGGACAGGAAGGGGTACTGAGCAAGTTTGCAGAAGACACTAAATTGAGGGGAGCTGTTGACTTCCTTGGGGGCAGAGAAGCCCTGCAGAGAAACACAGACAAACTAGACAGCTGGGCAATCACCAACAATATGAAGTTTAACAAGGAAAAGTGATGGATCTTGCACCTTATCAAAGAAAGGAAGGTGAAATGATGCCAGCTAATTAATCAGCTGGTGATCAACATCCAGGTCACAACAAAACCTTATGGCACAGAGACCTCCTTGTTATAATGAGGTGCCCAGTATATTGATTTTGCCTTTTCAGAGCCACATAGAATATTTTTCTCCTTTCCTATAGAGGGATTGCTTCCTCTGGTCAGGGCCTGTGATCTTCTACCCCTCAGCTGCAGAAACAAACTCAGATCTCCAGCTTTCTCAAAACCTGGAGAAGCTGCTTTGTGCATAAGCCTTTGGGACTTCTTCACAACATTTCATTCTCTCCATGCTTTTCTAAATATCTAAGCTCAGAACTCAGCTGTCAGCACTGCTCAAGAATGATACTAATGCTCTGAAAAGTTACACTTGAATACACCACTTTAGTGTTTATCTAAAATATGAGACAGACTAATTATCTAACTTTCAGACTGAAAGGTCTGAAAGTATTAAAAAGCACATCAACACAGGTAACTGTGGGAAAATGTGTTTTGCAGAGAGCTGGCTACAGTACATCCATGGGAGAGAAAAGCTGGGAAGCCTGAGCATTGTGAAGAGCTGTAAGTAGCAAAAGTGCCTTGTCTGGTGAAAGAAATTTATGTAATACAGAGAGCTAGATCACATAAGGAAGAGTCCTTCAATGTTTGCCCCTCAGAGAGGTCAGCAACTTGAAAAGAGGGAATATTGTTTCCCAATCTGGTCTCAGCAGCAGGTTAGACTCCTTCCTTCTTCAGAGGCCAGCAGCAGTTTGCTCCTCTTTATTTCTGCCTGAGCAGCTAATTTTCCTGCTTCTGAAGCAGCATCTCTTTCTGCAGCCTCAGCAATTCCATAAACACAAAGGGATAGGGCCTGGAGATGCCATAAAAAGCTTTGTCTACTGCTTGGATATCTATTTACAGTTCTGTAGGAGGACAGCTACAGAAGATTCTCCCGAGTTGTTCAGCCCTGTCCCTCAGCAAGTGCCATTTTTAGGTCTACCACCAGGGATAAAAAGAGGCAACTTCTCTGTAAATAGAGTTCACATAACATACGCTGCTGAAGGCTTCCTCCAGCACTTCCCACAGCAAGCACACCATTTAGGGCTTAAGCTACAAAAATTACATTCATGACTTTGTAGTTTCACATTTAAAGCAGGAATTTTAAAGTACCGCAATTTGAGGGGGAAAAAAACCCCAAAACAGCAACCTCCCGCACTATTCTGACCTGAATTAGTTTTATCTTTTGAAATTATGAGAAACACTTGGATTCTGAAAGTAGATTTCTATGCCTTTAAATAGTTTGCAATTTTCTGAGTTTTTGATGCTTCATTTCTGAAAAACTATGACAATCTCATCATGTATTTTCTTCTAGAAAACCTAGCACTTCCAAGCTCAATTTCTAGTATAATTTTTGTCTAGGGCACACTAATGAGGAAGTTGGGTAGGGTTAAATGCACAAGACTGTTAGACCTCAGATTCCAGGATGTTTCATCTCCAGGCCACCAGAGACTTGGAATGTCCACCTGTGGAAACAATCTTCTCAAGTCTTCTGGGAATAGTACATTCCTTTACACATTTGGGAACTCTTGTTTTTCATCTGCTTTTTTGTTGTTTTAGATCCAAACTCTCTACAAATTATATTTATCTTTTGAAAAGCCTGCAGTTCTGTCTCTATCATGTGTATAGTCACAGAGCCCCTTTTCTGCTAACAATTAGGGTTGAAGATTTAAAAACAACCCAAGACATGTAACCAAAGGAATTCTGTACAAAGAATTCTATATGACAGAATCAAACATAATTCAGCTCTGTGAAAAGGTTAAAGAGGGAGAAGACGCGATACGCAACTCATGTGTGCGAAACAGAAAATCAAATGAAGCACATTAAAAAATGTTTACCAGAATTTGTACGAGAGGAGGCAGATACGCTGCACGTCACTTCCATTAAGCAGGAAGAAGAATAACCTGCTCCCATTCTCATGTCAAGCAGCACAACTGCAGAGTGATTCCATCACTTTCCTGAAAGGTTTCACTGCTAAACAATGGTACCCAAAACAGAGACCATTGGAACCCAAAGGCAAATGATCACAATAAAGAAATGCTGAACCCAGCCCCTACATTGGATCAAATATGATTGATCAGAAGAAAGCAACACCATTCTTTTTCTCCTCCAACTGATTCAGCAGATCAGAAAGGAAATGCTTTGGGGGCTGGAGGGAAGAATTGCTCATATGGAAATCAGTGAGAAAAAAAAAAATCACAATACATTTGTCCTGTAAATAGACAAAGCCAAGACCATTTCTGCCATTTCTGGTAACCTAAGAGAGACTTATTCCTCCAGTGGCAGTCACTACTTACAACTGCAGGAAAACTATCTTGATAAATATCACCTCTGTTCAATGGTAGGCGTGGCTGAAAGGGGAGACAGTAAACTGACTAACCAAGGCTTTCAATCACCCACTCAAAAAACCTCTCCTGTCTTTACAGGAAGGGCAGGAAAAGGAAATAAATAAAAGAACAAGGCAATTCCCATTGGTTGATTTGGGTTTTTGTTGAGTGTTGTTTTGTTAGGTTGTTTTTTTTCTCCAAAATCAGTATATAGAGGATGGTCTTACCCATCAGTCCATCAACATTTTTCACCACACTAAACCCTGGTACAGACATTTTGCCAAGCTTTCAGATGGCAAGTCTGAGATCTGCACTGTGTGAGGGGATCTCTTTTCCCTCTCTTGAGGTTATCTCCTGTGACTACCAGAAATCCTCAGACATCGCCAGGTACCACACAGCCAACGGCATCATACTCAGAGCTGTAACAACCCTCCTACTCACAGGAATCCCAGCTGTGCCTTGCTTTAGCAGCAGCTCAGGTACTGATCCCTGAACAGCAACAACTGACAACAGCATGGATGGGGCACTAAACTGATGTCTACAAATTCTTCCAGAAGGATCATGCCAAACCCTACACCCCATTCTGGCCTTGGTCCAGGACTTAAGCTAACATTTAAATGCCTACGAGGTCCCCATAAAGAGCTTAGCTCCTGGAATTCACATGCCTTCTAAGCAGGGTCTCATAAGATCGAACACTTGACCTCAAAACTGTTTTCCTTCTCCTACCACAGGGACTGTTTAGATGGCAACATCACGCATCCTCCTTTTTTAAGTGGTATAGCAGTCAGGCCAAGCTTTCTTCTTGGGCCCAACCACTAACAGGATGGAAAACGTTCCTGAATGATATGAACCAAACATTGTCGGGAAGTGGAAAGTGGTTTCTATACTTGAAAGAAGAAAAAAAGCACAGGAAGAAAATAAATATTATGCATTTGTGGTCTTTTCCACAACAGCAGGACATTCCTTTTGTGCCCATATTTTTCTCCCATCACTTATTTAATTTGCCAGAAGTTAATATGGAACTTGCTAATCACCTGGAGCGAAAAGCATGATGCTGCTGGGATAAAAGGCTCCAGAGATACTGCAGGAAGACAAGGAGCTGCAATGTGTTTTTAGGGAACAGAATGTCATCGTGCACTTGTAACATTCAGTCTTTCTGGAAAATAGTCCCTTATCCAAAAAGGATCAGCGGTCTCCTCTGATGAGATGTGGCAGCCAACCTGGGAAATATGCAACAAAAGCAACCAAACATCTTTCACTCAGCCACCAGAAGGAAAGTCATCTGTCTCAGGCCAATATACTCCAATACCATGTGTACTGTTAGGTATGTCAGGTGCCAGGAACACATATCTAGCAATAATCCCTCTATACTGGAGTACCTGTATATAGGGATGGTAGGCAGGAGACGGCAGAAGCATCTACAGTAGTGTTCTAGTTCAGAGTAAAAGGGCATGCTTTTTAAGTCAGCTTTGAATTTGCCTCCATGTATGATTTGTAATTGTATCATCAAGTAGTGTCAACCCACAAAAACAAGATTCCTCACACAGATACATTCCCAGAGCACCCCAGCATACTGCAGCCTCAGGTAGGCGTTAGTCCATAGGAACAGACTGCAGCACAAGCAAAAGAAAAACCATAGCATAAAGTGTGTGTAGCACCAACTACTTTACAGTAAGGAGATTTGCTTGTCTACTGTATTTTCTAAGTTACAAATTGTGAGGATGACAATCTGATCCCATGAGCAGCCTCTGCATATCTCGTACCAGAGATATATCTAGAGCCTTTGAAGTGAGAGAAAGTGAGAAGAGGAAATGAAAGCCACCTAATCTTGAAGTCAGGTTTTCCCTCCACATAACTCTGCTACCATTGTCAAGGATAGGAAAAGTTATTGCCAATCAACATTGTAAGTCTATTAGTTAAATAAATAAATAGTTAACTATTTATCCTTCAGTCTTCCAAGGGGACATTCCCATCATCTGTGTTCTCAAATGCCAGAGCCCAACCCATTGCTTTGTCTTTTCTTATACAAAAAGATACCACATTTGATAGAGACCTCCAGCTGAATTGAGCTTCTGCCACCAGCTGATTAGCAACAAAGAGTGTACATTGGTCATTCAGCCAGATTTAAGTCTTGTGAAGAATGCTTCCAGGATGAGCTCTTCAAGTACGTATGACAGATGCTGCACCACCTCTCCTAGTAGTTAATGTTTGTTTTGATTCCAGAAACAGCAAAAGCTTCCCCCAGCATTTCCAGTTCAACCCACATGTTTTCAGCTTCCATTCTTTTTAGTGCAATTATAATGCGTGGAGAAAAAACACAACAGCAGCACACCTGCTGACTTCAAATCCCTGTATAAACAGGGCATTTGCACAAGCTGTTATGTATGGGTGACTATGTTAATGGCCATTTGTAATTTACCTGTAATACCTAATATGTAGGATGGTGAGGAAATTCACACATAAGGTGTTTTGAGTAAGAGACATCAACTCAAGGATTTCATTGCAACCTTACCCTGTGCTTCATGAGGAGTTCTAAGATGTCAAATCCTACGGAAGTACAAAGGAAGAAATAAGACCTACTTGCAACTACTGAGTACAATTGATAAAGTTACTCCATTTCTAAGCCATGCCTTCAAGGCAAAGTCAGGCTTACCATTCATGCAAGTGAACTGGTTTAGAAGGAGAAACTACAAAGACATATCTCATTTCTAAAACTAAACCCATTCACAGACCAACCCCAAATTGCAGCAGTCCCTAACTCTTGAAAGGACAGCTATCCAAGACCAAAGAGCTTCTTCACTTTAAGACAACTGGCTGTGAGGTTGTGAGCTAGGCCTCTTCATGACAGACTGAAAGCAGAAGATCAGAGTATACTCCACATTTTCTTTCATCTCCACACTTACATAATTGAATCATTGAATCACAGAATTGCATGGGTTGGAAAAGACCTTGAAGATCATCAACGTCCAACTGTTAATCCAGCACTCCAATCCTCAAACGCCGCATCTACACATCCTTTAAGTATCTCTAGGGATGGTAACATAGCCACTTCCCTGGGCAGCCTGTTCCCATGATGATAAGCCTTTCAGTGAAGAAATCTTTCCTAATATCCAATCTAAACCTTCACCAGTGCAACTTGAGGCCATTTTCTCTTTTCCTGTAACTTGGGAGGAGTGATCAACCTCCTTTCAGGTACCTTCCCTTCAGCCTCCTTTTCTCCAGACTAAACCACCCCCATTCCCTTAGCCATTCCTCACAATACTTGTGTCCCAGAACCTTCACCAGCCTAAACTGATAAATATCTATAAAGGTTCATGTAAACTGATTTGTCATTAGTGTGCACTGACCTTATTTCAATTGAAGTAAGAAAGCAGCCGTATGAAAGGACTCAGAGGTTTCAGTATTTATTGCTAATTATTCATCCATGCAATTTTTCAGAACTATTTTAACTAAGGCAAATTGAACAGTGCCTACATGAACATTACTTTCACTCACTGTGGCATAATATACACGTAGTCACTTCAAATACACAGCCTCATTTTATCGTTGTCCAATTCTACTCCTCAGTGCTTTCAAAGTTTTCTTCATGATTGGTGCAATTTCTTAAATAACAACAAAACAAAGAGACCTGTTAGGATTACAGCTATGAGCAACTTTAAATGGTATTAGTATAACATTAAGCAAATATTAGTAAGCAGCAGGTTAAAACAATTAAATTAATCATCTTAGGAAATGCTGCTTACTTTTGGTAGGCTTCTTTCCATCTTGAATCATGACACCTGAGCTAGAATTTCCACTGCTGCCAGCAGGGATCAGATTTGATAATGTGGTATTTCTGTCGCTCTTTTCTGGAATCCCTGTTCTTTTAAAACAAACAAGTATGGAAAAAGTTAGCATTTAATATCAAGCTACTATTTGCTCTGGCTCATTTTGAAAAAAAAAAAACCAAACCAAACAGTCTGATTTGACACATTTAAGAGACTTTATGCATTTCAAAGTCATAGGATAATTCAGGTTAGAAGATGATCATCTTTTCCATTTTAACTCTTGAACAAATACTAACTACATTTACAAGATTTCATATTTCTTATTAGTCTTTAAAATTAAATTATCAGAGTTTGTGACAAATCAAAATGGTCAGCAGTACCACTGTGATTCATAATGCCCTGTGCTCTAGTTTGCACCTTGTGTTTATTTTCCTCTTTGAACAAACTGAACTGCTAACTAGCTCATTCACAAAAAATGAGGGCAAATGTTTAAAAACAAAACCTCTGCAACTGACCAGCAAAAGGCACAATAACTAACTAAACATCATGTTGGAATCCTCAATCAACAAGACAAGGACTGAGGCAGATGCATATACAGAGCTGATGCCTCCTGCTAAAGACCTTAAACCCAACACAGCATTAAAGTGTCAGCACAATGCCACCAATGTGACCAGCCCTGTACTGCTCAGAGCCAGTCACTGCAGATTCTGCCAGTGCTCAGCACCACTGTGTGCTCAGTGAGAATAGCAGCCTGCTAAGGATCTGCATGTCTGCCACAGGATGTTCTAGCTCCTGCAAGACCAGCTTCTTAAGTGACAATTTCAGCTGTACAAATTCTGCAGCTTAAAAAACCAATAAGTCAAAGCAGTGAAGTTAAACTCATTGTGCCTAAACAAACCCTTTTTTTCTCAAGAAGACAAAGCAATGACCCTCTTGCAGCTTCTTTCACACAATACCAGTTCTTCCTAATTTATCATGTCTAAAGAAGATAATCATGCAAAGCTTGGTCTACATCATTCAGCTCCTGGTCCAGAGATTACTGGAGCATGAAAGACATATGTACTTGTATGCTACTGTACTTGAAGCCCCTAAACTGGAAGGGCAGGTCTGCTACAACAGAGAATCAAATTCCCACAGAGCAGCTAAAAGCAAAAGTACAACTCAAAGTGCCTTAAGCTACTGCCTTGGTGGGGGACTATCTTTGCATTGGAAATAGCAACAGTATGGAAAGAAACTTCCAAATCTCACCAGCTAAAGGCACAGTTATGAAAATGTATCTGGTGTAAAAGCTGAGTTTAAGAAAATTCTTATATCCAGGCTGCCCTTCCTGACCCATACTTACAACCACCTTGAAAAGTAAGCTGTTCAACTAAGCTTCTGAAATTCACAGGGAAAAAAAAGTATTAAAAGTTCCTGAGGTTCATTCTGGTCAGCTGTATCACACCAGGCAGCTGACTGGGACTTTACCAAAGCAGGAGAATATGTGAGGCTACTAGGCAGGTTTATAGATCCAAAATATCAACAATGGAATTGCCCTAGGATGCCAAGCAGCTTTAGTGCAATCTGGAGAAAAAAAACCAGCATCCACTTACACTCCAGCTGGGGGGGTGAATTCATTGGCACTTTCAAGAAATGTGCAATGAAAAAGCACACATGGCAGAGGAGCACACAAGACTTAAAAGGCAAGTTTATTTCTAGCTATTAACCACTTAAAAATAGGAAAGTAAATAGAGTTATATAGGATTTTAAAATCATTTTGCAAGCACGATTTTGAACAGACAAAGACACAAACTCCAGTTAAAAGCATAGTACACAGCACTTACTTGCACTTCTCTGTGGGATGAAGCTGGATGACAGGTGCTGCTGTCCCATGGATTTCTTGCTGTCGGCGAATGTCCCTGGGTGGTTTTGCTGCACCAGTCATAAAAGCCATTTTTACTTGCCTGCCTAACATAGAAGCAAGGAGCAGAGGACACATGACTGTTCATGTCCTTTATGCCCAAAACTCTTTGCATTGCTGCTTAGAATTCTTAGTCTAACCAGTAAGGTAAGATTTGTCTAATGCATAATATTTGCAGGATAGACCAACATATTGTATTAAGAATCTACTTATTTTTTAAGCAAATTTTAATTTAAGAGTAAGAGTGTTTGCTCTTGATGATTTCTCCTGGAAGTACAGCATTACTACTCACTGCAAACAAATCACTAAACCAAACATATTGTCAAGAACAGCAGAAGAGATTGGGTTTTGTAACTGGAAGAGCTAACCAGAGGTTTTACCTTTTGGTTTCTCAGACTGAGCTGAAAGAATATTTTTTGTAAGGCTCTTCAGTTTTTCTTCTCTCTGATTAAACAGTCTCCAGTACATTTCACGCCAAGACTCATATTCCAGAAGGCTCTCATTTTTAAAGTCTCTTTGGCAGTGTTTCTTCCACAAGTGGTCAGTCTCTTTTATAAACATCTAATTTGAACACAAGATACCTTAAATCAGAGATTTGAAAGTAACATTTTAAAGAGTACCTGTTACCTGAGCCTCCAGACACAACCCAGACCTTTGGTAGAAGAAGGTGCAGAACAAATCCCACCACATGTGCTGACACAGGTACTCACACCATAGCAATACCGTGCAGGGGCACTGACCACAGCCTGGAAATCACACAGTTTCAAGCAGCAGAGCTGGAGTCAGTGAGCCATGCTTACAGGCTAGACTTGTGTTTACAGCATGGGCTCAGGCCACTCCAGCTCTCAACTTGCAGCACACAGAGGAAAGGCTAACTTGCTCTACAAGGACTGCCCACTCTGCACATCAATGTCCAAGTGCATCATGGAGCTCAAGTCCTGACAGTGTAGGTAAGAAATCTACCACACATACGAAATCTCACCCCAGCTACTTCCTGACTGCTATGCTTTGCAGGCTTAATAGTTTGTAACTTGAAAACAGTTGGTTTTGACTTTCCCAGCTATGTCAGTGGTAAAGACTACGGTCATTTTTTTTCTTTCTTATTTTTAGAAACAGAAATACTCTTCTATATACATTGTCTATCACTCAGTCATCATTAGTAATTCTCCTGAATGTTTTAAATCCTGACACTTGAGAAAGGGAGACTTGATAATGAGAACTGAATTCAAAGAAATTAGCACACAAGACAGAAAACCAGAGCAACCCATGGAGGTGTGGAACTCTGTGGTTCCCCAAATTTAAGAAGGCAGGATTTACCAGATTACATTTCTCTATTCGAAACAACTGCTCTGGTGTGCAACGTGTTAGCACAGGCTCAAGAATTTCAAAGGGCACACCTCCTGCTTCTTGTAGCACTACAAAAGAGGACAGTACTTTCAGTATCTCACTTACTTTATTCAATGGATAACACCATTCAGTTTAAAAATAAAATTACAAGTTAATTTTAGCAAGCATTAACAGTGCTATGAAAATATTTATAAATCAGCAATTCCATACTGACTAGCACTTATACTGGAGGATGGATAAAGCACCTTTGAATAGTCATTGCCCCATCTTTACTGATATGCATCACTTCCTCCTCTGCCTATGCAAGGAAGAAAAGAATGTCTTGAGCACAACAAACGGGGTGGGGGGGCAGAATTTTTGCTTTATAATTTATAAGACATTATTTTAAGTAAACTTGGACCTTTAAAAATAGTAAGCTTTCCAAAAAAGCTACATTTTGGCACAGCCATCAATCCATTTCTGCAAGTGCCTTTCAGCCTGCTCCAAAGCACCATTTGTAGGGAGGGAA
Organism: Drymodes brunneopygia; assembly: GCA_013400955.1. NCBI lineage: Eukaryota > Metazoa > Chordata > Aves > Passeriformes > Petroicidae > Drymodes > Drymodes brunneopygia. The sequence goes on from VZTZ01039314.1 coordinate 556,834, forward strand.
AATACATTTCAGTAGGCCAGTGGTTGGCATGAAGTAAAAACTCTCACACCCTTGGAGTCACAAGTGCTACAAATGCCCTGAAGTACTCACACTCAATATTGTTGTGAAGCATGCGGACACACTGCTCATACAGAGTCAGCATCTTCGAAAGGCAGACTGCCTTAGAGCCAGAGTAAACCTGCATTTTAGAGTTCAGTCTCTGTCCTGTGAATTGAACTATCTCGTTGACTTGCTGGGGTGCTTCTACAACAGGTGCTACGGAAGCTGCAAGCAAAACATCAGGCAGGTTTCACAATGCTTTAAACATTCAGCTCTCAGATAAATATATGTTACTTTTTCTTGAAATACAAAGTTACTGCATTACAGCATGGGACCCTCGCACATATTGTAAATTGCAGAAATCTATTCACCATCATCTTACTCCAAGACGTACACTGCAAGTGAGCTGCACCAACTCAAACCAGTCTTGCATTACTTATCTCCAGTCTACATGAGCTATATTCACACCTCAATTACTCTGTTGCCTATCTACAGAACCTTACTAATCCTCCTAAGTTAGAGAAGCCAGAAGCTGCAACAGCAGCAGTTTCAAGACCACAGCAGTAGGAAACCACTGAAACATCAGAAGAACTGCTAGAGGAACCACTTTATGTCACCTACCTATAAAAATGCTAGTGGTTCCTATGCCAAAGCTAGACCTAGTGCTTCATGTATTTGTTTTACCTAAGATAATTTCTACTCAGGCTTTGCCTGCTCTAAGGTATAGATGGGAGTAAAGATAAATGGAGCCTGTAGAACTGTCACTTGATTTATGCCTTCTCTGTGGTAACTTTCCTCAGTATTCCTTTACTCAGCAAGCCATAAGGAAGGCCTTGTAACTCCCTTCAGCTGATTTCTACAGGTGAGAAAGGGAAAGTGAGGCCCTTCTTTGCCATGGACTGATGAGCTAGTGCCACTTACTGGAAAAGGGGATAAAACATTTCTACACAGAGCTGTAAAAATCTGCACTATTTCACATTTATCAGCCTTGTATCTTACCTGTAAAGTCTGCAGCCCATGGGGGAGATGATTCTGAGATGCCTGTCAGAGTTTTAGGTAGAGGAATATTAAGAAGCTCTTGGAGGGATGCCAGTTTGGCCTGTGCACAGTCAAGGAAACATTGCTTGAGTATTATAAATTTGGGGTTAACCAGGCTTAAAATAAGCTACAACAAACCCCCAAATCTTTATGCAAATCCCAAAATTAACTAGGATAACTAGAATTCTTGCTTTTCTACACTAAAATTTACTCAAGGGATTATTTTTCAGTATATCCTTTCATACTCCACTTACCAAGACTATATGACAAAAGGAACTTAGGGGGACATTTGCAATTAGCACACAGAAAGCTTATAGAACTGAGTAGACATGCAGAGCTATCAGATAAATCACTATTGAGGCATGCACTGAATGAGGTAAAATTGCAAGATGACAAAAGCACGATGCTAAGACAAGAAACAGCTTTGTACCTGGTCCTATCAAGTTTCCTAGATCATCCTCGATAAGCCATTTATCCTAAAATGTTCACAGCTAATCCCCTAAAAAGGGATTTAAAGATGTAGCAGCCTGTTAAGTATAGGTCATTACAAATGGATCATGCGCAACATCTAAATTGGGTCTCAGGTGTCCTCCGATTGCAAGTCAGGTACTTACAGCCCAAAACTTGCATTCCCTGCACTTCATTTTAGTATCTGTAGTAACCTTTCCTAACTGCTTGGATATCTGAGGTTTTTCCTTAAAGAATTTATGTTAGAGGATCATACATAAGCCTCTACATTACTATTTCCCCATCTGGGACAGAAGACACCACATCCAGATTGCAGATCTTCCGTAATAAAAAAAGCCTAAAGCTTTCACATCACAGTGAAGATATAAATCTGATGATAACTCTAATTTTCAGTGCACAAAAGGTCTTCATCTAACAGGTCTAATTAATACATATTTTCGCATATACATTTGCTCAGAGGAGATACTTAAGCTTTTTGCATTTCAAGGAATTAGGACAGTTCAGAATAAGAATATGTATAATCCAGTTTTATATGCAATGCTGTGGTTTACTTCAATGCACTTAAGGAAGGTTCAGTTCCACTGCAAACCTTAATATTTACTATTAAAGAACCACAGCATCTGACAAAAGGACTGCTCTATACACAAAGAGCTGCAGCAGCCACAAACCAGGATGGTAAAGAAAGAAAAAAGGTGGACATCTTTCCAAAGGTAACCACCTTTGCATTTTGTAGGTCAAATGCAGATTAGTTGGTAAGGATCAAATACTATTGTAATATTGGAAATAATGCTAAAAATACAACTAATCCAGTTGCAAACTGTATCTATCTTTTTTTTCCCAATTATTGTAATTATTGGCAATAGCAACGCAGCTGAATACATCAGAATCACACAATCTGTTCCTTAAAATAAATACAGATAAATTTCAGTGAAATTAAAAGTCCAAAGCACTTGTTTGTCTGCAGTTTATCTGCTGTTAAACAGGGTAACCTGGTAAACCTGTTAAACCCTGTAGTGGTTTACCTTTTTACTGGGAATTTCTGATTGATCACTCTCAAATTTTTTTACATCTTCAACTCCCACTTTTGCCTGAGAAAGTTTTGAAGTCTTTTGTGGCAATGACGTGTTCTTCTGTTCACTGCACTTTTTTGGCCGTGCACCTGTAGAACAAGCCTTTCTCTTTCTTTTGTTGGTAACCTCATCATAAGTAAGGTAAGATTCAAAAGACATAGTAGGGGGTTCAAATTCCTCATCACTAGATGATTTGGCTTGGTCTTTCATGACAAGATTTAGTTTTGGTTTCTTCACACTTTTAGGATTTCTCTGTTTGGAAGCACCCTTACTAGGCTTTTCCTTCAGAGGTATTAAGCCTTCATTGGCTGCAGAGGAATGTTGCTTTTCTGAAATTTCCTTGCTCTCTGTGGAGGTGCTCTCTTTGACTTCACTTTCTTTAGCCTGAGAATTGGGACCCTGGGAAGCATGCTCAGAACCACTAATGCTACATTCTTTTTTATCACATTCTTTTGGAGACTCAGAATTTGTACTTTGATGGGTCTCTTCGCTACAAATATACTCCTTATTCAACTTGGTAGAAATGGGAGCACTACTGGAACTTCTAAAGGCCAGTACAGACGTTTCAGGCTTCTCTGAAGGCTTAATCTCCTTGGAAACAGAAGATTTTGTCTCACATCTTTCTTTTTCATTATTTTTTCTTCCCCTGTGATCACTGCAACAATAAAAAAATTACATCCCATTCAGCAGCTGATGCTAAATTCTTAAACAATCTGTTTTTCCGATATTAGTAAAACTAAAAGCACAAAATCACACCATCTCATACTTTCACAAAACCCATAATTTTGTTCTGCACTGTGTTCTTATTCTTCCATTATCAGTACAGAATCACAGGGCTCTTGGGTCCAGCACTGCTAAATATTGCAACAGGAATTGACAGCAAAACAAGTGGGGAATAGGGACATAACCCTGAGTAGGAAAACACACCTGGCAGTAATATCTGCTTACAACGTGCTGGATACCACTTTTCACAAAGTTCTCTGTATGCTTTATAACAAAGGCATGGCGTTTGAAATAACTAGGAGATAGAAAAATTTAAAACATGCTCTGTAGGTGATAGAGATTAACAGTTCAGCCTTTATGATTTGCTTATCACAAGTTCAAGTATTTTACTTCCCTGTTGTTTGAACAACTTCAGATTTAAAATGCACTATTTAGTCAAACAATTCCCTTGGCTTTCCCAGCTCAACTGTCTGGAACTGTTGGAACTCTGCAAAACATCTAAAGCAGAGCAGGCCTGGCCATGGCAGGAGTGGCTGCTTCAGTCTCAGAAGAAACTGCATTGCTTCACTGTGCCTCCTCCAATGTTGGAAGGCCCTCTCAGTCCACAAGAACTACAAGAAAAACCTCTATACAACTAATCACTGGAGAGTTGCCTCATTTAACCACCACCTCTGGGAAGAAAGGGCAAGTTTCCCAATTTCCTGAAGTGCAGAGCAGTGCCCATCATGGTTTAGTCCCATTTGCACCAGCTGGGACCTAAGAACTTGTGCCAGTCACAAAAAGCAGCTGAAGTCAGAGTGCCAATTGGCTAGCTGACCAATAGTCGTCTGATTTTTTTCCTCATATTTTATAACTGCATTCTCATTTCTTCCATTCAAATCACATTGCAATTCAATGTACATTTGTCATTCCAAGCACCTTTCTAAGTTTCCAATTTGTATTTTAAAATTACACTACTGTATAATTAACTTCTAGGAAAAAAGTTCACACCTACCTTTTACTTTCTGGAGAAATAATTTTTTTCCATTGTTTTAACAGACTTTTAGCTACATTCCCAGCAGTGGCATGTTTTCTAAAACTGTTAACTGTTTTGCCTATGCCAGTTTCCTGTTGAAGACAGTGCAAGAAAGATGGGCAGAATAAATCACAACTCTCATCCCAAATAAAACCTCCTCTAAAACTGCTACAAATACAAACAGCATTAGCCTAGAATTCAGGGCAGTCCTATGGTAGCCAAAGAATAAGCACACCCCTTTATACTGCAAACGGAACTGAAGGAAGCAGTTATTTCTAACCAAATATGGGGAACAAAATGCAGCTTTAATTCATAAAACTAAGGTAAGTAATTTTCCTGCATTAAATGTACATGTTTTAGGAATTTCACTTCTCTCAAATGCTTAAGCCCACAAAATACATCAATTCAAATTTCCTTGAGGCTTACAGAGTACATTTTAGTATATTAGAGAGCATATATGTTGAGCATGGTGTAATAGAAAATACATCTCAACCTGTTGAGGGGTCAGAGGAGCAGAGTTATTTTCACAGCATCATTGTGTCTTCAAGCCTCACTCTAGTGTGTTTTGTTTAAGCAAAAATATCTTGCTGACTGAGTGTTTATGGAATCACAGGTGATATAGAATTCTATTTTAATCCTGTATTATCAGTAAGCACCTCTGACAAACTCTCACTTTCACGAGGCACACAAAACACGGAATTCAGTAGGTTCACTGCAACCTGTGAATGCTCTTGCTAACTAGTGAAATTATACTCCTGTGAACTCTGAGCTATACATGTTACTCCCACATAAAAAGCTCAGCCTCTAGAAAGGGCTTCCTTAAATTCACTTCAAGTATATTTAGCTTATATATAATTTGAGCAACCTGATTTGGTAAGTCAGTTATTGCAAACAGATGGAAGAAATCTGGTGGGACTACTTCATAAAGCTATTTATGTTCTTCACGTGCATTAAAAATATTTGGAGCCCTCAGCTGTAAGACATCACTTTCCTCTATTTGACTTGAAGGCTTCCATCAAAGTCTGTCCCATTGTAAAACATGCAAAATTTCTGGGAATGTGATTCATCTGCAGAAACCCTTTGTCATTTTAAACAACTAATCGCAATATGCGATTATGTATTTTTACTGGAAAACAAAATAAATATTGCTTCATTCCATCAGAAGTCTGCCTGTGTCTAGGCAGGTAAATGCCTTTACCTGAATAGGCCATCCAAATATCTTGGAAACTGTGTTTTTCCTCTTACTCTTCAAAGAATTTGCTCATAAAATGCATATTTTCCTTCTTTTCAAAAGACATTGCTTATAAAAGTTAGAAGCTTCACAGACCAGTGTAAGAACATCTAATACAGAATTTGATAGGATGCAGCTTGGATGAGGATAAAAGTCCCAGGAATCATTATTTGGGATTCCTGCTCTTTAAATGCAAGAAATTAACTTCAAGCAGCTAGTGAAAGATGGAAGAGTTAGACAATTGACCTAAAGAATGGCTCACCCCTATTTGATTTAAGCATTGATTGAAGGCAGTTTTACAGAGAAAAGAAGCCAACCTGGTTACCAAAGTCTCCTCTACATGCTAGTTCTCTGCTCAGTACTATCACTGATGACAATACTGCATTTATCAAGTTGGATGACCAGCTTTTGGAAAACTAATCTAACCAAGTAGGATATAAAGTCAAAATTATAAAATGCAACATGTTCACCACTTCTACAGATGCACACTCCTGATATTTACATAGTGATTCACTATAGAAGAGTTTAATGTATTATTACTGATCACTTACCACTAAAATATCCAGTGATAAATCCAAACCTTGTAGTACCTTAAGCATTTTTATGATCTGGAAGGAAACATTAGATTTATTATTTTAAACAAATAGTTGAGAATCTTATTCTGTTCTTCTCATCCTCATTCAGATATCTAATCCAAAAATACACAATGGTGTTAAAAGAAACATCCAGTAACTTCTGAAAAACGTAAGAACTCCTTTACTGCACATCAGGGCAGGATTTGCAGTCTGTGCTGTGGATCAGTACGGTCCAGCCAACCCCTCAATTTCAGTAACACCAGAAAATCCAGTACAGAATTTGAATTTACTGGTACAGAGATTACAGTAAAAATCAATAACACAGCAGTACAGGCTACATATATACTATATATGTACATATATACTTACATATGTACATATATACATATATACCTACTCATCCTGTAGCAGTGGCCCTCATTTGCCACAGAGCCAGTAGAAAAGCTGCATTATGCAAAGCCACCATGCAAAAAATCAACAAGCCTCACAGTCAGCAGCACTACTCCATCAATCTGGGCCAAGAAAGGACAATAGAGCTGGTGCAAGCCCAGACTGCACAAAATAAGGTTTTGAAAACAAAACAGCAATTTGTATTTTAACAAAACAAGATCGAGCTAGAACAACTGTTTTCTTTTGCACTGTCAAAGTTTACACCTGTTACAAAACTCAATACTTCCATAAAAGCAGGAAAGATTTTTTTTCACATACAAAATGCTCACCTTCCTATGAGAAGTGTTTTAATACGAAAGAAGTCTCATTTATAAGCAGAGTATAAATTTCAACAGCAATATAACCAGATTTCTTTGGCAATGGGTATATAGCACCCCAGAGTCTTGCAGCTAACCATACATGGGAAACTTGTCTTATCTTTCTGTCATAGTTTAAGAATGGCATTCCCCAGTTTAGTGTTCCCACTGAAACATTCCCAACCACCATGAAGATACATTATGGAGATGACAGAATTAATGTACAACTGAAATAGCAGCATTTCAGGGCTTTCACAAAGCCTGAAATACTAATCAAGCATTTCAGATCATTGACACTTCTCAATGTAACAGCAGGAACACAAAACACACTACCCAGAAATCTTCTGACAACAATAACAGCTACATTAATTTAAATAACTGATGAATTGTCATTTATTATATTAGATACAGCTTCTGAAATGGCATTGCAGGAGGTGGAAGAGGTACTAAAAAAGGAGTAGCAAGCTTGAAGAAACAATTTACAAATTGCACTCCAGGGATATATTGCTCTACTGTTGCTTTAAGGTTTGTTGTTCCTACAATGCATTAGAGTCAATGTAATGTTCCTACAATGCAATCCCACACTTGACACTGATTTTCATGGTGTTCAGTGGGCTCTATCTACACGCCTGGCATGCAGTTCTTCTGAGTCTAGACAAGCACAGGAGAAATGCTTCACAGCCTAGGAAATTTGTGAGACAAGCTGTAAAGGTACGACATACACCTAGGACCAGAGGTAACAAACAAAATCTCTCCCAAAAAGTTAAGCTAGCTACAAAATAGCAGGATACCTACCAAAAAAAAAAAACCCAAAAAAATCCAAAAAACAAAAGCTTCCTCACCAAGATTTCAGAGCACAAAAGCTTATATAAAGTTAAGCTTATCTTAAAGATAAGGCACTCCCCAAGAAAAACAGTATTTGCTCACAATGTTAACATAGTTTCTAATGCTTGAGATGATCAGTGTCAAGTTAGTTCACTTTTATTTAAGTAGAAGAATACATATCCTCATTGATTTATTTTGCAATGAAAAAGGAAGTAACCCACTGCTGACACGTTATATTGTAATATATAATATGTCAGATAATCAAGCAGTGCAATCCACTGGGAATAAATCCCATTCATTTTGCCAGAGACAAACCTATTTGTGGAAGAATACTAAGGGATGTTTTCATCACGATACAGATAACAGGGGTTCCGAATAGTTCCTTCTGATGGATTTTTGACTAAGTTAACTTATAAAGCCAAGTTTATTTCAGAAGAAAAAATTCAGGAAGCAGACAATTATTAGTCAAACAACTTCAAACCAACAGGCTAAATTACAAAAGTACCTAGATGACAAGCATGTTCAAAAGCAGTCAACATATTTTCATGAAAAACAAAACTTTTCAAGTTTTTTAAACTACAGACTACTCTGCTCATTTTGGTTACTTGAAATGTGTAATCACATTTGGAAAATTAAGACAAATAACACTGTTTCATTTAAAAAAAATAGAAAAAGTGGATCAGACACACTGACAAGGTTTTTAGAAGTAATACCAACCACTTGGAAGCAGGGAACAGCTCAGGCTGCAGGGGAATCAGCAGCTCTGCATGAACAGGACTAATATAACGCTCTGTTCTGTAACTGGACAAAGTAAATGGCAGCATTCAACCTGCCAGTAGGAATCGCACATCTCCAAGGTCTTGGGATTTAGAACCAAACTCACTTACAGACACAATCAGAAAATAAGCAAATATAATTTGAGGCAAGCATCTGTAGCAGAAGAAATGTTGTATTTATCCTATTTGCTAGATATCTGATTTCTCTACCAAAGACAGGGCACAAATACCGAGCTCCAGTATCTATCAGGCTTTGGTGAAGGCCAGAGAAAGGCATACTGTGAAGTACAAGACACAGTAAAGTCTACCACCAAAAGCAGAGCTTGCTAGAAACACAAACTTCGTTGTCCTGATACCTATATATAGTATACCACTATAATTATTGCATAAAATATAGCAAAATTATGAAGTCTTGTTCTGAACTGGCCTTCAAAAACAAAATGAAGACTGACTACTGAAGCATCCTTCTCTAACCATTTCTTTCACCACAGCATTTGTTGCCTATCTGGCTCTTATCTCACTGGATATTTCACCTGGTAATTTCTTTATGGAAGACCTTCCATATACACGCAATACGTATGTAACCCTCTATTGATTTTCAGACTATTTTACCTCACATACCACTGTCAGCTATATCCTCGTGGAAAAACTCTATCAACTTTAAAAGAGACTGTAAACTTCATAGAAAAACTGTAAAGAAAATTTATCTTCATCTACAATTCCTGGACCGGTCTACGTAATTCCTAAATACTGATTGATAAAGAATGATCAAAACCCTTTAGGACTGGGGGTTTTTTCCTATAAAAGACATTCCAAGAAAACCCAAGACCTAGGTCTTCATGCAATACAAACAGGCAAAGCCTTATGGACAAACTGAGAGCTGGCACCCCCACAGTGGTGAGAGACAAAAACAAAGATGACAATAGGAACAAAAGCAAGCAAAGATGCAGAGAAGAAGGGAAAGCAGGCTGGAATTTGGAAAGCAGATATCAGTGGTAATGGGCAATGGGAAAGAAGCATGTGAGCAAACAACATTTTCCAGAGTTAAAACTGAAGACCAAGTGGTAACAACAGGTGCCAGGTGCACTGGGTTTGGTCTTTTCCCACTACACCAGTGTTGCTCCATCATCCTTTATACAAGAGTTGTACAGTCTCCTCTTATTTTCCTATCTGAGCCTGGAACCTCAGGAAGGCTGGGACCTATTAATAGGTTCCTAGATCATCTCTCCTCAGGGGACTGACAACATTTCTCCACAGTAACTCCTGTTTTCTCTCCTTCCTTGCTCAACAGCTGCATCTCTCTTTCAAAGAGATCCCTATGATTCTTTAGCTTTTTGTCTTCTATAACGAAGCCTGTGAAATTCCATCTAGTCAATAACTTCTGGCTGAGCTAGACAACTCATTTGAAAGAGCACCAGAACTCTGAGGAAAGCACCTTAGAAAAACCCAACTCTGTCCCAAGCAAATAATCCCTATGCCCTCAGCGAACAAAAAACAAACAACCCCCTCTCCCAAAAAAAAATCCAACCAAATACAAAAAACTCAACCAAACCAACCAAATCACCACAGTTTGCCTAAAACAATGGCCTAGTTTTGTTTTCAGCCCCTAAATCTAATGATCTGTTAATTAAACTACAGGAGCTTTTTTTCAATCATCTTACACAACACAGAAATAAATGTAAACACTAATCACACATTTTACCTTAGCTCTTTAGTTTCATTAAGTTATGCTAGCCAGAGCTACAGCCATTTTATGGCTATCTTATTATCTTTCCAGCTTGGCCAGTGTTATTTTAAAAACAGTCTTCAGAACAGGACATAATATTCCTGTAATTGTCCCTCTAATGCTGTATAGCAATAATAATATAACCCTGCTAAGCTACCCAAAGATAGCATTTACTCCATAAGCCACTGCACTCTAGTGCAATTTCATGCTCAACTGGTAATACATCAGAGCTCCAAATCATTTTCTGAGTCAATGCTTTCCAAAATACAGCCTCCTATTCCAAGTGACCTATATTCATAGCTCCAAGCTGTGACTTTCCACTGAGCCATGGTAAAACATGTGCTGATCAAATGAATGTAGCCTACCACATGATCAGATTTGGTTTCTAGAGGGGAGTCTCTTCATTCGATACAAATTACTTCAGTATGTGTAGCATTTCCCTACTAAAGAAGATTTCGGTAGCATCATGTCACAAAGAGATGCATAATCACCCTCTGACCCCCCCCAAAAGAGCACCACAATCCCACAACCAAACCCACAAACCAACATTGTTCTCTGATGAGGTCTGGCACTTATTTTTGGTGGGTACAACTGGAATCAGTGTTTTGTATTATATCAGGCCTGTGACACTGCTACTCTAATCAGCATTGCACAGAAGTAAGTCAAATGCCTTGAAGCTTGCATATATTTATGACAATTAGTGTCAGACAAATACAATTTGAGATAAATTTGGCAAAATGTATCTACGTAACATCTCACTGAGTGGTATGGATCATGGCACCACCCTTTAATTCTGTATCAGTCACATCTTAACATCATGCAGCTGCTCAACGTGTTCCTTCATGATCAATGCCAATGAAGACCATTTCACTGACCTTGAACAATAGCACAGTACTTTTTGCCCATACCTTCCCAAGAACCATAAGCATCATTCAACACCTGTTCTTCCTTTGGTCAATTCTCTGAAAACTCAGTGGGTAGCTATCAAACCTCACATATTAAGAAATTTTTGAAATGGACAATTGATGTTCTGCATACTTATCAAAAACTTTTTAGCAATATTAAAAAGTTCAAAGACAAATAATATTCTCAGTAAGGACCACAAGTATTTGACAACAACAACAATGCTTGCCTTCTTACGCATCTGTAATACTGATCTGTAATTCTCTTCACACATTTCTAGAGCTCTGCTCTTTGCCTTTAAAGATACTAACCACATAATTTATTTTATTACATTCAACTTCTGTTAGGAGTACCTTTCATGGCTGCCAATTTACAGCTATCAGTTTCTCACTTTTCTGCCACTCCTTAGGCCCTGTTACCCATAAATATTTCTATTTCACTAGACCGTTTTACCAAAGACAGAAGTGCTGCAGCACCACCATTAGCTCCATTTTATGCAGCACCTACTTACAGCTATGCTACATAAAAACAGTGCATCTCCTCCCTTAATGAATGCGAACCAGTCAGAGTCATTGTCATTTTTCACTTTAGTTGAATGCTTTGAAACTTACTGGTTTGGGATCACTTACAAACTAATTACTTCTAAAATGGTTTCTTTCTTTTCCGTTGCTACCTCTTTTTCAAAAAGCATATCAACACTAACCCCAAGTACAAATTCAGACACTATAATATCTGATCGTTTCTGTAGCACAGGAATAGCTCACTGAACTGCAAATTAAAACTTCTAAAGAAGGACCTGCACAGATATTTGCATTTTAGACAGATATTGTCTACATCACAGGCAATCAAGAAAATAAACCATTATTGACTATGAAAATCAGTATTTCCTCTATATACATACACACATGCTTTGAAAACACATTGCAGACATGATTAATAGCTACGTTTTTCAACTACCAAATACAGTGCCATTTTCACTGCTGTCTTGCGCCTCCAACCACAAAATTGTATCTAATGCCTTTGAAACCCATCAAGGTAAAAGTGTCCTGCATTTCCAAAGCCAATGTGACCCTTCAAAAAACTAATTTTAAAAAACCCTAAAACCAAGCAGAAACCACATCGCTGAATTGAATACACCTTCTTCGGTCAAATATGATTTATTATTTCACAAAACATTGAGGCCAATTTGGCACACGCTACTTTGCTTCCAGACGGCTGCTGCTCGGAGAGCGGGGCGCGCCTTGGTCCCCTCTGCCCCACAGCCTGGGGGTGTCCCCTCTGCACCTCCAGTGCCCGGCGCAGCTTCAGCACCTGCTCTGACCGCCTCCCCACCCATCTCTGCCCGCCTCAGGCGTTCCCTTAGCTACTCCTTGCAGCTGCTGAGCAGCCTGGGCACCCTACAGGAGTTGTTCCAGAAGAACACCTTAGTCCTTCTTGGACCAGACAGAACAACAAGACAGGGCGTGACTGCCCCCTCTCCTCTTGATGTGTGCCGTTAAAACCAAGCAGAACCACCGATTTCGCACAGAAAAGCTCCGGTGAGCACAGAAATAACAGCCAGCCGGGCCGGGTACCTCGGCGGGCTCCTGCGCACAGCGCAGCCGCTGCTGCAGCCCCAGCACCCTCCAGGCCGCGCTCCGCCCCTTCCCCGCCGCGGTACCGGTACCGCTACCGCTCCGCCCCTCCTCCGCCATGCCGCCACCGCCGCTCCGCCCCTTCTCCGTCTTGGCACTGCCGCCGCTCCGCCCCTTCTCCGCCTCCGGCTCGGCCTCGGCACCGCCGGCGGCGCTGCTCCGCCATAGCCCGCGCTTTTTGTAGCCGAGCCTGCTCCGCCATTGGCCGTTCACCCCGGCCGGGCTGGTTGTTCGCTGCCCAGCTACCAGCAATAAGAGCACGGACTGTGTGCTTTTCTCTGCCCCGCTGGCCTCCATTTGAAGGCACGGTGCGGTACTGAGCAAGCACAGCGTAGCCGGTGGGGGTGTGTGAGGGAGCGGCCTGCCCAGGGACCCCCATGGTGTGCGCTGCGCCGCTGCCAGGGCGGGCCTGGCGGGGCGGCCGTGCCGGCTCGGGAGCAGCCCCGAGCGGGCCTTATCCTGCGGCCGCCAGCTGGGACACGGACAGTGCCACTTGCTGGGGCGCATGTGTTCTGTTACCTGCAGTAACCTCGTGGCATCCCTGGTGCCTGTGCGTGACAGCGAGGCTGCCCTGAGGAAGGGTGCCTTGTGTTGGGGGAGCGAGGCGAAGCCATGAAGCCGCGACTGGCGCCCGCGGGCAGCCCACTGCAGTCCTGACTCGGGCTGAAGGGGACATCCTGTTCTTCAGGTCCTGCCGTATTCACAGCCTGATGCCTACTGCTTTTTTTTCCTTTTCTTTTTTTCTTTTTTTTTCTTTTTTTTTTTCCTAGGGGGCTGAGTACTTTTAGGCCCCACAACTTTCAATAGGGCTCTCCCGTGGATTACCTAAAAAGCCTATGACAAAGAATCAGTCTTTGCTGCCGTGTGAAATGTGCATCTGAAACGAGATCTCTGCCATGGAGTTTACCAGGGCTGAGCCTGGGCTTTTAAGACTCCCAAGCTGAATGAGCTCCTCCTAAAAAAATCTGTGTGTTTGCAGAATTTCCTGTGAAGTTGCTATAGATGTAATGAAAATAGGTACACAGAACACCTTTCGCTCTTTAAAGTGGTGTTTGGGGGAAGTGTTGAAAAAAAGTGCATCCAGTCTGAACTACAATGCAGTTTAAGTAAGCAAAAGTCTGGTATTTGCACGTTAGGATTGCTGCTCTTGCAAAATAGATCTTATTACAGCTTGGCACGCTTCATAGCAAATTCATCAGTAGAGAAACCAAAAGAGCTGTTAGGGCAATACAGTAGGTAGAGCACTCAGATTGGAAATGGAAAAAATAAATCCAGATCCCTGATGCAGACTGTCTCTCCAGTTACCATACTCATTTTTATTTCACAAAAATAATTAACTCATCTTCACAATACGTAGAGACTTCATCAGTCTTAAAATTGGCCATTCTCAACTAATTACTCTTCAGTTTTCTGGCCCAAATAGTATAACATTATTTATACAAAGTGGCATTTTTGCAGAAGAAATCTTCAGAGAAATTCAGCCCACACCAGCATTATGATTAAAGTCATTACTGAGTAGGGAAGTTGAGGGTCAAATTGTCATATAGATTATGTGATTGAAGCTGGAATTCCCATATGATGTTTGAAAGCCTAATTGTCAAACTGTGGGATTTCCTGGGATGAGGATGTTCTTGCTGCCTAATTATTCTGAAAGATCATGATTTCAGGACAGTGAAGACAATATTTAAAATCTCAAAAAGTTTTCCTAGAACAAGAAAATTATTTTTAGCCCAGATCTAAGCGAAGCATTTTTCCTATTGCTTGTCATAACCGTCAAAAGGAAAGAATTCCAAGTTTACTCAGTCCTTCAAAACTGCAGCCAATGCTGATTATTACAAGGATTTGTTTGTCTGGCATTGATGCATGACTCCTCTTAGGAAGAAGTGGACTTGACATGCACACAAATACAGCTCCAAAAATTGCTCCGACACTGCATGCTCAAGGGGTGGGTTGTGCTGTCAGCTCTGCTCCAAGGCTTGCAAACTCTCTTCTCACCCTCAAGGACCTCTCTATGCCCTAATGCCAGTGCTTAGTGAGTTTCCAAGGAAAGACTGAAACCAGAAAGAGGAACAGGCTTTGTTTGAGCTCAGGAGAAGAGTCTGATGAGAATTTCAGGGGATGGATCAAGGTGAGCGGCTTGACTGGGCAAAACTAGGCAAGGAAGTGGGAGCAAATGTTGGAGTACAGGGGGAGGTCTGAGTGACCCACTGGGGCTGGGTGTGTTGCTGAACACAGTTCCTCAGAGCCACCCCTGTGAAATCAAGCCCTGGGCATTTGTTCCTAACAATGCTGTTTTTACATTTATTCAGCAGCTTAAAAAAAACCCACATTTCTTTTCCATCTCTTTTTTGTAAAGACTGCAATTCCCACTGAAATTCAGTATGCTTTCAGAGTTACCTCCAGTCTGCATAAGGAGTTTCACCCTTCCTAAAGGCATTACTGGTGTGATTAATCAATACATTCAGATTAGTGCATTTGAAGATATTTTTCATAACTATTTATCATAGAGAACTGAAGTTGGGCTTTGAGGGTGTGTGGTGTTTGGCTGAGCGTACACAAAGTGATCTGAGCAAACAAAACACATGATCTAGAGCTGAGCCTGAGTTTTCTTAACATCTTAAGTTGACCATGGTGGATCTCCACATGGCCATGGCTGTGACACTTGAGCATCACCAACAAATCAGAGCATGTTGACTTCAAACAAAAGGCTTTCCATTTCCAGAAAGAGTGCAGTAATGGCTGTGCATGGATTAGAAAAGATGGTTCTAATTGCCTAAAGGCCTGCCTTTGCTTACAAAAGAACTTTCCTTATTGTTGGTTCTGAACCATGCACATGGAACAAATAAAAACAATTGTTTTTGTTCGTTAGGCTGAGAACAAATCCCTTGAAATGTTTCCACTTTTTACCCCTAAAATGGTAAAACATTACTTCGTGACCTGCTACTGCTGCATGAATTGATAGTATTGTCCTTAGTCACTCATATAGACCAACTGATTATGAAGATAATTAAATTTTTTTTTCCCCAAGATTCACTCATACCTAAAAGGATCCATCTTGAGAGGCTGAAGGTACTGTAAAAAAATGTATTACTGCCTCTTAAAAGTGAGAAGACAATAATCTGATTGAAAGGACTTCAGTCAGTATAAAAACATTTTATAGTAATTAATTTCTATGCCATTTGAAAGGAAATAATCAGAAAGAACATGCTATTTTCAAGATATGAGGGAAATAATGTGATCTGCATAATGCAAATATATAATGATTTTTGATCCTGGCATTAGTTACTTTTAAAAGATTTTATTGTGTGCTAATTAATGCAAAATGCGAATGACTACTTCCAAGACCAACTTTTGTGCCACACAATATCCAAGTATGCCATCAGTTGTCCTCTGGTCTCAAAGACCAAGTAGCTAAAGGTTTTGTGGGTCTTGTCCTAACACAGAACCAGAGTTTCAGAACCATGTGAGATGTTTGATTTTGTCAGTTTTAGTACATTGAGATGTTGTCTCAATCCCCACAAGGTGGTTATCTCTATTCTGCCCAGCTCAAAACATGTTCAGTATTTTCTGGAAATTAGAACTTACTTTTTTCTTTTCAGTAAGGATGCTTCTCTATTGTTGTTTCTGTTGCTTTTTCAACAGTGAATGATTCACTTCTGGGGAAATTATGATTTGATACAAGAGAAAGATTTTTCACAATGAGAACAATCAACCATTGAAATAATCTTCCCAGGGAAGTAAGTGGTAGATTCCCCAAGCTTGGACACTTTTAAGATTTACATGAAGAGTAAATTTGACTGACTAATTTCCTATTCTGTTTTTTCATTCTTATCTTGTGATATTTTGTAGCTCCACCAGCACAGCAATGCCCTTTTGTTCAAAACAAGTGTTACTTTGCAGTTGTTGTAAAACCCATCCAAGCCTGAAGGCAGCCAAATAAATCTGTATGATTAAGTGTTATACAAAGCACAGCCAAGAGAAAATCTTCTGTTCTCAGACTTCCACTTCCCCCAGTACCCTTCCCTTCCCATGCAGACACTTGCACTCTTGTTACCTCTCCCATGGGATGGAATTCTCCTGGGATGTGGAGGTTTGGCTTTATATTATCCCTGAGGCTGACTGGCAAGGATGTGGAGGTGAACTATTCCAGAGTACAGTATAACCCCCAAGTTAGGATACACACTTGAGAGACAGAAGATCAAAGTACACATCTCTGAAAATGTATCAGGATGTGAGTCATTATCTTTGAAAGCTGAGGCAAGTCTTTATGGAAGCAGTGACCTAACTCCACAAAACAGGACATGACTGAATTCCCATCAGCTGGTCTCCTTTCCTCTGCCTGGAGTTAAGCATGGAAAATCTAAAAAAGTGTAAAGTGCCAGCTTTTCCATGGTGTTTCCTATGGGTTATTTTAGGTCATAGAATAATAATAATCATAGAATGGGTTTTGATGGGACCTTCAAAAATTATCTAGTTCCAAACCCCCTGCTATGGGACGTCTTTTGCTAGACAAAGTTGTTTAAAGTTCCATCCAACCTGGCCTTGAACACTTCCAGGGATGAGGCATCCACAGCTTCTCTGTGCATCTTGTTCCAGTTCCTCACCACCCTCATCATAAAAAGTGTCTTCCTTCAGTCCAGTCTAAACCTGTGCCACTCTGTACCCATACGGCTTTCACCCAGGCTCCCAGCTGGGAGCTGGGGAACCCAGTGGTTCACCCTACACTTACCTGGGGCAATTATTACCTGCTGTAATTGTCTTCACCTTCTCCTCCCTTTCCTCCCCATACCTGTGCGTTTTCAGGATCCAGGCTTGTCCTCCTAATTCCCAGAGGCCAGGCAGCCCAGGGAAGCTGAGCTCCCGTGGCTGGGCAGAGGCAGGGAGCAAGGCATGGAGAGGAGGGGTCACTTTAAAGAGCACTCAAGCACAGACTCTGGTTGCTCTTGCTCACTGTGACAGCAAAGTGCCTCACTGAAAACCAGTGAGCTGGGACTTAACAAGTGGCCTCTGATCTTTCTCACTCTTTTTCCCCACAATTCCTCTCTTTTTGTGTTTGCATTTTCCAAGGAAGAGGCATTTTCACGGACAGCTCTGGGACAGTATCTTTCTGAGGAGGGTAAGAGGTTTTTAACTCCTCACTTTGATAGTTTTTAGAAGGTGGCATTTTAAAGCAGGGGGGAGGCTGGTTAGTTGAATGCATTGTTTTGGGACCCCAGTTGTCCTTTGGCTTGACTGGTACTTAAGCTAAAATAAAGTAGGTGAAACCAAACAATTATAGAAAGCCAAATCACTCAGGGTTTTCAAAGTTCAAGTACTTGGTTTTATTACAGGATTGCTTGATTTGTTTCAGTAGGTTTGCGTGTCCTGTCACTTGCAGTGCTTTTACAGTAAGCTAGCTTGTGAAATTTCTGCTGATGAAAAAGTGTTTCTCAGGAAAAAACTTTGGATAGTGAGCATTTTTGAACAGAGAGCTTAAAAATGTTGTATTTAAATGAGCTCTGCAATGATGCAATGAGGCAATAATCATTAAGTGCTACTGTATTTAAAATTTTAAGTTACAAGTCTCTAAAAATACTTAAAACTACAGATATGGCTATTAAAAGAGTATGCCCTCGCCAACTTTAAAATTGTGACTATTAGTATGCAAAGTTATAACTATGTGTATAGTACACAAAGTTATCCTAAAGTTTTGTTTCGCTTTTTTTCCATGCCAACAAATACATGCAACACTTGCAACATCATAGGTTTTTTGCAACAAAAGTTGTGTTAAACAGCCAAGTATACTAAAACACCAGCTATACCTTCAAGTGAACCTGTCTTAAAATGGCAAGCTGCTGGGAGGTTGCTATTCTGGGAGGTGACTCTGATAGGTCTCAACAGATGCAGCTCCTGGAATGCAGCTGGAGCGGGGGAGCCGGGCAGCAGCTGACCCCTGTGCTGGCACACTGGCATATCAGGGATCACAGCTCACGTCAGCACGGGCTGACACTGACACTTGGGGCACACATGGCCCTCTCCCTCGCCTGCTCTGCACAGGGTCACCCAGCAGCAGCAGCAAAAAACTGCTGGTGCTCACAGGCAGCAACCATTCCTTTCTATAATTAAATTACCGTTTTGTTACATGCTATGTGCTTAAGGAAGAAATGATGTGCTGAGATTCTAGATTGAAATATTTCTGAAGTCTTTTATCTACGATAAACCAGGCATTTGATTTATCATTAATTAGCACTTTTTCATGTTCAAGTTTTCATGACTGCAAGGATCACAATGAAAATTATCATGTGTAAATTGTTTTAAAATCAGTGGATATACTGGAGATAAATGCTATGTTTGAATCTATTTGAATGCTGATCTCCACAATTCTGTTTAAATTGTGTTATTGAAGATCAGTGTGTTCCTTCAAGTATATTTGCATATGCATATATTTGTTTGAAGTAACTCCTTTGTTACAAGGGGCTGTCTCACATCACATTTGACAAAAAAGTGGCTCTTCATTTCATTGAGAGCTCACCTAGAGCTGATATATATAATTTAAATATGTGTTCTAATATAACTACGGGACTGATTCTTACCTTCACATCTGCAGAACTTGTTTAAAATAACACATCCTGATAGAGTTTGTGTGACATTTTTTCAAAGACAAGTTAGACATCTTCTCCCTAAATCTCCACAAAATCCTAAAAGTAGGATTATAGATTTCAAATTACTGATACTGAAAAGAATCAAAGTATGCTATGAGCAGAATGTATTTGCGCATCTGACATGGCAAATAGAAAACTATCAGTCTATAAAATCGAAAGTTACAAAAACCTGGAAGCAGTTTGGAGCAGAACCTAAATCTAAAATCAATATGATATCATAATAAAATCCTCTTTCTCTTTTGTCTCATCTTGCTTTTGTTTCTTTAAGAATTTTTCTCAGTCTTAATATTTCCTGGTCATATTCTGAACTCATCTGGAAGTCTGTGGCAGCCCTGGAGTAAGGATGAACGAAGTTGGGGGCCTGTATTTTTCCTAAGCTTCAGGCTAATGAATTCAGGTCTAGAACCTGTCTGATTTAGACCCATTTAGAGCGTTTAACTTTCTGAGGGTGGTGATAATAGGTGAATGTTAATTTATGATCTTGTTATTTTAAACAAAAAGGAATTACTGAATTATTTGTAGGTGTATTCTTCACAACTAGAGTGTTGATTGTTATTAATAAGCAGCCATACTGCAACCTAGAACTGTAAGGAAGACAGCTTATCCTGTGTGCTTGGTTTTGTGGCATTATATGTATTGACAAAGGTTAGATTTGTTGCATAATCATATAGCTATTAAATTTCACAACTGTGGTGTTTAATTTTATTTTTAGCAAGTGCTTGGCTGTAATATTTCATTGCAGTCATGGCCCCTAAGAAGAAGAATGTGAAAAAGAACAAAGCAGATATCAACGAAACAACTATCATTGTGGAGGATAGCCCCCTCAGTAAACTAAATGGCTTGAATGGACTCCTGGAAGGAGGAAATGGTTTCAGCTGCATCTCATCTGAGGTTTCTGACCCATCATACTGCCCAAACCTCCTGGAAGGTCTAAGCAAAATGAGACAAGAAAATTTCCTTTGTGACTTGACTATCAGTACCAAAACCAAATCCTTCAGTGTTCATAAGGTAGTGATGGCTTCAAGCAGTGAATACTTTCACAACATCTTAAAGAAAGATCCATCCACTCACAGAGTGGACCTCAATGATGTGTCCCCGGTGGGTCTAGCTACTGTTATCACCTATGCTTACACTGGAAAACTTACTCTCTCACTTTACACAATAGGTAGTATTATTTCCACAGCAATTTATCTACAGATCCACACCCTTACAAAGATCTGCTGTGATTTTCTAGCCCAAGAAATCAGTGTTGAGAACTGTATGTACATTGCCAATATTGCAGAAACATATGGACTAAAAGCAACCAAGGAAGCAGCACACAAATTTATTAAAGACAACTTCATTGAATTTTCAGAAACTGATCAGTTCCTAAAACTTACTTTTGATCAGATTAATGAACTTCTTGCAGACGATGACTTACAGTTGCCTTCTGAAATTGTTGCATTCCAGATTGCAATAAAATGGCTGGAATTTGACCAAAAAAGAGTAAAGTTTGCTGCCAATCTCTTAAGTAACATCCGTTTTGGTACCATCTCAGCCCAAGACCTTGTTAATTATGTTCAAACTGTGCCAAGAATGATGCAAGATGCAGACTGCCATAAGCTCCTAGTGGATGCCATGAACTATCACTTGCTTCCCTATCACCAGAATACACTTCAGTCAAGAAGAACAAGGATCCGTGGAGGTTTCAGAGTCTTAGTTACTGTTGGGGGACGCCCTGCTTTAACAGAAAAGTCTCTCAGCAGAGACATCTTATACAGAGATCCTGAAAACGGATGGAAGAAGCTAAGTGAAATGCCTGCTAAAAGTTTTAATCAGTGTGTCACAGTGATGGATGGATTTCTCTATGTGGCTGGTGGGGAAGACCAGAATGATGCCAGGAACCAAGCCAAGCATGCAGTCAGCAATTTCTGCAGGTAACTGCTATTTCTTTAAAAGGGATGGAGGTATCTATTCCACGGAAGGCAGGTAGATAGACTAAGCTGGTTTGTGTCATGCAACACAAACCACATGGATAAAGAGGAAGGGGACAATGTAGGGGAGGTATAGATGCTATTCTATATTAAACTTTGAATGAACAGAAATATGCAACTGGAGTTATGCAAAAAATTTCACCATGGTTACACAGACACACTGAGAAGTGAGGGAAAACTGAGAAAACTTATTCCAAGTTCAGGAAATAGATAGAAACATAAATAGGAATCATGGGATGCTCTAAGGAGACTGCTCAAATTTTCAAAAGCTTTTGATGCCTCACAGAAAGTTCGGAAAAACACCTTTTAGATATTACAGACTCTACTTTCTATGCACCATTCACCGTATTTTCAACAGCTTTTATATTGCATTTCATATCCTTTATTTTTTTTATTGTTATCAAGAGTTTAGAAACAATGGCCCCATTGCTTGAAGGCTGTCTTTTACAATGTACCCCAAATAATACCTCACTTCTGAAATATTGCAATTCCTATCTATAGTCATCCAAGACTGCACTGTGACAGCGAAGTCAGAAGAGTGCATGCGCTAACATGCAATGTCACATGGGCAGCAGTAGTTTTTAAATAGTTTAGCCTAAAAGCTGGCAGTGCACTGCAGCTAGAAGCAAAGGCTGTGGGTGGAAAAACTTTTATCTAGCTTTTATCTGCTAAGAGACTATGGACATCAATGGCATTACACAGCCACAGTCCTACCAGTGCTTCCTTTGCCACTCCCAGAGAAGGAACAGTCAGCTTCTCCTGAGGACATCAACCAGTACACAAAGTTAATGAAGGACGAACGTTCTCTAGATCAATTTTATTGTGTAATCTACTTTGTCAGAAAAATATCTCACATAGAAGAGATCATGCTGTTGCTCTCTTGACCTTCTGCCTTTAAGCTATGCCTCACGTTGTCACAAGGAGCTGTATGCTCAGTACACACCTTGGTTGTGTGGAGGAGGTGGGAGAACCTTCATTGTGCCCTTAACCTTGAGCATGTCAAGTCACATCAGTATGTCTATGGACTTACAGATGACAATGCTGAATGACAGATAACAATTAGTATTTACTTTTCCATAGTCTTTTTCTCATGTGATTGATTCTCTGGTCACCTTGCATGCAACAGAAGTGTGTGGGTCTACTAATGTACCTCACTTAGCATCTTCAGGAGTCATAATTTGCCATTTCCTATTTCAAAGTTGCTCATTTAAATGCAAGGACAAAGAATGTTATTTCAGATAGGAATAGAAAAGCTTAGAAAGCACAGATGCTCTTTCTACATAAAACTTACTCCATGGGAGTGGCAAGGAAAGCATATTCACCATTTAGAAAGCACTGAGAGGATGCAAATATAAATCACCACCTAAAGTTTTTAAAAACACTAGGAGTGAATTTAGACATCTTTGCTGTGGGTGTAAACTGCAAAAAAAGTCTAAAATTTCTATTGTATCTTGAAAGTATCTCTTGCCAGTATTCTAATGAGATTATTGTAAAAAATCAAATTACAGAAGAGTTAGATTTACTTCATTAAAATAATACCAGGTTTGAATGATACAAACATATTTTTTCTCCAATCAAAACCTAAATTTTTTTGGAAATTTAATCAGGAATACCAGTTTCATTACTGGTATTCCTGATGACTGACTTTTAATAGGCCAAATAACTAACTAAATTTCTAGCAACTTCGCTCATGCAGCAGTGGCATAAGTGTCCTGTATAATTTAGCAGAGCAGTATGTAAGAAAGACTGTTACCTTCTATTTTTAATCCTTTCAGATATGACCCTCGTTTCAACAGCTGGATTCACCTGGCGAACATGAACCAGCGGCGCACCCACTTCAGCCTGAACGTGTTCAATGGCCTCCTCTTCGCAGTTGGTGGCCGCAACTCCGAGGGCTGCCTCTCCTCTGTAGAGTGCTACGTGCCTGCAACCAACCAGTGGCAGATGAAGGCCCCGCTGGAGGTGGCCCGGTGCTGCCATGCCAGCGCAGTGGTGGATGGCCAGATCCTGGTCACAGGAGGTTACATCAATAACGCTTACTCCCGCTCGGTGTGCATGTACGACCCCAGCAAGGACAGCTGGCAGGATAAGGCCAGCCTCAGCACCCCACGGGGCTGGCACTGCGCCGTGTCCCTTCTGGAGAGGGTCTATGTCATGGGTGGGTCTCAGCTGGGGGGACGGGCAGAAAGGGTCGATGTTCTCCCTGTGGAGCGTTACAGCCCATACACAGGGCAGTGGAATTACGTGGCGCCACTTCAGACCGGAGTTAGCACAGCTGGCGCCTCCACCCTGAACGGGAAAATTTACTTAGTGGGTGGCTGGAATGAAATAGAGAAAAAGTACAAGAAATGCATTCAGTGCTATAACCCAGATCTCAATGAATGGACAGAGGAAGATGAGCTGCCTGAGGCCACTGTGGGCGTATCCTGTTGTACTATATCCATGCCCAACACCAAGACGAGGGAGTCCAGGGCCAGCTCAGTCTCTTCTGTCCCAGTCAGTATCTAAAGACAGGTCTAACCAGCAGTAAGTAAAAATGTTTACCAGCACAGCAGTATAATTAACCCTTTAAGTAGAATTTTTGTGCTTATATGAAAAAAAAAAATCATTGGCTTTGCAAATGTGCTTTTTAACAGTGCAATCTGGCCAGATTTAATGAACTTTAGTACAGGTGGCATGAAACAGCACATTAGGGATAAGATCAATTTTCTTTGGAGGAAAAGCGAGTTAACCCATAACCACAGAATTTCATTCTCTTCATGACTTTGCCACTTACTTACTATACTATCTGTAGCAAATGATTTCATTTCTTTATGCCTTGGTTACCTTACCTGTAAAATTGAGATAAACTTGATTCAGAAGATTGTTATGAGGCTTTTTAATACTAAATTTTAAGCACTTTCAGAACCCAAAATGAAAGTCAAATATGACTAGTAATAAATCTCAATATAGATTAGAAATGTGCCATGTCATCATAAAATTGATCCGTTTTGTTCTTTTCTAAGAATCTTCTGTTTTCACAAACAAGGAAAAACAAAAGGCAAACCAAAAATACTACATATAGCATTTGCATACTTTCCTTTTGGGGTAATGGCATTCACAAAAACTTCTCAAAGCATTTTCTCCTTTGGGAGGTAGAAAGAGTTCCTCATATTTTGCCATTAAACCCTTAAATTCCTGTATCAAATGCTGTGACATGGCTTTCAGTATCTGAATCCACAAAATACTTTAGCTCCCATAAGCACTATGGGCCAACCCCAAGGGCTACTTTGGGTGCCAGATGGCTCTCCTGACCTCTTGGTACACCAAGGAGCATCACCTCATCCTCCTCCTCATGCCAGGGAGACACCCCTCTCATTCCAGGTGGAAAAACCTGGAAGCTGAGTTCATGCCAGGAGATACCAAGGGCTAATGGCATCTGAACATGGGGAAGATGCACAGAACAAGCTCCCTTACATTACTCTGGCAAATTACCAGTGGAGTGAGGAACAAAGATGGAATAAAGACTTCAGGATCTGCCCTTTAGAATTTGTGTGGAAAACAACAGGAATCATGGGAAAATTCCCTTAGTAGCAACAAAGAGATACCTTAACACCTTTCTTGCCAGGGGTAGGCACGACAACACCCAAAGTAACCTTCTCCTGGACATATCATTATGCATCTCCTTCTGAAGCCTTCATTACAGCCCTTTTTATGGAGATTTCATTCATATTATTCCAAAGGCTAGATTAACACTCTTTGTGTTGAAGTTTTCCCAGTGAAGTTTTCCTCAGTTTACCTTCCAAGAACTTTTCTTCCTGATTTCAGCATGAAGTGGGGGAATTAAGCATGAAACCCAATCCTATTCCCGTAGCCAAAAGGATATGCAGTCCATCATGTCCTGTGGGGATTTGTTATCAAAGGACTGCTGTCAGCACAAAATGTCTACATCCTTCTATTGGGGAGGAAAGAGGCAATACTTAATATAACCAGAAGGGCACTCAACCAGTTCATGGAGGCTTCACATTCAGTTTCCTCAGATTATCACTGACACCTCCAAGGCTTCAGTGCCAATGAGAAGCCATGCTCTTGGCAAATGCAGACAAATTTGTATCTCGTTTGCAAAAAGGGAACACTATAAAATAGTCTGTCAATGCAGATGTTGTCAAGGCAAGCATTTTCCAGACCCAAGCTCTTTGTGGCTTTGTTAAAGCTGCATATTGAGGATGCACGAGTGTGACGTGGTTTCAGAGATGAAGTCACTCACTCTGTCAGTTGGGATTAAACTCCATGGTACTCGGTCCTGTTTTCCACTTCTAACTTAGAGATCGTGTTTGCATCCTGACTACACAGTTTTAAATTTCAAATTGTATTTTTGAGTGCTGCATGTTATTAGAATATACTGCCACCAATGACTTGTGGTCAGAGTAGCACTGTCATATTTTAATTCATTAAATTGACATATGGTCCTCTACTCTGTGTAATTCAAATAATAACGAATATGGAACAGAGTAACAGAGTAACATTACTTTGGTTTAAGTATGAAAATTCTGTTCCGGCCCATTCCAGTCACCAAAAGCTTTTCATGAAGGGCAGAAAAATTTCTCATTTCCCAAGTCATGACCATGTGTTCCACATGAATGCATTTAGGAAGCTCTTTAGAAATAACCATCTCTTCCAGTATTTTTTTGTAAATTATTTTTATCCATCCAGTCCAATGAAGACACCTGTACACATTCAATTATAACTGTATACATGGTGTAGTTATTTTGTTTTTATAAGGTATCCATAAGGTTGTATTTACGAATTGAAAAAACAACTGTTATGGCCTCAAACAGACATTGGATAGAATTGTCATATGCAAGTGTCTTTTTTTCCCTTTAGGAATTCAGTTCCAAAGTGCCAAGAATAATCAGACATTGCTGCATGCTTTCCAGTTTATGAGCTAGCACTTCAAGTACATCAACAACCATCTTGTTTTTGAGTTATTTATGAATGATGGGCTAAGTGCAATGAAATTCTCTCTTACTACTTAAAGGGTTAAAAACTTTGGGGGCCAAATCCTTTTCATCTTACTCACAAGAAAGGTTCCACTGACTTCAGTGGTACTACTGAATAAGATGTACAGGATTTTGAACTCTTGGCCAAATTCTGGCAGAACAGTAGATAAAACTGTCATACCCAGAAGGAAGACTGCTTCTCTGCCTCCAGTGCCCTTGGCCATGACAAATCCATGAAGACATGTCCTAGGACAGGAGCCAAATACCACTGGCCATGTGTTCCTTCTGTAGCACAAGTTAGGTACATACTTCAGGCCAAAAATCTTAGGTAGATTAACAAATGGTATTGTTACCAATAGAACACTTTAGGTTGGCTTTACATTATTTTCTCTAAACATATGTTTAGGCTTCAACTGCACATTGAGCCAGGATTTGGCCCTTAATATGTGACACTATTAGCTGGACTTAATATTATGTTGAATCATACTATGTACTGAGCTATTTGTGACATTTTTATGTATGACCTTCTTTTGTTAGAACTGTGAAAATTATCTGTGTGTTCTGTTTTATGGGATGGTGTTCTTTCATTGTCCGGTACCGTATATTTGATCTCTAGATGTTTAATAATGACATCTCAGTTGAACTTTAAATACTGTATATACCAAAAAGAAGTTTTAAAGTACAAGGAAGTACTGTATGCAGTAATATTAAGTAGAGCAGAGGACTTCCAACTGTATGCAATGCAGACTGTTAAAGCACTACAGGGATCTTCTTTAATGCTATACTAGTAGTAGAGAAAAAAAACAACAAACAAACAAAATAATATAAGCTGTTATCCTCAAAATTCTGTATAAAATGCCCATCCATTTTATAGTCGACACCTGTGCTTCAAATTCAGATCTGAAAAATAAGCTTATTTCAGTCTGTGAGTGAAGCAGTTTGCTAGGGTTTGTTTTCTTGTTTATTCTTGACTGTTTAGGTGCATGGGAGAGTGTGTTAGAGATTGTGAGGGAGGAACTTACTGTTGGAAAGTTGTGCTGAAAGGAGATGTTGTGTTTAGTTCTTAATCAAGATGAGATCATGATCATTTAATCTCTTCTTGAAGTTAACCTGCAAGATCATCTGTGGATCAGTCAAGAGTCCAGTAAACTTGGATCCTTCAAAGGGGGAAGCAGGCAAAATTGGTATCAGCCAAGCTCAATGAAGTATTGAAAAGTGCTTTGTGTTGAGATTTTTAAATGGCAGTTCTTGCAGGAAAAATGATGCAATGAATGAAATGACTAGGCAAGAACATTTATATTATCCTGAAACCTAGATTAGTTTATCTCACAGTTTTAACTCTTACCAAACCATACTGGGTTTAGGAGCAGTTTTTCCTTAGTAGCAGCTGGGCTTGGTAATTCTAGTTGCAAACCCAACAATCACACAAATAGTTGTATAAGCATGCTTATCTTCTTGAACCCCACAGGACTTCTGCTACAGAAGTTATTCTCAAGTATTTATATTTGGAAAAATAAAATATAAGAACTAAATCCATGAGCAGACAAACATCAATGTCTAATTAAAGCCAACATGAGGGTATTAGACTGATCCTCAACATCACCATTCACTTACCATACCAGCACATGACATTTTTTTGAGTCTCAATTACCCTGTAAGGATAATACTTCCTTGGAATAGCTGCTCAGTTAAATCCTATGTATACTCCAAAGGTTTTTTCTGCAACACACAGGATAGGAGGTGCTCTAGTCCATTGAAAGGCCAAAATGGAGCCACTTAGAACCATCAGCTAACTAAGATTTTGTTCCCAGTCCTCAAGGATGTTTGAGAAAAATGTGCTGGAAAGAAGCACCTACTTCAACACATACCTTTCAATAAGCAGCTTTACTTATGTTCCATAACTGAGATTTTCATCATCTTTCTAATGAAAAGTGAAGCTCAATTTTCAATTGTCTGTAACTTCAATTCTCAGTTGAACTGAATTTTCAGTCCATTTTAACATTTAGCCAAGCTGAATCTTTTTTAAAGTCTGAATTCACCTGCTTAGAGAATGCAACTGGAGCCAATAGTCCCACTGTAGGTTCTTCACCTTTTTACAATGAGTCTTCTCACCTTTTTTGTCAAAGATTTGCTTTGTATAAGTACTCAAAAACATTGTAGTGCACAGGTTTATACTTTGACTTCTCTCTGAAAGAGGAATATCTCTTGTCTCTTTTAGTTTCTCTTTTCTTATCCATAACTGAGTGACTATCAGAGCACCGAAGAAGATGCTCAGATGTGAACAGTACATAAAAGCTCAACTGTGAATCTGTAAAAATCTCATTGCTGGTGGCACAATAAAGAAAAAGATGCATTCTGAAATGCCTGCTGGATAAAAAAGGGTGAAATATCACAGAATCACAGAATATTCTGGGTTGGAAGGGCCCCACGAGGATCACAGAGTCCAACTTTTAAGTGAATGGCCTGTATGGGGATCAAACTCACAACCTTGTTAAGAAATGAGTTGCTGGTGCTCATTTGCAAGTGTGACTCTGCACAGAGCTCTGTTCCCAGTAGTTCTCTAAAGAATAAAGGAAAATACATGTAGTTCTATACAGCTGGTGTGAGAGATTTGCTTAATACCAGATGAGTTTTGCCATGCAAAAGACATACTTGTCTCAATGAAAATTTTCAGTAACAATACAGGCAATTAATAAACTTATGAGGAATAGGCAATTTCAGTTGGTAAGAATGGTAACACACACATTTAGATACACTGTGAAAGGAAGATGTTGTTATTCTAGTTGCAGTCTTAGCAGTTCTTTATTGACAAGAAAAGTTAAAAATATAACTTATTTGTATAAAGCATTTTCCTGGCTTAAAACTGTTACATTGCTTATACAGAAGGGTTTTCTAAGTGTACACTTTAAAGATGGACTGTGATAACACAAGGGAACATATTACAAGAGAAAAAAATCTGTAAATGTAATGTGAGAATGTTACTACTTAAAAAATAAAGTTTGTAGTGCAGCAAGTTGTCATTAAGAGGAAAACAGCATGTTGGCATTTTTCATTGTGTGCTTAAAATAAAACTGTTGACACACGGCGCAAACAAATTATTCTTATTGTAAAATCAGTTGGAAACTGCGAGACTGTCTTTCTGACAAACTCCTGGTTGCAGTTGAAATATGCTTTGTTTTTTGAGCCCTGGACTGATCCTTGCTTTCATATCAGCCAACTGGAATGTTTGTTACACCCAGGCTGTCAAACCACCTTCACAATAAGCTGCACAATGTGACACTGGAGCCACTTTTATCTTTTCCATTTTATTACAAAGAGACAACAACTTGCTTTTTTACAATTAATTTCACAGTTTTTTGTTGTAATCAAAATGCCTAACAAGAAGTGATGATAAATCAGATGTCTGATTAGCAACTGCACATGTTTTCATTTGGATTGTATGGGTAGCAGTACCAAAAATAAAAACATCTAAATTTCAATGAAAAAAATTAGTCCAAATTCTGAGGAACAATTAGGTTGTGCCACAGATGAGAGGGTTTGAGATGTCAAAAATTGTTTCTGTGTTTTGACACCAAGGACTTGGTTCAAAGTCTGATTGTATAGGTCACAACCTGAAGGGTTACCTGGCCTTTGGCTGTGCAGAGATCATGACTGTGGGTTCCTAAGATTCCATAATACACAAGCACATAGAGGATTTATCCTCTGAATTTTTCTACTTTATTACAGATTACCACAAAGATTGCTGCTAGCAAGTATACCAATAGTTATTACAGCTAATATGAAGATTAATAAAGTGAATATGAATGGATATATGTCAAGCTATTACAATTATTATCAGCAATCAATAATACAGTATCAGTCAATAGTATGGTGTCAATCAATACTAGCACCAAGCAGTGTGGTGGTACTCCTGATGACAGCAACAACCAAGTAGGAATGTACTGTTACAATTACTGCAGCTTACCACTGAAACAAACTGATCAACAATAATGTAACAGCAAATATGCTTCATATATGTCGCCCTGGTTTTACAGGGCCCCATAAGTTATAATACTGTAGCTGTAGTTTCCCATGCTTGTTCTGTAAACATGGTCCTTGTTTTCCTTAACCAACCAGGATTGTTTTGCACTTGTGGAATTGTTTTTCATTCCTTTCCCTGGGGTGGAAAAAGATGATTGACCATGTCTTTGTCCTGTAAACCTTCAGGGGTGTTGACCCTTCTCACCACTCTTTGACTGTCCTTAGAACTCTATAAAAATAGGTAAATAAAGAAGGGCAGGGCTTTTGGTCGGTCCTACCTGGTGAAACCACTGCTGCTCTGTGACCCGCGTGTTTCTTCTGTTGCTAACTAACCAACACATATATATATTATCTACATTAAGCAAATTAGCCAGACTTAAGAAGCAGTCAAGCCATCCCAAAAGGGAGGAACAAACTGATTCTGGAGGGGACACCCAATCATCCTCAAAAGAGGGGAAGAAAGACCCAAGCAGTAAGACAACAGACAGAGTTTCCCTTCAAAACAGATCCCTGACACTGTCTGGAGTCAGCCAGCATTCCCACTGAGTCCAAGAGAACAGACTCATGTTCATGTGGGATTCAGCTGAGTTCTCAGAGGGAGACAACTTTAGTCCATTTTATAACAGAGCGACATTAAGTGTGTGTAGGAGATTCTACTTCAAGCAGTTAATAGATCATGTTAATTTCTATTTTTCACCTCTCACAGGCTCCTTAGGGCTCCTGAAAAGCCACTGCATGCCTGTGGGTGTGCTTACCTGCACATCAAGTCTGGGGGTCAGGACTCACTTGTCTAAATGTCCCTTGTGCAGATGCACCAGGTGCTGCAGGGCATTTCAAATGGCACTGGGTGTCCAGCCATGGCTGCTAAGTCAAGCCTGGAGAAGGGGACTTGTTTGCCCCTCTGGTCTCCACACTGCAGTCCAGAGTGAATGGCTGACCTGGGTGTATGCTGATATGTCCACTAGTCCTGGCTGCCTTGCGTAGTGATGAGGATTTTGAGTAAACAAAAGGAACGATTTTGCTTCAAAATTGGTGGTTTTGAGGAGTCAAGCCATGAGTCTGTGTTGTAAAAACTGCTAGAAAGACAGAAGTTACATTAGACTATGATGTAAAAGCAAAAATATTTTAAGCAAGTCTTGACAAATGAATTATTTGCCAGCATTGCTAAAGTAAACATGGATTAACGTAGAAACTATCTGCATCTTTTATTTCTTATATTTGCCTTGTTACTTAAGAGTTTGAGAAAACTTGTTTTTCTGTATTGCAGATGTATTTCAGAGCTTATCATTTCATCATTTTCCTTCAAAAACAGTTAAATAATTTGAATGAAATATTTACTTAGTGAAAACTGGTTTTCTGTTAATTATCCATAATTTAGCTCTAGGTCTTGCACAGATTTATGGTGTCCATTATAGCAACTTAAACCAGTGTGTAGAGGCCTATAAATTGGTATGCTGCTTGTTTTCATGGAATGCTTATAAGATAAATGTTACCCCAGGCTATGGCACTGTATTATTTTTTTCATTTGAAGGACACCATGTATTCTATAAACTTCTATGTAGCACAGGAAGTTCCGCCTGATTATGAGGAAGAACTTTACTGTGCACGTGACCACGCACTGAAATAGGTTGCCCAGAGAAGCTGTAGAGTATTCCTCACTCAAGATATTCAAGAATCATCTGGACACAATCCTGTGCTATGCACTCTAGGATGACTCTGCTTAGGCAGGAGGCTGGACCACATGACCCTCTGTGGTCCCTTCCAACCTGACCCGTCCTGTGACTCTCTGATTCTGTAGTGATGTGAGAATAGCTAAGGTGAGTAGGGTCAGAATTCTGCTGAATTTAATTAGAAACAGCCAAATCAAACAGATTGCTTTTGTTTTGTGTTATTTGTGTATGGGATTATCCTGAGACACACAGTAAATTTCTTGAAGTTACTTCTCTAAAGGAAGAGAATAAATTCAGACTGCAACTTGTGTTCTTTTCAGTGGCAGCAGCCACAGAACAAATCAAGACTTCTCATTCTGTATTGGGTAATGCCACCTTTTAACTACGGTGCAAAAT
This sequence comes from Drymodes brunneopygia, assembly GCA_013400955.1. Taxonomy (NCBI): domain Eukaryota; kingdom Metazoa; phylum Chordata; class Aves; order Passeriformes; family Petroicidae; genus Drymodes; species Drymodes brunneopygia. The sequence continues at coordinate 589,282 of VZTZ01039314.1, forward strand.
GGTTGTGCAGGGATTATCTTCGATAAGGCTGCTCTCCAAATTGTTACTCTGATAACCAGGAACGCCGTGTTGCTTTACTGAACGTAGCAAAGCTTTTCTTTCTCAGCCTGGCTTAATGTCAGCTGCGCGCTTCTATTTCTTGCCTTTAGTCAAGGGCACAAGGCTCGTCCAGGTAATTTCGTTTCAGTCTTCAATTCGGTACCTGATGCTCACGCATCCCGAAGTAGCATCACTCTACGCGGGATCTCCAAAGGGTTTCACTCTCCTGAATTGTTCCGGGAAGGAGACACTGGAGGGCACCAGAGGCCGGGGATGGCCCCGGGCTCCCCGCGGGCGACAAGCAGGGACAGCCGGGGACGGGCCCTGCGGCAGAGCCGGAGCTGACCGGCCCTGCCAGCCCGGGCAGGATGCCGTGCTGCGGCCGCGGGACAAGGGTGTCCCAGTGGGAAGTTGACGACAGTGCCGCCGGAAAGGCAGAGGAAAAGCCATCAAGTGCTTATTTCAGCCAGCAGAGCCGGCGGCAATAGGGAGAAAGAAGTGGAAGAACATTCAAGGCAAGAGATACATGGTGTAAAAATGTGTATTTCAGCAGCGGTCTGCCCACTTTCCCTTCTCCCGTGTCCATCTGTTGTCCGTAAACATCCTGGGAGAAAAGACTGGTACCTCTGGATGACCCCAACAGGCTGGTGCCATGATCCTAAAAAAGCAGAGTGCAGTTCAGCAAGGATGAGCTGAAAAACTTCCCATATGCTAAAATCAAAGTGCACAACAGTGCATGAGGTTTGACATCATTAGCATCAGGGAAACGTTTCTCAGATTCAGAATGAATTTCTGGTCACCACAAGGGAGTACCATTCCTGCTTTCATGGGGAAAAGGACATAGTCTTTACTGTGAAGGAGATACATCTTTCATGGTTTTGGCTCACACCAGGGACTTGGTTTGCATGTTGCAGATACATGATCTCACCACCAACATATCTGAAAGTGTTTCAGTCTCCTCTGTCAGAGCTGTTCTAGTTTGAATACATAACTTAATATTTACGACCCTTGCAGGGTGGGGAATACATTTCTTTTCAGCTTCCCAAGCCAGTCTGTTAAATACTGATAGCTCAGGACAAGTTCTTGCAAGAACATATTTTGCTTTCATCCCAGTGCAGTATGAACACATTTTTTAAATTACTGACATTTAGCAGATGGGAAAAACAGTTATTTCCTATGTTGCTGGGAGAAGGGTGCAGCCAACAGATTCCTGGCCCAGCTGCTGCTCTAAAGCTGTTATACTGGTCACTGCATACACTTGAGAGTTCAGCCAGTGAATTATGGTTTGCTATAATAAGAATATTTTGCCTTCCATTAGATCACACTCAGTGAAACAACAGCAAATGCACTGAAGCAGCCAAAATGGCTGTCAGTGACATTTTATGGTTCCTTTGCTTCATTGCTGGTGTCAAACAAGTTCTGGCAAAAGGACACCTTGGCCACATTGTCTGAAGTAACAGATCAGCTCTTCAGAAGGAAGAACAGATGTGGCAGGTCAGGTGAACTGCAAAGCACTTAGACTGCAAAGGAATCTTAACAAAGCTGAAAAAATGAAAGTGAAGATCATAAATCATGTACTAAAACTCAATGAAGAGCTCTCTTAAGCTGTTATGTGAGTAATAATACTCTAAGATGTTAGCTGCAGCTAACATCTCATATCATCCTTTGAAACAAAAGATATACCTGTCTCCTGGATGGAAATTGTTGGAGAGAGTCACAGCAAAGAGACTGGTTCATGCAGCAGAAGCAGAGCAGAAGGATATGTCAGTTTGGGTCACTAGCAGAAGTGGGATCTGTTCATATGAGAAGTAAGTATTCAAAGAATTCCCGTAGGATCATATCTCTTTGGAAGGGTAGACCACTTTAAAAGGCCAGATCAGTCATGCAAGTCATGAAGCTGAGGAGTTACAGGCATTAGCTGCTGTATAAGCTAAATGCTTTCATATCTGCCACTGGTCCTTTGAAACATTGAGGACAACCCAAGGTCAGGAAGCATAAATTTAGACATCTATATATGCACTAGATATTAAACCTTCAGTTACAGGCAGTACAGTCAAAGGTACACTGACAGCCAATGCAGGCACATAAAGTGATTTATTTGGTCACTCACAAGTCCTACTGTAGGATAAGCTAAGTTACTCCTTAGGCATTACTGACAGTATTGGCTGGAGACAAGAGTCACACATAAACGTCCAGCACTGCCTGTGTGCTGGGAGGGTGTCCTGACTGGCATCCAGCCATCCCAAAAGGACATGGGTTTCCCTTATGTGTTAAGTGCCAGGCACATCTCAAACTTCTGAAATTCTTCCAAAAGCATTAACATTTAGGCAACTGAATCAAATCACTGGTCTCCACTGATCCATTGATCTCCATAGTAAAAATATAGACAGCAAGCATGTTTTCATCGTTACCTACATGTAGGCATGTTAATTAAAGAGCCTCCATCTTGAAGTGAATTCCACTCCAGATACTACCTGTTTTTCTCTGCCCTTGAAAATTTTGTTGGCTTGAAGTTTCATTTTGAACCTGTTGTGTCTTTTAATTTTAGAAGTTCTCATACTTTGTTTCACTCACCTGAAATATGTCCATCAACAGTTCACATTCTTAAGCCTTAACAGGCTAGTGCAGAACAAATACATGTGCACACAGGTAGCTCAGTGTTTAGACTGCATTCAAACTTTCCTAACTCTGGCTTACTTGTGTTTTTTCAGAAAATCCCTGGAAGGCAGCCCTATGGCCCTCCTTCAGCATATGGGGAAAAAAATTGTAGTTATGGGTAGCTATGGGTGACACGGGAATGAGTGTGCTTTAAGAACATCAGAAAAAAACAGTAAAATGAGTTCAAAGGAATGGTCAGTATTAATAACCAAAGATACGTATGGAAGCAGTCAGACTGGAAAATGCTGAGGGATGAGTTGTTCATTTATATCATGACCAGAAGGCCTCTGCTCCCTCTGCAAGAAGATGGCAACAAGGATGTCACATGGGCCTTCCACTGTGCCATGAGGAAGATGAGGATATCCAAACAGAGGTATCATGGACAACAGACAGCAACCTTGCCAGAGTTTTATGGAGAACAAAGCTTTTGAGGATGAAATGAGGATCTGGAATTCACTGGTCATCATTCACCATCGGACTTGGAATCAAATTTTGGTCAAGATCAGTTTGAGAGTGATTATTCCAGTTCATTTGCTTTGAAGTTTTTCTCCCAGTCTGCATTCTTTTGTTTTTGCTGGAATGAAACACAAAACAAAACCTGCCTGCTATTCAAACTGCTCTTCTGATGACTCACTGACCCACTCTATGGCTTTAAGCTAGCAACTAGCTCACTTGATATCTCATTTTGCCTTCTGAAAAACAGGGTAATGAGTTACACTTTGCTAATGAAAAACTGAACACGAATGGAATTGTTCCCAGAAGGTAAATTACTAAATAAATATGCATTAACAAGTGATCCTAAGACAAGAATATGCTTGTGGAAGCAGCTGCATTTTCACTGAGGCCAGTTTTGAATAACACCCTGCCTTACAAAAGGCTGAGAGTCACTGTGACAAAGCACAAATTGTTATCAAGATTATTAAGGTGATGATGACTCTTTTCATTCAATGGTATCACAGTGATCAGCAAATGATGTGGCACATTCTTCAATTTTGTTTCCTCCTTTTGTTATTGTCTCTGGCTGCCCCTTCTGCAGGTACAGCTCGATCCTGTTTCTCAATCTCCTTCCACAAACAACTGAGTGCTGAGCTTAACCAGGCAACTTTGCAGGGGTGAGCGTGTTTTAGAGACATTGTCATAACAACTTTCAGACCCTTCAGTTTAGAAGAAACACCACTAACATTCACATATTCAGGACAGAACTAGTACAGTAATGTATTCACATTTATTTGCTTGCATTACCATAAATTTTATAGACACAGGCAGGTGTGTTGACTAAGACTTTTATTGTGCTCAACAAAGAAAAGGTCTGAACAGAAGCACTTGGACTGGGGACCATGAGGTAGAAAGCAACAGGAAACAGAAACAATCAATCTGAGGCAGCAGTTTCAGTACAGCAACCATTCAACCATCATCAAGAGTTTAGCAGGCCTGAGGACTTTCAGAGAAAATAATTAGATGGCTATGAGGCGTTTACAATGACTTTTTCAGAGAAGAGAGAGTGCTTCTTGGAAAAAGCATCAAAAGCACGTTTGAAAATTATCAGGTTGTAAACGGAAAATTACTAAATTGCATCATAAGCTGATCAGAGGTAGGGCTTGACCTCTAAATACTGAAAGGGTTATTTTAGAAGTTGTTTTATCTGAGCAATCATAGCATGCAGAGTTGTGGTGAGTTCCTGGGAATAATCATTTAATTCCGTGAGCAGTAAACCTGCTAAAGCCTGGTTTATTTTGAACTCATGTTTTATTTTCTTACCCACCCAACACAATAACTTCTCCTGACCCTAAAGCTCTTTATGACTTTCTCCTCACCTCAGCTCTACTTCTTCAGCATGTTTCTTCTCATGACCTCTAAATACCACCTAGGTGAAGGATTTCCTAACAAGGGGCATGTTCTGTCTTGCAGCCTGATACCCATGGTGAGTGGCCCAACCACTGCTGGTGAACACACATTTCAGCTTTGCCTCATTAAATTTCCTTTCTTATGTAGAGATGGTCTTCAGAAGTCATGTAGAAAATTCCACTATTCTTCATCTCAGATGGTCGTCCTAACTAAGCAGAAAAGTGAGAAAGGCACTCTTAGTCCATGATTCATACCATCCCAAAATAGACATCTCAATCAGGTCACTTGAATCATGGTTAAACATGCCAGCTGGTCTCCACTAACTGTAAGGACAACCAAAGGGATTATCTCAGATGAAGACATTGGTACTACAGAAGTCTAAACTTAGGTGAAATGAATCCTACTCTAATTCTTTTGAGCTCTGTGTCACTTCATGGTGTTAAAGAGTGGTGGTTGGTTTAAAAGCTTTTAGGGGGACAGATGGATGGACACTATGGTCACTGAGTCTTCCTTCATCTGAATGCTAGGATGAAAAATCAAAAAAATCTTCCCAATGGGAAGAGTGAGAAAACAAAAATATGTTTGTGCATATTTTCACAGAGGAAGATGCTACATTTTCTACCACTTTTCTGAGCTCTCTCCATCTGCTCAACAGCCCCTGTACCTGTGTGAATTGTTAGAGCAAAGCACCTCAATGCTGGTGTCACCACCATCTTCCCACCAGATAAAATCAATGCACACTGACAGCAAGTACCAACAAGTTGCCCTGTTCTACAAAGGTGAAATTAGTTCACTCACCCTTTTTGGTTTTGTAAGCTTTTCCAAGAATTAATGTATATTTTTCTAGTCAGAGATAAAGAAAGAAGGTGATGAAAGAAAGAAGATGAAAGAGAAGTCACACAAGATATATTGGTTCCAACAAGATGAGAATATTTAGTTGTGCTGTATTGCAAAACAGAAAAACAACCATTAACTAGTAAAGGACCTTATGCCCTCTTTTGAGAACAGACAGAGTTTCCATGTCTCTTTCTCCAACCCTGGAGCTGGCCTGCAAAATCCCTGCTATGGGTTAGTGAGTAGATGCAGAGCTGTTCCACAACTCTGACTTGGTTTCTCAACACACAAAAAAGTCAATTTTATGCGATTTCATTGTGAAAAGTCACCCTGAACACACAGTTGTACAATAAATGCTCATGACTTGCCTTGTGAGTGAAATTGTAGGACAGCTGGGCTGGGAGCACCTCCCAGCATGTCCTACACACCATTTTGCATACTCACCCTAGGTGCCACATGCCCATCTCTGCAATTTTTGTGGCTGCCTGGGGAATGCTGTCTGAGGGCTCCTGCTCATGCTTGCTGCTCCAGCACTTCCATCCTGCTTGTGGCATGCTGTGGCACTGGGCACGGTGCTCATGTGTGCACCATCCCAGCACGGGAAAGTAAGGAAGAGAAAAAATTCACAAAGGCTCACAGAGCTCTGCTGGAGGTTGGTGTCATTTTACCCAGGTTAACAGCCACCTCCAGGCTCAGCTATCCCACGTAACCTTACCCTGTGAGGAAGCACAAGTTCCCAGAGATCACGCTGCATCTTCCTCCCTGGTCCCCTGAGAGACAGTTCTTTGCCTCCCCTCCAGCTCTGCCTCCTGTGGGCATAGATGTCCACATGGCTGGATGGAAAACCACATCACAACTCCAAACCAGATTACAGCTGTGGTTTTGTTCCCATTGCCTGAGGCTTCAACTGGATTAATTCCTTTGTTGTTCAGACCAGGCTTGTGCAAACTCAAGGGAGAGGGTAGGAATGAGAAGGAGGGAGGCAGCACTGTATCTTTTAGCACCAATTCCAGCAAATGTTAGCTTAAAAATACAATTCCTATCCCTGAAGCAACCTCTCATCCCTAGCAGAGCAATCCTCTTCAGCCTTCACATGAATGTGGAGGGCACATCTGCTTCTACAACTGGGCCACACAAGTCATACAGCTCACAAAGAGCAGCTGTTGTTGGAACTGGAATGCAAACTGAAAGTGCCAGGAAAGGAGGCTCTGAAAGCGTTCGTTTCAGGCAAGTCACCACGTTTTTGAAAAGCTAAAGGAAGCAGTCAGCTGCCTGCATTGCATGGGAGCCTCGTGGCAACCCTCAGGACACAGTATATAGAGCTTTTTGTGTTATTATTTTAATTATGTTTTCAATTTAGTAGTGACTAAGCAACCTGACAAACTCTAGTTCTCCCCTCTGCAAAAAGAATTAGTAGATTTGACCTGTATCACACATATGATGCTGCTCATTGACATGGGCAAGAGAGAGCCAAACAAGGTGCTCTTGCTCCAAGAGCGCTCTTGAACCACCCTGGGCCTGTGCTGGTGAACTCATGGAAAACAATGCTGCTGCACAGCGACCTCCCCACAAATACTTGGAGGCTGCCTCCTCTCTCTGTGCATCCCCCCTTCTCCCACAGCTTTTAAATTAAAATGCAATTAAAATGAAAGTAACCCGAGTTTAATTCCCAAAACTTCCTAAAAGTAGTTTAATTCCTACATTTTCTCCTGAAACTCCTCTGCAAGCTGTGCTCTGTGGAGTACCAAAATTCTGTTCACATCTGCATTTTCCACTTGAAGCTTCTGGAATCAATTGATAGTGCAGAAGATTAAAACAAACCAACTCACCAGCCAAACAGAAAGACTTCCTGCTGTAATTATCCCTTTTTCTGTTTTAGTATGTTTCCTACCAGTTTTGGTAGGAAAGTGGTAGAGTTGGCAGCAAATTTGATCTGTCAATTCAAATGAGGAATTAAAGTCATTTAGGAATAACAGGTGTCACCTGGAAAACAAGCAGAGGACTTAAAAATAATTATGGCTAAATGTATTCATTTTTTGCATTCCAGAATGCTCCCTTGGGTCTCTCCTGAAGATAATACATTAACATTAGGATGAAATGTTGGCATGCTGTTCAAACATTTCACCTGAGATTGAATTACAAGCTGCATATGCTGAGTCACTGGTCTTTTTTATTAACTTAGAGAAACAACATGACATCACTCAAGGATAGAGACCAGCCAAATTTTTCCAAAGACAAGAAAGGGATGAATTTTCTCTTAAAAAAAGAATTACTTATCTTTCTGGCTTCATTTGGTGCTACATCAACAGAAAAACCAAATGAACTGATAAAAAGGATCAGCTCATTTATTTTCTTACAAAATATTTGATCCTTTTAGATGATTTCAAATAGAATCATATTGGGTCAGAAATTTCTGACTACGAAGGAATTGGAAACCTGATTTTCATAGCACTGCTGCCACATATTGATGTAATTTACTATAGAAAACACCCCACATTGATTATATATAACCATAGAATGGCCAAACAACAATACAAAGAAACACATCCACAAATTTTAATTGTTTTCAACTCCAAGCCTAAGATCTAAGCAGAGAGCAGAGATTTTACGGAAGCATGAGAACAGCTATTTAGATCAGATGGAATTGTTCATATTGACAGAGGGAACAGGGAATGTGGTCAGTATTTGCTAAAATGCAGTCTTTTATGGGTTTATCATAAAATAGTGGTGCTAAACCTTCAGAAGCAAAGACCCTAGTGATGGGTCACTAATTAATGTACAGCTTGATCCAGGGGAGCTCTTCTATTTGGTCAATGCTTGCTGAAAAGAAACTAAATATTTTTGTGTATTTTTGGCAATTACATTTACTTTTGGGTAATTACATTTACTTTTGGTACCATCCCCACAAATAGCAATGTTCCATTTCAAAGTTTCAGTATCTACTTTTAGATCTCTTAGTATTTCAAAAGGATGAGAATATTTAAAATAAACTACATCCTTAGTGCAGTCAATCAAATATTTCCCTATCAACTAGGACAGTTTCTATCTTCTGATTCCTCTCTCAGGTTTAATTCTATTTTGGATTCTGCTGCTGAGTGGCTCTGTAGGTCTTGAAGCAGTTGGTGTGCAAGTGGGGCAGCTTAACAAATGCAGAAATTCGAGATGCAGAAACTTGCTTCCTTCACTTGTAAAATATGCTACTGAATAGCAGCTATTGTCTTTATTTTATAGTGGGCAAAATTATGTTCTGTTTCTTAAGGAATGATTAAATCAGGACAGAAATGAATACTTTAGTGTTTTCTGATTGGTACCATATACAAACTCGGCATCAGTGTTTACAGGAAAAAGTGTCCAGTGGTTCTCACCTGAAGTTCTTCATTTGACTTTGCAAGACTTCCATGCAGCTGAAAATTTTCACCCTTGGTATCACTAAGAGTGCCTGTCATTAGAAAATGTTAACAAAAATAGTTGTTATTATTGAGAACAAGAAAAGACATAAAATACACCTTCTTTTTGGAGGGGTTCAGTCACTGTTGAGAACGTGACCAGGTGGGAAACATGCTGTTTCCTAGGTTGACAAGACTACAATTGGTCCCTTGGGAAGCTCTTTGGTAACTACGAATTTGATGAAGAATTTCCCATTTGGAAAGGTGAGGGTTGCATGATGTGAGAAACTGCTCACATTCCAAGGACACAACAAATATGGGTTGTAAGTGCTGAGGGAGCCCTGCTCCTCCAGTCTGTGGAGGTTTATGAACCAAGCAGGAACTGACAGATGTGCCATCCCCACGCAGCAGTGCTGCAGCTGCTCTGCCTGGGCCAGCCTCATGTTCTTGTGAAGGCTCCAAGGCAAGAATCAGCCCACGGAGCCAATGGATCAGCACAAGATATCAGAAGAAATTATGAAAAGCAAATACCAGACATGTGTGTGCTCAGTTCATCTCAGCTTCTTCTGGAGCTGGGAATAAGCAAGTTTCATTTATCAGCATATAGTGTGTTAAAGGCAATGAAAACACAGATGTCTTAGCATCCTTTTGGCACTGACTCCCTGGGAAGGGCAGCCTATCTCTGAGTGCAGTTCAAAGGGCAGAGGATCCGTTATGAAACAAAAGCATCCTAACTTGCTGAGGAAGGCATAAATGCCAACATGAGTGGTGTACACACAGGAGGTCTGCATTTTCAGCTTCCCAGTTTTGTGAACCTATGAGGTTATTCACACACACCACCCAAGCAAAAATGGCTCTGCCCTGAAAGAAAATTGTTATTGCAAAGTCAATCCCTTTAATGTCATGAAATGCCAGAATTATGCTTGCCTTTAATGTGACATCCTGTTGTGTACATATTATGATACACTTTTTTAATGATACAACTGCATCATGCTTCTTTCAAGAGATCCCTACTTCATTCAGTACACAGGAACAGATGAGATTTCTTAATGAGATTCTAGGCAGGATTTTTATTAGCACTGATCTTCTGCACCTTCTTTTGTTTACTGAACTCACTCCCAGCACAGCTCTGAATAGGAAATTAAAAATGTAATATTTTATGTAATTATTCTCAAAGTTCAACTCAACTGCAGCTGAGATCTATGACTCAGTAATCCAAGACAGTAAATTAAAAAATGCAGACAAAGCAAGCTGTGAAAACATAATTTTCAGGTCTTGTGTCCCCAGGCTGTGTGAGATAGCCATGTCCAGCTCCATTTACTGTGGCAGTACTGTTACCCTCATTGAAAGCTCTCCACTCAACCCTAAAAGCTGACCTTTCAGAGAGCAGCATATTTCAGCTCAACCCCAGAAAACACACATTTTTTACTCTCACTGGGCACAGTTACACCGAAGTCCTCAGGCTAACTGACTGATGGTAGGATATGTTTGCACAGTACAGACTACAAAGAATACCTGAAGGTATCATAGGGAAATATGAAGTTTAAAGCTTGAAATTCCCTCTGATCTATGCCAGGACAGACCACTGTATCCAATGCCTACATGCACACACAAAGAAGAAAATAACTCCTTTCTTCAAAGGAAATCTGTCCACCTGAAGGACATATTTTTCCTTGAGTTTTGGTTAATCTATCCACTTGAAGGTGGACAATTCCTCTAGTTTTCCAGGAGACAAAACATGAGGAATGCTTTTGTGCAACCAGAAGCACTAGGCTGACAGCTGCCTGTAAGGCAGTGGCAACTGCAACATGGGAACCTTGACCTTCAGGCTGCCAAGAGGTCCAATATGCTATGCCAAAGGAAAAAAGCAGCACAAATAGACCATTTGTTTAAAAAGAAGTGTAAACCATTTAAAGGTTTCAGAGGATAATTTGTTAAGGAAAAGCAGCAAGTACATTCTGTGGGGGTTAGCTCTTTCACCCATGACTTCTTAACAGCTCTAGGGGAACCAGCTCTGGGGGAACTTCTAGAAAGATGCAGGTTTTCACACGTAGATGCCCTCTTGAGTGCCTGGCATATCCTATCCAGCCTCCAGCCACCAAGGCAGAGGGCAAGGAGGTCCAGTAAGTGCAATGTTGTATCTCCAGCCCTGTGTGGATGTCCTGGCCACCCTCTGCAGTTTATGTCCAGGCAGTTGCCTTGTTCCCCAGCACGCATGACTGCCCATTTTTTGGCATGAATCACCTGTGTGTTGCCATGCACCCGATGCTCCCACGTTCCTGCCACTGCACCTGCCCAGCCAAAGCACGGTGCCAGAGGCAACAGTGAGTCATGGCTATGTTCACCCCAAGACACTGTTGCGTGAGGAAGATGGGTTCTTGCTGTGTTTTGTTTATAATAGGGCTGAACTTGTACTTCCCACAGAGCTTAAAAAGTGAAAAAGAAAGACATTTCAAGGGAGGATAGTTTGGGAGGTGCCTTTTTTTTTAAACTAACCTCAGTAGAAGAATGAGGATATAATCAGATATGTGTCAAAATGAATGATGAATCCACATATCAGATAACTGACCCAGTTTTGAAAGAATATTGTACTTTATTATTTTAGATTGAAAAACAGGACTGTTCAAAACTTAAGGGATTAAAACTGCCCCAACTGCAGCCAATGGAAATATTGTCTTTGACTTCAACAGAAACAGAAAATGTCTTCAATTAATCTGGAAAAAACTTTGAAATGCTGATTACTAGTTGCTGTCAACTATTAACCTTCCTCCTTTTCTTTCAACTGAATTATGTCAAATCTTTCATGGGCAGTACATTTCATTGCCATTTATTTGCTGTCTTGCTTTTTTACAGATTTTTGGGAAGATGGAAAGCCAATCTGTTTCCAGAATTTATGATGGGAAAAAAACCAGCTAAAAATGAGGAAAAAAAAAGGAGAAATAAAGCCTACCTTGGTCCCATGGAGCTGGCAAGAGAGATTGTTATCTCCTGGAGAAAGCTGAGGGGCGAGCTTACAAAATATGCCAATACTATTGACCATCCTCCCTCAGAGCAAAGCCTTGTTGCTGGTGTCTCACTGACTGATCTGTCATATTGGAGTCCCAGCTTTATCCACTTATACCCACTCTGTGAAAGACAAATCCATAATGATAAAGATAACATGTATATGCAGGATGATGCTGGACTGTTCATGAACAGTCATCACTTTACCACAAAGAACATTAACCAGATTTCCATTGCTGTAAAGCTCTTGTTTACTTTTTCTCCTCTTCCTTTCCCTTGACCCAGATCCAGTCACATCCTTTGCATTAGCTTTGTGCTCATCAGTACATTCATGCTTTGAGTCAACTCCATATGCTATCACAAATGATTCACCTTTTTTCCAGTTTAATATTCTTCTCAATTCCAGTAATTAGAATTGGCTTGGTGCACGGTCAGAAAACACAAGCCAGTGCATGTAAGGGGAGGTAGGCCAAGGCAGGAAGAGGACAGGGAGAAGGGCACAGAACCTCTTTATGTGGAAATGAGCTGTTAGACAATCTCAAGCCCAAACGTGTAACTTTACCTGTGCAGCTTTGCTGCAGACACTTTAATTCTTTGTTATGTGTCCTGCAGGCTTCTCCTAATAGCCATCTGCAGCCTGACAGTAATTATATAGCCTGGCTCAAAGGATTGAGCAATAATGTGATAAGGTGAACATGAAGAACTCCCAAGAGAAAGCTACCTTTTCAATATGTTCACAGGCCTAAGATGTTGAGTAGTATCTACTGAGGTCTTTCCAAAGCACTTAGCCATCCCTTGAGAACTGCACGTCTGTTTAGTTGTAGCATCTTTGTCTTTGAGAACCTACCCCTTACCTCTCAACAACCTCCTCGGTCATTTAGGACCACATCTTTCTTTCCACAACAAAGGCTGAGAAACAAGTGTGGTAACACCCCCAAAGACCATGCAGTCCATGATCCATAGCTACTGCCAATACTGGTGTTTATGCAGTGTGTGGAAGCAGCAGTGAGACAGCAGCTGGGAGCTGTTCCCTCACATAACACAGTTTTTCACTGGAAAAAAGCATATCTATTCAGGTTATATTCCACCCAGTTTTCAGTACCTGAAGCTCTACCTACAAATACAAGCTGCCAAAGAAAGATAAAAATGGAATGTAAAATTATTCAAATACCTGAACCACTCAATGGAAGGCCAATGTCATCTTTCTTGATATAGCTGGTGTATTTGCAAATTAGCATTTCAGCCTCACTAGTATTTGCTGAGCTAGCTAACAGCGTGTTTTACTTGAGATACCTGGAACATGTTTAGGCTTATTAATAAATCCAGTTTTCTGTTACATGTACTAATACACAGGTTTCTACTTGGGATTTTGAACAACTATTTCATGATAGAGTTAAAGCCTTTTCCTTGGTGGAGTGCCACAGAATTACACAGCTCTTATGAAAAAGAAGATTAGAGCACACTGGAGTCATGAGAAATTTGAGAAGAACAAAGGTTTCTCAGGGGGTGATCCGTATGACCAAAACCTGCACACATACATACACTAAAAGGGAGGTTAACTAACATTATACTGAATTCTTCTAAGCATGGAATCTTTTGGCTGGATCTGCTGTTCTTCCTTCTCGCTCTGCTGCTGTATGTCCCCAACAGCATACACTGAGGGAACCTCGCAGCCTTCTCTGCCCCTTTGTACCAAGCATGGATCTCTGCAGGGCACAAACCCAACAATGCTGCATTGGTGCTGCTACCCAACAGCTGTGGCTTTGTAAAGAACCAGCTGGCAGCAGCTAATCCAACAGGCAAAACCTGGGAATTCTGGTGTCAGCGCCATGGAGCGTGGGAGCACTGCAGGTTTGGCAGGCAGATGGTTGCTCCTTTACACAACTGTGCAAAGTACAGCTCTTGTGATAAAACATTACAGTTCATGACAGGTTATTTGGGACAAGGGTTACATTTCCCTGAGTCTTATCTTGGTGCCTGATGCATTCTTTGGCAGAAACGGGAATTTGGACAAAGATTAAAGAAGTTACGGATGTGAACAACTGGGTTACCACATGGAGGCTGTATTGCTGTTACTGGCAGTATTAGGAGAGGTTAGAAATGTGAGGCATATAATAATTTACAGGCATAGGAGAGAAACCAGGCAGTTATCTTCTACAAACCTCAAATAGAACAATGGAGCCTTGGGGAATTTGGTAATGCAAAGCATGGTTTGGGTTCCAACTCTTACCTCACCTGCTCAGGTTTAACTATTTCTTCATACTTGAAGTAAAAATTTTCCAGAATATGTATTATTATTATGCATATATATATATTGGAGAGCTTGAGCTGAAACAGGGAATATGAGCAACTGAAACATTTACTTTGTGCTAAGCAAGGTTAGAAATACATACTCAATTATATGAAGGTGTATCACTATTTTTAAAGCTTTTTACATATATTTCTTACTTTATCATCATAGGTTTAGTATCAGCTGGTGAATGGCCAGGAGAATATGGTTTGTCAGCCCTCCCAAGGCAACAAGTCTTAAGAAGAGGTGAGGACACAGTACATGCTTCATCTACCTGCTCCTCTGACCTTCTGCACAGGGAAATAAGAAGACCACCATCCGTCTCGGAGCCTGATATCAGGGGTATGCCAGGGAATATACAGCTCAGACCAACACACCCCTCAGCAGTCCTGACCTTTCCAACAGTCCTCTTTGACCCAGTGCTCCCCCCTCCACTTCTCAGTCACTGGTGTTTCTGTATTAAATGCGTTTCAGGGTTGCAGCCCACCAATTATGCTGTTTCATGAGTGCTTAAAGGCTGCCATAGGGCAGGGATGTCACTAACCAGTTCCTGGCTCTTGTCAGCTATACAGATGAATGCAGTCGGATGAGAGAGAGCAGGACAAGCACCATATCTACCAAAGCATTGCCCAATTCACTGCCTGGGAGTCCCTGCTGGAAGTGGGGCACAGCACTGGGGCACAGCATGGAGGGAAGCTGTGTACCTGCCTGCAAAGCCCTCTGCAACCCACAGGCTGCTTCTCTTCGCAGGCACTCTCCACTACCAGCATCCCTGGCAGGTTGTCACTACCGTTTCTTATGCAGTAATCCCATGACAGACTTTACGGAAAACTGAGGCTCCTACTCAAGGTGAACTGCATCAACCCCTAGAGCTGGGGACCTACAGGTAAGGTAAGCAATAATTATTTCAGGTATTTAAACTAAACCTTCTATATCCCTCACAAAGCAGCCTGACATCTCTGCTCCTCTGCTTTTCTACCTGTACACAAGATCACTTGCCAGTTTCTCAGTGATGCTATAAATAACAGCAACATATTACAAAGTGCTGTAACTCTAAGTACTAGGCCAACTTTTAAAATTGTATCAATTAGTCCACCTAGAGAAATTTCATAAGGGATTTTCAGTAACTTATATTTTATTTCTCTTTGAAATGGAGTCTCCAAAACATTTGTAACTTGCCTCTGGAAGAGAGACCCTGAGACATACTGATCTGGTGGAAACACCTAGGAGGTATGAATGGTGTTAACAGTAACCTTCAAAGAATATGTCATAGCAAATACTGAGTTTCTCTCTAAATGCTCTCTTTTGCCAAGGTTTCTTCTTCCTGTTGTGATTTGGAACTCAATTCTGTCTAAATTCTTTAAAAAATCACCAACCAACCAGTTTCATTCATAGAGACAAGGGGAATGCATTTTCAATAATTTTCAAGTTTTCAATAGAACTTTACACTCCATATAAAATCAAACATAAAATATGATGCAGAAGAAATTAAAGTACTTTGTAATTAAAGATTTGGAGATATGGCCCTTTAAAATGCAAGAGGATTATTCCCATTTGGTTCATTGTTACCTGACCAAAAGCCTACATGATGAGCAATCTTGTAAATATTGACAACTCCCACCAGGAACTATAACTTACTCTGCAGTAACAATACTGAAGAATGAAAGGAGACAGAACTGCAACGCACAAGTTGCCAGGCAATGAACAAATACACAAGGGGGCATAAAAACAGATCCCGTCTTGGGAAATTTGTGGTATTTCCAGATTTGCAGATTTAATACTGTGGCAGTTTAGTATCTTGAACTGGACGTGACCTGAAGGAACATGGGTATGGAAGAATCAAATTCATATTCGGTATCTACACAGCTCTCAGATGTCTGTTTTCTCTGGCAGGGAGATTTCACTACATTAAGGTTCCCATCTAACTACTCCCAGGATGGGAAAGGCTTGTGGCTCTAGGTTGTCGCCTGGCAGAGGAATATGCCTCCAAGTGGGACCACTGAGCCCAGGCCATCTGCCCCAGCCAACCCCAAGGCAGGAGCACAAGACAGTGCTACAGCCCCTCTGCCTTTCAGTGGCCTGGGTGTACGTGGCAGTGCAGCTCACTGGCTCCGCTTTTATTTCCCAGCCTGTAAAAAACTGAAGGCTGGAAACTGGCATTAAAATAGATATAAAAGCTGCTACTAATGCATCTTACTTAGGAATTCTACTAATTTTTTCACTAAGGATCAGTACTTTATTCTTATCTGCTAAACTTCTTTATGTAAAAAATAGGCTACAGCTTGAGTGTGGCAAAAAAGATGAGACAGTTGCTAAAGAGAAAAATATGATTTATTTCTTCTGCCTTTCAACTAACTTTTGAATGCTCCAACCCACATTCAACTAATGTTTGTGGATTCTTTTCAGGAGATGTTGATGATGGAATTAGGTGTTTTTGGTGTATTGTCCCTTCAAGAAAAGTGAACACACCTACACTCCTGCCTGTGGTGGGAATTCAAGTAACCAAGGAATTCAGTTGCTTCGTTAAGATGCTCACTCTGAATTCAGGCTTTTGTAAAGCTTAATCATCAACAAAGTCTTTGGAAGAACTTTGCACTCAGCCACTGTTTTTTTTATGTCTAAAGAAGAATTTCACAGCTTCTGATACCATGAAGAAAGTGATGCATTAAAGACAACAACTCGGCATGCAGAGAGGATGAGAAGGTAGTCTTCAGCTTTGCTACTGAGCACCAGGCATTCTTTTATTTTATATTACACAGTTATCTACTAAGAAAAAAAAAAACCACAGGTCAGCCTATAGAACAGATAAAGGTAATCCTATAATAAAGGCTCTCCATCTTAGAAGATGTTGGAAAGAAAATAAACTGGAAAATAATTTGGAAGTTCTTGCTTTCTTTGGAATACTTTGTGTCTTGTGGACATCATCAAAGAGCTGCTTTAGGACAGATTCAGATACAGTGACAGCTGAATTGGTAGGAGAGTGCACTTCCAAAGGAACTGGTGGTGGCAGGAGAAAAAGGTGAAGAGGATGCAACAGGCATCAGTAGCCATGCCAGACCACTCTGAGAGGGAGCAGCTCGGCAATTTGCACACAGAATAATTCACACATCACAACTGCTATTACTGCCAGCAGCTTTCATGGCATGATTAGATATGCCCAAGTCAGTCAAGGCACCATAATCATGTCCTGTGCACAGACATAGCAAAAGAATATGTGGGGTACTCAGAAATGAGAAATTCAAGTTCCTTGCAAAAGGAACATGCTAATACAGACCAAAGTGGTAAAAAAATGTGATTATATTCACTTTTTACATAAATGCACAAAATTTTATAGACTGAAATGCACAATTCATCCTTAATGAAATAAAAAATTTCAACTCGCAAAACCAGCTGTTATCAATCAAAATTCACAAAAAAAAATTCTAGAAATGCACCACTTAGATTCATGACATAACTTAATGTTACTACAGTCATTTCTGCATCAGGCAACAGCAAGAAACAGAAATTTTAAAGCAATATTGACAAGCCACAACAGTGTCTTTCATACTCGAATTGAGAAGTTAGCTTGGAGAGGAATAAGCATGATTAGTTAGACCGGAGTAAGTCCCCAGTAGTCATATTCCTCAGTGCAAATTAGGAAGCCTTTAACTGGAAGATATATCAGAAGATCCTTCACTTGAATCTTTTCAGTGTCCTGACTTCCTTCTCCCCCCCAGTTGATAATTTAATTCAAGTTGCTAGTCAGCAAGACTTTCTGCATCAAGAAATAATTGACTGAGCACAGATCTCTCCATCCAGTGCCCCAGGAAATGCCTGGAGGCCTCCTCACTCAAAAGGAAGCAGTTATTGCATCTGCCGCTCACCTCAGTCAATTACACTGGACACAAGTGCACATCATAAATTGTAGACCTAGAAGCATAAAAATTTTGTTTTAAAAAAATTTCTATCAAGCATACCATTTCAAAACTTTCAAAGTGGATTGTTTCATTTGAAGTCTTTTCACTTTACTCAGAGAATAACACAATATACAGCAATGCCAGCTCAACAATCACCTTGAACAAAGCTGTTTTAAAATTTTTTGCAGGTGATTCATGAAGTAAAACAGATCTTTCTTTCTTCCTTCTAATAACAGCCTCATCACAAGACGTCTGCTCGTTACTTATTACTTTTAATGACAGACAGTAGAAGAAAGGATTCTGTAGGAGTGGCCTCACCTATGAGTGTACATATCTTTCGTCTCTCCCAGCGGGTATACTCTCAAAGACCCAAGCTACTCTATTTAGATTTAGTGGCAGCTGATTTGAATAGCTTTGCAGCTATACAAAACACAAAGTGAGTTATCCTCTGTGCAGAAAGCCAGGAACATGTACAACAGTTCCTTGCTGTGCAGGTTGCAAGTCACATATTCACATATTCTCCTCCAATCAACCTACCAAGTTTCAGGTACATCAGCCTTTTCCCTCAATGATTGTCTTTGGACTGTTCAGAAAAACCAGTTAAGTCTTGCAGCTGGGGATATGGGTACAGAGTAAACTAATAACATCATGCAAAGTACTGTCTGCATGTTCAGAGAAGCTTTTTCCGTATTAAGTGTATTGGAAGTAATTATACATGATACTCAGTGTACTGGAAATAATTATACAACATTAAGCATGTGGGCAGATATTATACAATGGTGGTTTGTCTTGAAGTAATATTTTAGGTGATGTGCAAATGAACATTTCTGCATATGATGCTGTCAATTTTAGATGACTTAGTCCTCCACTATGGATCACCCCACACTGCCAGCACACATACAGTAGAGCTAAAGGGGGAAAAGCTCAGCTGAAGGCGGTGAACACTTCATAAACAGAGCTGGCTTGTCACACTGTTATGCTGGAGATTGCAGTGTGAGGAAAGTTTACATCTTTATCAGTTTTACTGGTGCAGAAGGAAAATATCTTGATTTTCTGTTATAAACAATGTATTAGCTCCATAGGTGACAACACTAAGCACACAAACTGGAAATATAGCAGATGTTGGCACTAAAATAACGCAAAAAATGAGCTGAGTTTAAATACTGATAAAGACAAGACACTGAAAATGTGCTCTTGAATTGCAGGTCAAAGACTAGCATTAGTGGTGAGCTGAAGAGTACAGACGGTGTAATAGCAGCCTGTGATATAATAAAACTGATCTTAATTTCAAAATCTTGTGTATGTTGCTGGAAATGTTTACAGTGCATTATACACCAGCACACTCAAAACAGCTGTGATTATACCAAATACCCAATTCTTCCAGAAAAGTTTCCCAGTAACACAGGGCTAGGGCTCTTGCTGTCAACCAAGTGAACTGAGAGCATGGACCCTAACAATATAGACAGGTTGGCTCAGATTCATAAGATGACAATGTTAACTTTGATTTGGTACAAGGTTTGCTCCAGACCCGGGGTCACTGCTCCAAGAGCCAGAAAGGGACTAACACAGATATTGGCTATCAGGTGCTACTTATCACTGCCAGGACTCCTCACGTGCTTCAGCTCTAACTCAGAGCTGTGGAAAAGCTGAGGCTGGATGGCAGCATGGTGGCACCAACATGGAATCTTGATATTTTGGTGTAACTGCCCTCAAACTTGCAGGGCATTGTCCCCTTAGATCTGAAATAAAGTACAACTTGGCCTTTCACATGAGGTATATGCATCATCAGACTGCCATTGCCAAGTGTGAGACTTTTGGCCTCTTGATGTTTCAAAAATAAAAAAGGCTGTGGGATTTTTTAGCTCGAAGAAAAGATTGTTTTCTTGTTCCCCAAACTAAGTCAACCAGCCATCTCCAGATCTACTATAGTACCAACGACAGCACTGCTTTCAATCAGGCCAGCCTGTACAATTTCAGCCAAAAACATGAGGTTTTTTTAAAAAAATAAGCTCCTAAAAACCAGCTCATTATAAATTGTAATTTTAATTGTAACGATTACTGCTTGTTCTGTCAGTGCTGCCCTTTGTGTAGAAACTTATGTCATTAAAATACTTTTGAGTTTTTACTTTAATATCTTCCACTAATGCATTTACGTTTTGTTATTCTACTATCTTGGGAGTTTATTCTATCCTTTAGGCACCTCATATCCTGGAATAGACAATTAAGCAGTTCTTGTAAGCAGAGTCATTCAGTTAATGAAATATCTAATACAGTTCATCCATTAGTAGACTGTATCGGAATCTAAATACCTTACTGATTCTCAAAGCCTTAGTCTATCACATACCAGCCCTGCTTGTCCCTGTGGCCTATGATGAGCTTTATGAATGTAACAATGAGGGTCCAGGAATAATGAATTTCTGCTTCTCAGAAGTGAGAAACTCTCCCTTCATGTTAATGTTCAGTGTCTTTTGTCTCTTCATTTAGTAAAGACTTAGCACTAACAGGCCTTCCTTCTCTTTTTTATCGAATGTAAAATACAGGCCTTGACACGCCCCCGCATCCTCTTTCCTGACACAATGCTGTTGCAATTCCCTCTAGAACAATTCCCAGGTAACAAACCCATTTCCAACATCTTCACGAGCTGGGCTTATGCTTGACACCACAACACGCAGGTTCCGCAGCTGGAGAGGTGCGGAGGAGGCTCTGTGGGGGAAGAGGTGCGACCTCCACAGTGAGGATTTCACTCCACCCACTCCAAGCATCCCGCTTTTTCCGTGCTGTGATCGGTAAAATCCCCAGCAGTGTTCGCGCACTGCCCGCGCTTTGGGGCCTCTTAATCAGGACCTTTACTGTGGCGCTCTCAGGCCCACCAGGGTCCCTTTCCCCAGGAGCACCAGCCCGGCCAGCCGTGGCCCTCGCTGCCGGGACACGCTCCCGCCGCCATGTCGCCTCGCGCAGGAGAGCGGCGCCTCCTCCCCCGTGTCCGGGGCGTGGGCCGGGCGTTGGGAGCAGCGGCGCTCACGGTCGTTGCCGGCACTGCGGCTCCCCGGGCTTGCTTCTCCGGGGCCGCTCCCCTGCCTCGTTCTCCAGCGGCTTCGTGCCGAGAGTGCCCCGGGGCCGCCAGGCCGCGCTCAGCCCCGCACTCGGCAGGGCGGGGGCGGCGCCTGCCGGCGGAAAGTGCTGAGTCACGGCCTGACGCGCGGTCGCCGTCACGTGCGGCGCCGGGCTCGGTCCCGCCGCCGCAGCACCGAGCGCACCCGCTCCGGCTCAGGCTCCGCTCGCGTCCTCGGCCTCTCTCCTCTCCCGGCCGGCATGGGGCTGCTGTCGCAGGGCTCGCCGCTGAGCTGGGAGGAGACGCGGCGGTACGCGGAGCACGTGCGGCGGCACGGCATCCTTCAGTTCCTCCACATCTACCGCGCCCTGCGCGACCGCCACAAGGACGTGCTCAAGTGGGGCGACGAGGTGGGTGAGACCCCTGCGGCCGAGGCCTCCGCCGACCCCTGACGCGGGCGCAGGTGCCGTTCCGGTACGGTGCGGGTTGTGCCGTGCCGTGCCGTGCCGTGCCGGCCGCGGTGCCCGGAGCGGGCCCAGCGCTCGGCCGCGGTGGCTCGGCGGGAGGGGACGTTGCGGGCTCCCGGCGGGGCTTTGTTTACCTCGCGCACACACACGCGCTCGCCTTGTTTCGTGGCGCAGCACGGCTGCCCCGGTGTTACCGGCGGTTCTGAAACGCTGGAACAACTTTCAGTGTTTCCGCCTGGCACCACTCGGTTGCCCGGGCAGCCCCTCGGGAGTTGTATTCCCGGGGCGGTGATGCTCGGCAGCACTCGCTCCTTCTCCGGAGTTTGTTTATGCTCTCTCGATGAGTCTGAGTAATGCATGTCTGTGCCTCGAGTCCAAGGCAGTGCCTGCTCAGACTCAGTTTTTGGGAAGAAAGTAAGAGAAGCAGGACTGGGGACGGACGAGCAGGGCTCTGCAGTGCAGCCCTCTCGCCGCGCAGCGCGTTGCTCCTGTATCCCTGTGTGAAAGGGACCCGCCGAGCCCTGCTTTGCCCCAGACTTTTCTGCGTGTTTGGTACGTGTCAGCCTGCCTTCTGAGCGAGAATCAGGATGATCGCTCGGGTCATGACTTGAACTTTGTTACAGGTGCTTTGTGCCCGAGGACCATAACTTTAGTCACAGGTCTTGGGTGTGTTGCCTTGTAAACCTGCGCTCAGTTGTGCCACAGCCTGACAGCACTCTACAAGGTGCAAAGGCTGCCTCCTCTATTGATCGGTTCCCCAGGAGATAGGGAGCAGCTTCACCTGTGCTGCACTAGAAGCTGTCCTTGTCCGTGGTGTTGATGTGGTCCAGCGTTGGTCAGTTATGTGGCTGCAGGGAAGCTGGAAGAGCAGAGTAGGATACGAGCAATGTGGGGACTTTGCCATTGCATCTCTGTCCCACACACAGTTTGCTTTCTGAGTGGCAAAGGCATTTGTGAGAAAACTTTATTCAAGTAATAGCAGCTGTTCACAGATGCTCTTTGCCAGAGGAGAATGCTATTCACCGTGTGCACCTTGAGAGAACTTACCTCTTAAAGTCAGTTCTTTAAATTAACCCCTTTTATAATTCACTTAACAGGAGGGCAACCGTCAGCACACAGAAGCTGCTTCCCTGAGTGAGTGGGGGCTTGGCTACTAAAATCCGTTTAATGAAAGTATATGTGGTCTACACCACAGGGTTTTGCAGCTAGAGTGGTGTAGATTCAGGAAGTTTAAGTATACTTTTATCTATCCTTGTCTGACGTTTGTGCTCCCACATGTCTTGTATGACTGAAGTTACGCTGACAAAAGAGCCTCACAGTCTTGAGTCCAGGAATATAGACAGTCTTCCTGTTGCTCTGAGACTTAGCTTGAGGGTTTTCTCATTAATCTTTAAGAAATGGTACTCATTTTTCAATGGGTGTTAGATTTTAGTTGTCCTTGCTTTCACAGAATGAGATTTCACAAGATGGCTAAGGCTGATCACTAGCAAGCTGGTTCAGCTTCCCTCCCTGTGTTCCAGGCTCGTATTTCTGATGCCTGCCTTATGTTTTTAATGGCCATCTGAGTTCAAAAAGTTAACCCAGCAGAAAACTCTTCTTCCATTCAGTTTTTTAGGGTGATTGGTTTTCTCAGCAGAGCTTCAGCTCTTTCACAGGTAGACCCAAACAAGCTCTGCTTAATGTGAGTAAAATACCAGGAGCTTGTGGAGGAAAGGGTCAAGTGCAACTGGCCCCGGCAGCACCCGCAACTGATCACTTGGTAATCTTAGATGTATGGTGAGACTGGACTCTGGGAGCCTCATTCTTCCTTTGGTCTGCAGACCATACTGAACAAAGTGTTGATGCTCGATAAATAGTGAAATGTTATGTTAAAGGAGGTTCACAATTTTCTTCTACCGTGCCCCAGCATGGCAAGAGGCAGGATTTTAAGAGCAGTATCATTGCAGACATGATTTTGATAAGGAGCTGAGAGCTGTATTAGAAATGTCTGTGAACACTCAGAGAAGGTCAGGTAACCTGGTTCATTGTCTGCCTCTTCATTTTAGCAAATGCTAATAAACTCAGGTGTGGCAACTTTGTTCTGCTGTGTTATGCAGTTATATATTTTTATGTAACGCAGCATTGAGGAGTGTGTTAATGGACTGGGTACTTGTAGCCAGTCTGCTCTTGTGCAAACACAAAACCATACCTAGGTCTATAACTTACTTGAGCTGTGCTGTAGATAGATTAATGTAGGGGGCAGTACATTTGTTTTCCATTTTTACTCTCAGATATCTAGTTGTTAGAAAGTGGCGCCACATTTATATGCAGCTTAGATGAATCAACTGACTAATTGGATAGTTTTCATAAAAAGTTTTTTGCACTTTGACCTTCATGTATAAAGTCATAGCCTGAGGGTGTTTAATTGTTTTAAAAACTTCTTGAAGATAGAAATCAAGAATGAAAATGACAGCTCTCATGTAATGATAGAGATAAAATCAGAATAAACAAAATTACTTTTGTGTTCAAGAGATGTGTCTGTGACCGTGTGTAGTGAAAAAAGTATTTTGTAATTTTTTTTTAAGGAATGTTTATGAGAAAAAACCCAACTTCAGTAGCACATACTGAGTTTGTCTTTCAGGACGTATGTGTGAATACTTTAAAGGTTGTTCCCCATCTAGGTGATGCTGTTGTGAAAAGGAAATACTGTGTTTGCTCATGAGTGTGTAGATACCAGCCTTTGCTTTGGTTTTGTTTTCAACAGGACTCCCATTTTTCAGTGTGTGTTGTAAGACTCATTACAGAACTGTGGGGGTCCTTTGGGGTGCTTGTAACCTCCTAGGGACTCCGTTCCTTGGGGTTCCAAGGGAGTAAAACTGGGGGGAATCATCATATACTGTTTCTTCGGTGTCAGACAGAAGTGTTAAGGCTAAGTGCTAACAGAGCATGGTGGTGGCATCTGTTTTGAAGGGAGTGAGACAGCACCACAGCCTACATTGCAGGGTAGCGTTCCCTAAGGCTCCCATCCTCTCCTGAGTAAAGAGCTGGAAAGGTCAAAACACTGGTTCTGCTGCGTTTTGAAAAGCCAGCTCTTTTATTGCTTGCGGGGTTAATAGAACCAAGAGCTCTTGTCTGTTTTAGGGTAAGTTGTTTTTTACTCTGATTTCCTCAATCATGAAGCCTTTGCAGTGGTAAAAAACAAAAGCCTACCCAATGTGAGTGTAACAGAGTAAGACTTGCTTTAAAGAAAGCTTTCTAAAGGTCTCCTTAAATCTGCATTTGCAGGTAAAGGTCCTCTGCCTCTTAGTCATCCTTCTACCTCATTTAAAACTGACGGTTGACCTCCCTGTTTATGCTTGACTTCTCCTGACTGTGGAGAGTAAAAAACAGTGAACTATCTCATTATCCCTCATCAAACCCTGCCTTACTATCATTGCCTTAGTTCTCACAAAGTTTGGGCAACAATTAGATCTGCTGGCAAGACCCTGTCATGCTAACAAGTACAATCTCCTTGTGTTCTCATCTTCCTCTTCCATCCAATAATGTATGCTTGACCTTGGGGTTGCAGAGTTGTGATCATTGCTTATTTTTTTATTTTTGTGCAGCAGAATCAAAAACCTGCAGCTTTTCAGTACCGTGTTTCAGAACTCCAGTAGAGATAGCAGATACTATGTGAAACAATTAGTTTGTGCATCTTGGCAGATGCTAGCCTATTCTGCTGCTTCCCAGCTTTTGTCCCAAAAAGCTCCCTTCTGTGCCAGTGCGTTATTAGTCTCCTGTGCTGTTCAGTGCCTCTTGTCTGCTGATTGCATTCCTCTGACAGATGTTGCTTAAATTTCCCTTCAGAGCTTTATGTGGACACTCGGATCAGACAAGTGGAATGGCTGGCCCTTGGCAAGGCTCACTGCTGCCGTTTTGTGCTGAGCGTGCACAGGAGTGTACGAGTCACAGCATTTCACATGGAACTACATATACATACGTATTCATATGTACGTATAATACTTGTCTTCCATGGTCTGTAAAGACCAAGGAGGAGCTGTTTCATCACAAGAAAATTTTGAGAAAGGTGTGCCAGAGGGAGATTCTCAGAAGGAAAGGATTTAGAAAGCAAGCATGGGCAAAACATGACAGTTTTATTTTAAAGTATATGTGAAAGAAGTAGGAATCTGACTTGCTCAGCCGTGTTTAGTGAAATTGGACATAATGACCCTTTTGTTGTATATGAATCTTGTTCCCATCAGTGTGGAGGCCTCACACACAATAACCGTCTTCAACTTTTATAAAAGTTGTTTTCGTAGTGGAAACTTGAAGTGAAATTTGGAGGCCTTTAAAAAAGATTTGATAATGCTGTGTATGAGGCAGCATGAAAGAGTACCACTGCACTGCTTGCAAGTTGAAGTCTTACTGAGTTAATTCTAGTTTGGTTTTGATTGTTTGGGGTTTTTTTCCTTCCTTTTAGCTCTTTCTCAGTCCTTTTTAAGCTTCTTTTGTTCTTTCTTCTGTACTCTCAGTTCATTCCCCTCCATATCCTTTAGTTTTTTAATTATACCTTGTAAATGCATTAAATAAGAACTAAAATGAACACGTGCTAATCTGCACTTCCTTGTCAAGAAGCAAAGCAGCCCTTCTCAGGAGCTGCAGGAGGCCAGAGGTTTCTTACCAGAATGTCCCAAAGGTGTTGATTCTGATTAGAAGATGCATGACTCTCTTGAAAGCTTTCTCCTTTTTCTTAATGAAAGGCTAAGCTATGAAAAGAGCTGTATTTCTGCTTGAGTGATTCTTTCCAGGGAACTATCTATTGCATTAATCTCTTGTTACAGTTCCTAGCCTGTTATGTTTTTGGGTGTTTCCAGGGCAGTAGCAAGGTGTAAATGGTAGGATCAGAGATGTTACATTACAGTCTGCAGAACTTCAGACTGGTAAAATTATTGCTCCATATTAAGGAAATGAATTTGGGTTCAGATATACACAGTTTGAGGCTCCAGTTTAACTGTCACCCATTTAAAACCAGGAACAAAATCTGGGGCATTTTTTAGCAATGGTGAATCTAGCTCACCAGCTGCATAAAATAAATACAGGTACTATCTTTAAAGTACACAGAGGAAGTTTTCGTCATCTCTTCGCTAAAAGACAACCCATGAAGCTTGGTGAGAGACAGATATATGTGCATAAAAATGTTCAAAAAGAGATAAGAAAGGACCAGAAGTGATGAAGGAGTAGGTTCAGAGAGCATCAGTGTACAGAAAGGTAGTGTTCATTTCCCATTTTACAAGACACTTGGCTAACCTAATGGACCAGAAGAGCAGATGTCCTTTTAAGATAATTAAAGATTTTACAAAGCCTAGATGCCCTGTGGAACAAGATGCCACATGATAGCTGTGAAGTCAAGATAGACATGGACTTACATGGACAACAAGAATAGACAGTTTATTACAGTTTCATTAAACTTGACGTGCTGCAAGATGTTTGTCCGTCTATCCAAACCACTTAGATAATTGTATAATGAGTTGTGTGGTTTCTTTAATGTTTATCTGAAACTTTTGAACTAGCGTTTTGTTTTATATGTTATAAATAAAATGGAATCACAAAAAGTAGTTCTTGTGTTTTCCAGAATGTCAGTAATAGTGATCTTTAAAAAAAGTTTATCCAAGTCATTTTACAGATTCATCATCAGTACTATGATGATCTCACATTCTCACTTTGTATAAACTTGCTGCAATATACCAGTGTGCAGAAATTGCTTTTTTAAAAGCTTTTCTTGGTAGTCTTGTGCCTGTAATAAAGCTAACGGTAGCCTGAAGTCTTACAAATTTTTTTCCATTCTTGTAATTTTAAGTCAAATGCTTTTAGTCTCCCCCTTCCCCGGTAAAATTCCCCAAGCAGAATGCGTTTTTGAATTTTTTTCATGCAGAAATTCCTCATGATGGCCTCTGCCAAATGTGGCATGTGCGGATGCATCTCAGTGGAGCTGTCTTAGTCGATGTTCTCACCCGCTGGCCGCTTGAGGGGAAGCAGCACTCGTGAATGCTTTCGTTATTTGTCACGTGTTTGCTTATTCACCCTTTCTCTCTGAGCTTTATTTGACTAAATAAAGGGACAGTGGAATTACTTGTTTACAAATAGATTTAGTGCTTCCTTCATATCTTTTGTATGGATACTTGCTGTTTCAAATAGTGGCATTTCTGGGACTGGGTCTGAAGGCATGATGTTAGTGCATTAGCTCATGCTGCTTGACAGCCATGAGTGTATGTGTATGCAGCCTCTAAAAGGAATACACCAATGCATGGAGATATAACTCTTTAAATCTTGAATTGAGCAAGATAGGTACCCTTGAAGAGTCTTCGTGTTTATTCCTTCCCTGAATACTTTGACTGTCATGAAACTACTTTTTCTGCCTGGTTTTCATCGTGGCATCCAGGAAAATCTAAACGAAACCCTCTAGCTCTCAAAAAATGTACAGTGTGTTAACCCCATGATGGCTGATAATTTTGCTTCATCACCCTCTGCTCAGCTTTTCCAGTTGCTGGGTGATAAGATGTGTAGAGATTGTTGTGCAGCACCCGTGTCTTACCTGAGAGGTGTACTACTGGATGCACTGTGCATGTGACAATGCAAGACTCATTGTAGTTTATACTGAGATGCTCTTTGAATATTTAATTTTGTAACTAATGAAAACCAGTTTGGAAATTTTGGGGTTTTTTGTTGTGTGGGATTCTGTTTGGATTTTTATTTAGTTTGTGTGTGTGTGGTTGTTTGGTTGATTGGATTTCGAGTTTTTTAGGACTGTTCTGTTGTGGAGTTTTTGGGGGGGTGGGTTTTAGGAGTTTTTTTCCCAAAGCAAGCTGCAGTTACTCATAAATATTGACCCACCCCCGTGGTAAACATTGATCTCCTCCTTCCCAATCTCAGATTTTTATCAGAGAATCTTAAATTACCTACTGTTTGTATATTTGTGATAACAAAATATTCTATTCACAGTGTATTTCCTTCTGTGGACATCAAGTGGATTGCTGTGGTTTTATCATGGGATATTTTCTATTGTAATTCCGCTTTTCCCTCAGGACCTCTTCTTGCTGTGCAGATGCCTTATTTTAGTTAAAGCTATGAGATAGGGTGATTCAGAAGGATGAGTACAAGAAAGATTTTTATTGTTGATGTTGCATATTCAGTTGTTCAGGTTTTTATTTTTCTTTCTGATGCAAAAGGTGAATTAGGAACTTGCAGCATTTTGTTTCACAGGTGAATAAATAAATAAAGTTGTCTTTGCTGCAGAAATCTGAAGTTAACATGATTCTAGTATTTTTAATAATATTAGCCTCAGCTATTACGTAGTACAGAAGTCAACGATGACACTTTCTGTAATGCACCACATCTTATTTCTTTAGAATCATGCAAATGGTTATAACTTCTCAATTTTAATTTTCAATAACCCAGCTTCCTGGTTTGTGGTGTGTGCAGAAGGTTCTGTAGTCACATTGTGTCATGCACAAAAAAAATCTGCAGCCCTGATATTGTCACATGGGAGGGGGAACAGGCAAGAGCACTTAGCTGGGGCTGGCTGTGTTGACTGAGATGAGAGCCTCTTCCTCCTCTTTGTTTTGTCTATGATAATATTTAATGTGACATAGAAGTTCCTAATTTTTTTATTACGTGAAACACAAGCTATGTTTTGTTTCTGGAACATGCTTTCTGTGAATTGGTTTTGTTTAGATCTGGTGATGGTGCTTTTTTAATTGGATTGCCCCTTCCAATCTGCTTGATCAAAATCAAGCATTTTGGGAATTACATTTTAATCTTGGTTCTCCTGTTGGAGATTTTTGAAATTATTTCTGTGGCAGTGTTGCGGGTTTAGAGGCTTGGGGAATTGAAAACCAGGCAGAAACATCAGTTGCAGCAGCCCTCTGGCTAAACGCCAGCACATTTACTAAAATCACCTGATTTTGTAGTGAGGTAAGGACCGATAGTAGGCAAGACAGGTTTATACTTTAAAGAATAGAAAGAGAAATTTATTAACAGACTTAAAACAAGTAATAACAATGATAATTAGGAATCAGAGCAAGACCTCTTTAGAACACTCTTCCCCCCTCCCCCCCCGCACACTTTCTCATTTCTTTTTACTGACCAAACAAA
>VZTZ01039314.1:619491-679449 GCA_013400955.1 Drymodes brunneopygia
CCCCCGCACCAGCATGGTGCAAGGGGGGAGAGGAAAGGCACGTCTTGCCAGTCCACCGGAAGCCGAAAAGAGAGCTTCTCCAGGTGCTCACCGGGTTTTTATGAGTTTTTTGGAGGCGGAAGCTGTAGTAACTGCTTTGGAATACCTCATTTCCGACTACGCCTCCTTTTTTATGCCGGGAAGTTTTGATATAAGTTATACTACCACAGGCAGAAAACACCCATGGTAATCTCATCAGTGTGGAAATGCCTTGCCTCATGCCAGTGCACAGTTTGGGGGCTTCCTGGCTAGAAACAGGGTAACCACCCTCTGCAGCACTTCCAGACTTGTTTTCCTCTGAAATTTGCTCCCTCAGGGGTTAGACTTACTGTTAGACAGTAAAGTGTTCATTAAAGGTACATTACCAGCTGTTTATTTCTGTGACTCCATGCTTTGTCACATCAGTGGTGAGAAGATAACTGCATCAAAAAAACCCTCCTTGGGTCTTATGTTCTACATCCATCAGAAGTGTTTGTACCTGCAGAAAATAATCTACTTTTTCCATCTCACATTGAAAACTTGTGGCAGAGGTTCTTTAATGAACAGTGAGATTATTAAAATTTTGTTCTCCTCTAGACTGTCATTTAATGATAATGGTATTTTAATGATGCATTAACTGATGAATAAATATATGGAAGAACTGCTGTTTTTTTCCATAAATGAGCTTCATGACTAGTGAAAAGGGTGTTTTCTACTGTGTACATATGTATATGAGGCAAACTGCATGAAAATACTTAAATGTTGGTAGTGGCTTTTGTTAACAGTAAGCGATAGCCATGAGACCTCATTGGATGTTCAGGAAAAATTTTCAATTTCTCTTAAAGCTCCAGGACTGAAGGAAGGTTTATAGGAGGAGACTGCTAGCAATTGCTCCAGGTATGTGTGATAATAGCTGTCCAATGAAAGGAGAAAGAAACTGTCATTAAGATTGTCCTTGAGAAACAGTGGTGGTCCACGAGTCACCTATGATCAGGTTTATTTAGAATCACAGAGGGGTTTGTGTTGTAAGCCACCTTTGGAGGTTATCTTGTCAAACTCCATGCCCTGGGCAAGGACATCTTCCATTACACCAGGTTGCTCAAAGCCCCATCCAGACTGTCCCTGAATACTTCCAGAGATGGGGCATCCACATCTGAGATGGATGGTCAGGAGTGTGGTACAAGGTTAATGCAGGTACTGTTTTTCACATGTAGAAAGCATGAAG
This sequence comes from Drymodes brunneopygia, assembly GCA_013400955.1. Taxonomy (NCBI): domain Eukaryota; kingdom Metazoa; phylum Chordata; class Aves; order Passeriformes; family Petroicidae; genus Drymodes; species Drymodes brunneopygia. Next base: position 620,735 of record VZTZ01039314.1, read on the forward strand.
CAATGCTTTTTTTCATTGCTTTTCTCTTTAAAAAATTTCTGTTCAAATCATTCTTCTGAACTATTTTTTTCTATTGTATAATCTTGGCATCTTACTTCTGAGTTTACTAAGGTCCAAACTCTGTGCTTTAGCAGTGTTTTCATAGGCCGAAGTACCTCGTGGCAAATACTTTGAACATTAAAAGGATTTTAACATTTAATGCTGTAGCAGAGACTTTGCTCTCAGCTATTAGATAGGTTTTGTTCCCTGTGTTGTTAGCATGATGGTGTTAAACTGAGTGTGCAAGGATGGATTTTTGTATTGGGAAGCAAACCACTACCAAGGCAAGTATTTAGACAATGATATGATGTTGATATCCAAGTATTAGAAAGATAAATTGCTTGTCAGTAGAATTCCCTTGTTAAAGTTTAGGGCTTGACACACGTCAGTGATCTTAGGTCTAACGGGAAAAGGTTAGCAAAGTTTGGGGTGAAGGATGTAGTACTGATAGTGGGCACAAAGGACACAGGATTTACAGGCCACAAGGACATTTGGCAGAACTCCCAAGATAAGGAAGAAACTATCAAAGCCAACTTAGCAACTGTGCTGAGATCAGTTCCAACTGGGTAAAAGGTAGTTCCAGCAGGGAGAGAGTCCCCACCACCGTGGTCCACTGACTCAAGAAACCTACCAACTCAAGAGCAGTACTGAGCATGCAGACTAATTAGCATGAGAAGCAAGGGAATCATTTCACCAACAGAAGTTAGAATGAATGAGAGAACTATGTAACTTGTAGTCAGTGAACTGTGATTTCTTTGCCAAAATGTGAAAATGGTGTAAAGCTTTGATGATAGGGGAGCTAGCAGCCTTTTGTGGGTTATCACCTAGCTCCTTGCTTTGCACAAATTAGGATAAAGAAATATTCAGCCTTAAGCTGAAGCATGGGGTTTTCAGATCAGACATTAGAAAAAAATTTTCACCATTAGGGTGGTCAGGCATTGGTATAGGTTACCCGGGGAGGTGGTAGGGTCACCGTCCTTGGAGGTGTTGAAGAGGCATCTTGATCTTGCTCAGTGATATTGTTTAGTGATTTAGGGGTTACAGTGGCAGTGTTGGGTTGACAGTTGGACTTGCTGATCCTAAAGGTTTCTTCCAAACTTGAAGATTCTGTGATTAAATAGATGTACCTCGTCCTGGTGTGTACACTGGCACTGCGCACTGGGCAACAAGCCCACATTTGGGACAGCAATGTGGCATGGGTGGTGACTTCGTTCCTCTTTGTTCCTTAGAATTACTGCTTACCTTGTTCTACTGCTTCACCTTCATTTTTAAGAAGCATGCTTTATGCAGAAATAATATGTGTAATTATGGTCAGATAACTCAGGCATTCAAACACAATTTCAGACATGCTTACCCATTTCCAGAGAGCTGTCATATTTCATTTTGCCTCCAGACAAGTCCAGCACAACTGTTTGACTTAATGAATGGACAGTGGCTGTGTTTCTCCACAGTTAAGAGGCTTCAAGGTCTCACTTGTATTTACAGAGGTCATATAAAAGAATTTTCGAAAGCCTGAAATTTTCTTGGTAGCCAACTGTGAGGAAAGGTCGTAGTGAGTGAAGTAACACCATTCTGGGTGCTAGCAAGCTAGTGGAACATACTGCTTCTTGAGAAGATTGGGCAGTGGAGCAGAGTAGAGCTGGCATGGAAGTGCTCTGTAGATGCAGTTACATTGCAGGCCAGTAATTAAGCTGAAGGAAGCCTCTAAAGAACAGTTTTTCCTTGTATTGGCTCATGGGTAGTTCTATTATACTCTGAGTATTTGTTTGAACTAAGAATGTATTTGCTTTTTTAATGCATTTAACTGTGAGCAATAATTTGTTTTAGGCTTACTCTGTATCGGAAGGGGGCGGAGGGTTGGATTTTCAGCTTTCACCTTGCAACCTTGCTGGCCAAACTGTTTCTCCTTTGTCTGGTAAGGTACCACAGAACTTCTGTGAGCCAGGCAGACTGGGGGGGTCAGGGAGATTTATCCACTGAGCTTGTGCCGAGCATGTCTGTCTACAGGGAGAAGCTGGGAGGTCACATCTTGTCCTCAGCAGCCTTGCAGCATGTGCCAGCCAGAAGACAGATGTGTAGGGTTTGCTACACAATGAGAGCACTGATTGGAAACTTGGGTCCAAAGTGGTCACCTTCCTTACCATGACAGGGTGCATTGTCCTTGCTGGCTGTAAGCAAGGCTGCTGGTAGTAGTTTGAGCTGATGTGTATTTTGCTTCTTGCTTAGGAGCCTAGTTAAAATTATAGAGAAAAGTGAACTCTAAAGAGCTCGGCAAAATAATGAATTATGGATGTTCGGTGAAGCCCCTCATATTTGGCCTTTGGACTGGAATCTCTGCCAGGCATGCTGATTCTCTCAGCTTGGCTGCATTTCTCTGAACTTTATTGTGGATAAAAAACATGTTAGAAATCTGTGAATGATGACCTGAAGTTGAATGTAAAAATGTGTGAGCTCTGAATTTGTTTTTTTCTTTGTAGCTGTAGGCTATATCTTTTGATGAGCTTAAATTACATTCTTTAGGGATGCCCATTCAGTCCCTCTGTTGTCAAGATGCTCTTTTGATTACTTGGAACTGTTGGTAGCCATCTGAAGTTTTTTCTTTTCTCATTAAAATTAATGGCAGATCATCTGTGTGTGTTAAGACAGCTTTGAATATTTAGTCAATGTTTCTGGAGCAAGAAGTAATAGTTTTTTCTAAAGTTAGATGCATAAATGCAATATATTCACTACTGTACTTGAAATATGAAACACTTTGTTTTCTTTGGGTTTGCCTTCCTGCCTTAGTGTTTCTTTACTCTTTTGGGTCTGGTTGTTTGTTTTTTTTTTTTTTGAAACTTGCAATTTGGTTTGTAGAGAAGTACAGTGTTCTCCCCAACAGCTCATTACAGCTACATTTGGAGAGGGATTTCTAGGACAGGAGGCTAATCACAGTGGCATGCTCATGTAAAGGTGGGTAAATGTTCAGCTTTGGGATCTCTCAACAACAACTGCAGTTCCTGTGCTCTCCCTTCTGCTACCCACTCCCACAGGTGATGTGGGGGGAGACCAGGCATGTGTCCAGCTTGGTGCCCACTCTGTCCGTCTCTATGACTCACACCTGTGGACTGGCGTACCCCCTCTAGGTTAGGCCAGCTCTTAGTGAGAGTAATACTTGTACAAAGCAGGAGATGATGTTGAACGTGGTAGGAAACTTGAAGTCCCTTTTTCTTTCCAATAATCAGGGTCAAGTGGCACTGGAGAGACTGGTGCTGGATAATAATTCAATGAGTGTTCAACTGTGTTCTGTTTGACTATAGTCTGTAGTTACCTCAGGTAGATTATTGTGGCATAATACACACAAATGATAAAATATACCATATAAGAAAGTGCGATCTGCACAGAAACTAGAAATCATTATTTTTTTCTCTAGGAGATTGAAATGTGATCTTAGAAAACATAGAGCAAATGTGTATCATTGCTGAATGAGTCCCTCCATAGTTTGTCCCTGATCAGATTCTGTAGAATTACGAACACTCTTGGATAATACTGCTTGTGGTTTAATCACAAATTCCAGTAGAGGATTGTAATAAACAATAACTCTTCCGTGGACACTGAAGCAACCAAAGAACATGAAGACCACAAATCTACTTACGATGTGCTGTACAACGTGGTACAAGTTCCCTGTGTTTTGGCAAGCTGCTTTCCTGTTTTCATCAGACTTCTGTATAAAACAGAAATTGCCATGAGTTGGTATGCTGCAACTTTAACATGAACATCTTGCATGAATCTTAACTCCTGGGGCTGGGGTGGTCACATTTGTTAAATACAGAGGGATGTGGCTCTAGACAGTGTTGGAAAATGAAACAGGAGCACAGTGCAACTCTGACAGTTCTAGCTGTGGAATTGCAACCTTAATTTTTAACTATAAGTTGGTGTTTGAGCTAGATGATTGTTAGAAGTCTTGGAGGCGGTGGTTCGAGAGCCTCCAGCAAAAAGCACTGCCTGTCATCACTGGTCTAGCCAGAGTCTGAAAGCCAGTACCCTGGTAACACATTTGCATGTGTGACTTCTGTTTTCACATGGCAGGCAACACATCGAAGCTGGGGGCTGGTTTGTCTTTTACGCTTGCCGGAACATTGCTAAGCATCTTCTGTCTTAGAGGCATTAACAAATAGAGTGTATCCATAAATAATGAAGGGATTCAAGGTCCAAGCAGCTGTTACATTGCTGTGCTGGGTAGCATTCTAGAAGTCTTTACAGGAGCTTAGACAGCAAGCGTGCATGAAGACCAGAAGTTTGAGATGAGGGTGTTCCAGGTTTGGCTGCTTTCAGATAATGTCTGTTAGGGGAACATATTCTCTAGTGCTGGGATGCAGCACTGCTGTCACGAGTGGCTTGTTGGATCTAGTGTGTGTTGCAGCCTCTGGGGTAGGGACAAGGGTAAGGAGGCAGAGCTCTGGGAGCAAAGTATGCTGCTGGGCAGGAGGGGGAGAAAATGTGGCAGCAAAGCTGAATCAAGCAGGGCTGGAAACCACTGTACTATGCCAAGAGCTAGTGTCATAATGACAGGACTGATGCTGCCACCAACAGCTGTGGACTTTCTGTGGTGTAAATGAGGGTGCTGTTAAAGACAGTGCTAGTCTTTAATAGCTCCAACAAGTGGTGGGTGTAAATGGATGTCTTGTAGAATGACTTGGGTTTTTTGTTTGTTTGGGTTTTTTTTTGTCAGCTGCAGAGACTGTAACTGATGGGATGACGGTGAAATGTTTGTGGGTTGCATATACCTTGCATGGGGTTTTAATTTTTTCTTGTCTGAGAGTAATGTGGAGGCAAATACAAATTCAGGATTTTTTTTTAAGTGTCTCCAGTTAGAAATAGAGGGAAAAAATTTCAAGGAATTTTGATTCTTTATTCAAGATGACATAAGCCTGCAGACATCTTTGCTAGTATTAGTTACTGCATTCATAGTTGGTGATGTTTTATAAATTTATGTAAAGTTCAGTGTGACATATCTTTTTCTTTTCACTTGATTCTTAAAATTGCATACCTGTGTGTTTGTGTCTGAACAAAACCTTACTGGTTAATTGTTTGTTTTGTTTTTATTATTTATAAGGTGGAATATATGTTGGTAAAATTTGACCATGAAAATAAGAAAGTGCACTTGGTACTCTGTGGTGAAGAAGTTCTTCAAACACTGCAAGACAAGGGGGAGAAGGTAAACCCCAAGTGAGTAGATGTTTCCAGTTTCTTTTTTATTTTTCACCCTCCTGTTATGATACTGTGCAAAATTTTGTTAACCTGGCTCAGCATTCAAGTTGGTTATTGGTAAAACTGTAAACCACAGACATAGATATTTTCAGATAAATCTTAGGTTCAGGAAGTGAAAGATTGTGAGCACGCATGCCGGCAGTTCATGCACTTTTTGTATCATGCTTTGAAATAAAGGAGGATGTAACGGTGAGCCCACAGAAGTTGCAGTTTGGGTACTTGTTTTGTCTTGCTCTGATTTCGTGTCTGTGTGTAGGCAGTAGTCTATGTCCCATAAAGTACATGTGTGTGTGCACTCACTCCCATATCTCTTGACTATAGGAGCAAGTGAGGGCTGTATAGGGGAAGCCTGTTGTCTGTAGGAGCACTCTCCCATTTTTGGAAGAGCTAGATGTGTAGATACAAGAATGGCAGGGAAGTTTCTCCCTATCCTCTCCTGTGGAAAAGCTGCAGTGATCTGTATTTACCGGTTCCAGTAAAAACTCCAAGAAACGAGCTTGAGACAGATGCTAAGGCTGACTGCAATTTGGTGTAGGCAAGCCCTGCTTATTGTACTGCACAGCAGCACTATTAGTGCACCTTGCTTTTCACCACTTCCTGGTGATGAGGTACATCGGAAGGTACGTTGTGTTTCAAATATAGGAGATTTTTCTTGCAAGTGGTATTAATTTCTGAAATTCTCACAAATAATTCATCTTTTTTGAAGTTGCAGAAATATTTAAACGTGGCTCTTGTTTCATTATAGTCACCCAACACTCTGGAGACCAGAATATGGAAGTTACATGATTGAAGGGACGCCTGGACAGCCATATGGGGGAACAATGTCTGAATTCAACACCGTGCAAGACAACATGAGGAAAAGACGGCAAGAGGCTGCTTCTGTACTCAAAGAAAATGAGGCTGTTTGCACAGTGACATCATTTCCAAGGTGAGATGGTTGTTGAAGTGTAATGCCATGTTTCCTGTTCTCTTGATACGCTTTTTCTCCTTATTGCATATAGCTGTACTGTTCAATGAAATAGAGAAAAGTATTATTTGATTAAAGTACTTTGGCTTGATGTCCTAGTCATGTTTCCTAAAATTTTTAATGCAACAAGACAAGCAAATAAGCGTCTTTTATATTTTTAGGTTGCTTCTAACCTGTGTTGATTTTGTATTAGGAGAGAATACGGAATATTTGTAACATAAAGTGTTAAGTCTAGAGTAGTCTACCTTCCTGAGTTGATACAGAAAATTATATAGAAAAGGTTTCTCTTTACCTATTTTGCAAACTGTGATTTTTATAAGTAGCAGTTTTGCAAAACATGGCTAACCTGATCTATTTTTAATACTACTTTTTCACTAAAGTATGTGCAAGGTTCTGGTAGTTTGGAATACCTGGACTTAGTACTTCTATTATACAATACTCACTGATTCTAGAAAGGAGAGCATCTATCCTGGGTTAATAATACCTTACAAAGAATAGATTTCATCCTTTTTATTGTTGTAAAGGAGTTCTTGAAGAAATTAAATTTAGGATGAACTTCATTATCTAGGAGAAACTGTATTTTGTGACATTCCTTTCAAATACAATTCTGGGCAGAAATTTATTACATTCGTTCTAACTAGCCTGGTGAGTAAAGTAAATTAATATAGTTACACTTATAACAATAGAAAAGTTGCTCTGCAGTAGAAGAGAAGGAGCTGGCCTCACTGGCTAGTTTCTTGTGTAATACAGAATGCAATTGTCCAAAATTCTTGCTGAGAGGAGGAGCAATACAAAAAAAGCCTTAGCAGCAATGGTGCCAAAATATGACTTAGCAGCAAAGGTGCCAAAATGTCTGCATAATGCCCCATGAACGCTCTTTTAAGAGCACTCTGTTGACAAAATTTACTTTCACTTTATTAGAGTTAAACTAAATGTAATAAGAGTTCATTTAAAGTCCAGTAGTTAAGTAGTTGTCAGTGTATTAGAGAATTGGGTTTTTTTCCCCTGCAACCTTACAAGTATGTTATGTTATTTAATAAGTTTTACATACAAATGTTTTGGACTGGTCTTGTGGGGAATAAAGGGAGAGAAGTTCTTCATTCCTTTGTAGATACAGATAAACACTTTTTCATGACTGTAGGAGCAGTACATTGGACTTCAGTGAAAATCAGTAGATAATAAAATGTAGTTTGTTTATGATTTACAGGTAATTCCAAACATACTTTCATCCCTCAGAGATTGCTGTCCCTGGGCTAGCCTATTTTAGTTTATTATTTCTGCCTTTTGCTCTCTTGCCATTCAAGTCCTTGTTGGTTTGACTGGAGTCTTGCTAACTAACATGTATTTCTGAGGTTGAAGTTCTTTGCCGCATTGTCTCTACAGATAACATGTACATATGTACTACTTTCTGTGTGCATCTGTGCATGTATATGTGTATATAATAAAATCTGTGCATTTGAAAAGGCATAAAAACTTTCTGGAGTACTGACAGGAGAAATATGAAGAAGTAAGCTTATTCAAATTAAAATAACTCAGTTAAAAGTGAACAATTTGAAAATGCTTAAATATTAAAAAGTGCTAGCTTAGATACTAAATGAGCATCCCTAGTTCCTAAATTTGTGAGCCCTCCCTGATGGACCAGAAAGTTGTTTTCTTTCTTGAGAATTGCGGGGGATGCAGTTTACAGTGTAGCACTTAGGTAAGTGATGAAGCTGGGTTTACAAGTTGTAGGACAACTAACTTACACACTGAAACCAGGAAGAAGAACAATATTGAAATACAGGTTGAGCATAAATAATATTCTTGGAAGTGTAAGTGTTTGAGTAGTTTGTAATTTTATCAGCTAACTTTTTTAACTATCCAGATACTAGAGCCTCTCAAGATAACATAATCTTTCACCTTTTTGCTATGCAACATGGAGAAACTAATCTACTACTTTACCTCAACCTTGTCAAATGTTCCTTTGTTTTAGCTGTACTGAAAGTTTATTCTTGTTCCAGGTGACTCTGAAACTTAAAATGGAGTTTCCCAAAGAGGAGAGGTGTATTCTGATTAGCTTGCATATCTCTCAGCATTTTATACCTAATAGCTGCAGTTTTTCTTTGCTTATGACATTCCTCTTGTAGGGCTTTTCAGAGTTCTAGAAGTGTTACAAGACTTAGGATACATGTACCACTTGAAACTATCCAACTCTTGCTTAGGTGTGTCACAGTGACATCTCTCTACTCACTAACTTGCCCTAGTTACTCTGAAATGGACCATGTGCTTCTCACTGTAAGGTGAGACTTTGGGCAATGAAAATAATTCTGTTTAAAGACTAAGCATACCTTTCAACTTGCCCTTGTATTCTTCAGGCCTGTAGCCTTTTACTGCTGACTGTTTTATCAGCATAATACTGTGAAGCCCATCAAAATAAGACTGACTTTACTGAAGAAAAATTCTTACGGAGCTGGTTAAGTATGTATTTTAAGAGGTAGATTGTTAAGAGTAGGGCTGGATAAATTACTTCGGCAATCAACCTGTATCCTCTAGATAAACTTCAAAGCACGGAATGCAGCTGCATGTCAGTATTAATAACAAGCACTAACACACTAAAATGTGTGTGTACCCCACATAGCACTGAAGTTTCCTGCTTCAGCCACTTCATTTCCTGCTTCAGCCATTTTCATTCAGAAAATGTCCATGTTTGCTGTCTAATGATAGACTAGTAGGGTTTCTTTAAAAAGAGGACTGTGTTAACCACTGCAGAAGCTGGTTGTTGGCTGGTTGTCTACTAGTATCCTAATCTCTGATCATCTGACTGTTCTGAAATCACAGTCTGTTTTCATTACATCTTGGATATCATTGTTGTGTTGTATAGGTTAGGGTGTCCTGGATTTACACTGCCAGAATATAAGCCAACACCAGTAGAAGGAGGAGCTTCAAAATCCCTCTTTTTTCCAGATGAAGCCATCAATAAACATCCTAGATTTAGGTAAGATTATTTGGGAAGTTTGGAAAGTTGAATATTTTGTCCGTGTTTAAATATTGTAAACATACCTGCAAATTCTTTACATTACTGGAATAGAGATTAGTTTACCTAGTTGCTGCAGATAATCACAAGGACTTGGACAGAAGTGATTGTAATGACATATATTTTCTTTTCAAAGTGTCTTAAGAAAATAAACTGTTAAGTTCAAGGAACTTTTTATAATAGTTCATGCTATTATGGGGCAAAAAGTGTTGATTTTGCTACAGCAAAATTGTTTCCAGTTTGAAATCCTGTGCCTAAATGATTCCATCACAGTTAATCCAGCTCTTGCTTAGGTGTGTCACAGTGACATCTCTCTACTCACTAACTTGCCCTAGTTACTCTGAAATGGACCATGTGCTTCTCACTGTAAGGTGAGACTTTGGGCAATGAAAATAATTCTGTTTAAAGACTAAGCATACCTTTCAACTTACCCTTGTATTCTTCAGGCCTATAGCCTTTTACTGCTGACTGTTTTATCAGCATAATACTGTGAAGTCCATCAAAATAAGACTGACTTTACTGAAGAAAAATTCTGTATTGTATGTTTTACAGTCTGTCTTAAAATTAGGAGAAAAGCATCCTGAAGGAGAGTGCTCAAAATAAATAGGAAGTTGACATTCTGAAACCCTAAAAATTGCTGAGAAAACAGCTGCAAAAATATTTGCATAAAGATAAAATTTCATATAATTCAAAAAACCTTTTCTTTTGTTGTAGTACACTGACCAGAAACATTCGACACCGAAGAGGAGAGAAGGTTGTGATAAATGTACCAAGTGAGTAAATTCGTCTTATCTTTGTTCTTTTTCAAAGTAGTTGTTTAGTCTCATGCTCTGAGTTACTGAGTGCCTGTATTTTCCACACAGTATTTAAAGATAAGAACACGCCATCACCTTTTATTGAAACGTTTCCTAATGATGATGGAGAAGCAGCAAAGGCAGCTAAGCCAGACTACATATATATGGATGCTATGGGTTTTGGAATGGGAAACTGTTGTCTCCAGGTAAAGTGCCTCTGCTTTCAAGATGTTACTGCACATTGTCTTCTCTAAAGGCTTCCCTTTTTAAGACTTGTCTTATATCTGCTTTCACTTTCTTAATTCAACTGATGCATTGTACATCAGTGTAGCAAAAGGAAAGATAAAAGAACAAATGGTATGTCTAGTATTCTAGTCTTAAAATCCAAGTATATTGGGGTTTTGTGGCCAGGTTATGCTAGCAGAGGAGCTGAAGAGGTAGCTGCTGTGAGAAGGTGCCAGAAGCTTCTCCCATGCCCAACAGAGGCTGGCCAAGGCTGAGCCCACCAGTGATAGTGGTAGCACCTCTGAGATAAACACATTAAGAAGGAGGGGGAAAACTGCACAATGGCACTGCAGGTAAAGACAGGATTGAGAAATACATAAGAGGAGCAGTTCTGCAAGCACCAAAGTCAGTGAAGAAGCAGGGGGAGGAGGTGTTCAAGGTGACAGAGCTGAGATTCTCCTGGAGCCTGCAGTGAAGATTATGGTGAGGCAGGAGGATTGGAGCAGAGATCCACCTGCAGCCCCTGGAGGACCCCACACCAAAGCAGGTGGATGTATGAAGGAGGCAGGACTTGTCACCCCATGGAGTACCCATGCTGGAGCACTCAGTTCCTGAAAGACTGAACCCTGTGGAAGGGACCCACACTGAGCAGTTCATCAAGTGCAGCCTATGGGAAGGGCTGTTGCAGTTTAAACCCAGACAACAAATAAATAAGTACCATGCTCTTGCTCCCTCACGCACACATACACCCCCTTGCCCTGGTGGGATGAGGAGGCAAATCAGAAAAAGGTGAAACTTTTGGGTTGAGATAAAAACAGATAACTCACTGAAATAAAATATAATAATAATGGTAATGAATATTAGAGAGGGGGGAATAAAACTCAAGAAGAAAGCAGTGCTCAGCAGTACAGTTGCTCACAACCTGCTGACAAATGCTCAGTTAGTCCCCAAGCAGCAGTTGGCCCCTCCCAACCAACTCCCCCAGTTTATGTACTGAACATGATGCCACTTGGTATGGGGTATGCCTTTGGCCAGTTCAGGTCCCAGCTGCACTCCCTCCTGGCTACTTGTGCACCTGCTTGCTGGCAGAGCATGGGAAACTGAAAAGTCCTTAATTTAGAGTAAGCCCTGCTCAGCAAGAACTAAAACATCAGTGTATTATCAACATTATTCTCATTTGGAATCCAAAGCACAGCACTGTACCCAGCCACTAGGAACGAAATTAATTATCCCGGCTGATGCCAGGACAAAGACTCCTGTTGGAGCAGTGAACACATTCATTGGAGGACTGTCCCAAGGGAGGGACCCTACACTGAAGCAAGAGTGTGAGGAGTCCTCCCCCTGAGGGAGAAGGAGCAGCAGAGACAATGTGTGATGAACTGACCAGAGCCCTCATTCCTCATTCTCTTGTACTGCTGGGAGGGGAGGAAGTAGAGAATTTGGGAGTGAAGTGGATTTTAAGATTTAGTTTTTATTTCTCATTATTTTACTCTGATTTGACTTGTAATAAATTCAGTTAATTTCCCCAAGTTATGCCTGTTTAGCCTGTATCAGTAACTGGTGAGTGATCTCCACCACACCAAGTTGGGTCAGTGTTGATCTGCTGCAGGGTAGGAAGGCTCTGCAGAGGGACTTGGACAGGCTGGATCAATGGGACAAGGCCAATTGTATGTGATTTAGTGAGACCAAGTGCTGGGTCCTGCACTTCAGCCACCACAAGCCCATGCAGTGCTACAGGCTGGAAAGCTGCCTGGTGGAAACTCCAGGCTGGACCTGGAGGTGCTGGTTGGCAGCAGCTGAACATGAGCCAGTGTGTGCCCAGGTGGCCAAGAAGGCCAATGGCATCCTGGCCTGTATCAGCAATAGTGTGGCCAGCAGGATCAGGGCAGGGATTGTCCCACTGCGCTCAGCACTGGTGAGGCCACACCTCAATTCCCATGTCCAGTTCTGAGTCCCTCACTGCCAGAAAGACACAAAGAGGCTGAAGTGAGTCCAGGGAAGGGCAACAGAACCGGTGAAGGGTCTGGAGCACAAGTCCTGTGAGGAGTAGCTGAGGGAGCTGGGCGTGTTTAGCCTGGAGGAGGCTCAGGGGAGACTTTATTTCTCACTTCAACTGCCTGAAAGGAGGCTGTAGCGAGGTGGGGATTGGCCTCTTCTCTCAGACAGCTAGTGCCAGGACAAGACAAAATGGCTTCAAGCTGCACCAAGAGAGGTTCAGGTTGGACATCAGGAAGAAATTCTGCAGAGAAGGGGTGATTAGATATTGGAATGGGCTGCCCAGGGAGGTGGAGTCACAGTACCTGGAGGTGTTTAAGGAAATACTAGGTGTGCACTCAGTTGTCTAGTTGATAAGGTGGTGTTCAGTCATAGGCTGGTCTCAATGATCTCAGAGGTCTTTTCCAATCTAATTGATTTTGTGATATCTCCCTGGCCTTACCTTGATCCTTGAGCCTTCTGTTACATTTTTCTCTTCCCTGTCCAGCAAAAGAGGGGAGTGATTAAGTGGCTTTGGTGGATATCTGGCATCTAGCCAGGGTCAGTCCAATACACCAGGTTTATTTGCTTGCTTTATGTTTATTTTCTGCTAATATTCAAATGTAGTTGAATGAGTTGCTGAGGGGGTTTCTTGAACTGGTCAAACACAATTGATCAAGCACTTGCTCCTGAAACTCCAACACTTTGCGAGTGTGGATGGTCATCCTCCACTCTGGTCATCTTTCAGGCGTGACCAAAGGACACTGTGGAGGTGGAAACTGAACTGTCTTGTAGGAACAGGAGAGGTTTTTTGGTTACTCAGTTTGAGTGTTTTCCTTCTTCTGCACCCTTAGAATAGCAAAAGCAGGGAGTGGCAAGAGGTTGTGAGAATATTTTTAAAAATAAGTAGCTTTCTGCTTTTGTATAATTTCATTTCATTTACCAACATCATGAACTCCTGTATAAAGTTTCTCATTCTTAAATATTTTTAGCTATGTGCTAAGGAGTTGTCTTCTCACTGCTTGTACCACAAGCCTACCAAATCCATGTGGGTAGTTGTCTTCTCTGACTATGTGCTGGAAGATATTTTTGATTCTTTTTTCTCCCATTTGAACATGCCCATTTTTTAAGGTTTTTAGTAATTTGCCTGAGTTACTCCTGTCTTACAGTATTTTCCTTTGAATCCAGGTGCTGAATATTTAACATGCTTTAATCCTTTCATTTTCTGTTTGCTTTAAATATTTCTCTGATGCTGGGCAATAACACCTTAGGTAATCATGGTGTGTTTGACTCTTGATTAAATGTGCCTGTTGCCACCACAGTCTCGGAAGCAGAGCTAGGAAGAGGCTAGTGTTAACTCTGTATGGGATTAAAGGAAATTCTCCAGGCTCTTCTTGTTTCGTAACAGGGGCAGAAAACCTCATAAAAAGCACTCCCTCTGAGCTTGAGAAACTACAAATGCTGTATAAATAAAAGTTCTTGACAGGTCCTACATATGGTTTCTTGTCACTAGGGCAAATTAGGGTAAATCTGATGAGATAGTAAAATGTACATAATACTGTGGGGTTTTACAAGGTGTTAGTGTGCCATGGTTTGTTTTATACCATCTCTCTTATTTCAGACCAACAAAAGAAACCAAGCCTTATTCAGTCATTGTATAAACTTTAAAAACACTACTAAATTCCTTTTTAAAGGAATACTATTTTATTATTACATTGCTGTTACATACTGTTATGTTTTATTATTACGTTCTGGTAATCAGTGGCCAAATTCAAATTTAATAGTCCTGTTATCATCAAAGGGAGAATGAAAACGAGGCTGACAAGGTGCTTCTGTATCAGCTGATAATTCCTGATAACTGATTAGAAGAAAATCAGGATTGCCCACCTATTTTTGTAAGGTAGTTTGTAGTATATATACTTCCTTTCATGCTTGGGGGATGATCTTGTTGGTTTGGTTTTTGTTCCTTTTTTTTTACTGTACACCAAGCTACAACTTGGTTTGATGTATTTCCAGATGTAAAAATAATGTCCTGATGAGCTTGGGCTGGGATGGCCTGCACTGGCAGTGCCTTGTAGCCCTTCTGGAGAAGACAGCCATGCCCTTTTCCTTTGTAAACCATGGAAACCATGATTTCCATTTCCTGGAAACCATGTTAAATCTCAGATTTAATGTGGTTTGGAATAAACATCAAAGGGAAGGGGAGGCAAATATCACTGTCTGGGGAAAGAGTGTAGGTGTCTTGTCAAGCCACCCCCATGTCAAGGCTGGCTCCCTAGTGTTGAATGTCCAAAATTAGTGATGAGAAATAATACTTAACCGCTTTTCTGCAAGATTAATTAATTATCTTGTCTTTTAACCAACTGGATTTGTGTTTGTTTGCTTGGGGGTTTTTTTATGAAATAAAAAAACAGACAACAAGCCACTTGAAGGATAGACACAGAAGGAGTATTTTCTCCATGGCACAACTGTTTTCTGATTTGGGATGTTTTAATGAATATTGGCTGAAGATTTAAAAAGACAAAACACAAACAAATCCCGTATTTCCCCTATACCACCATCATCAACACTGCCCAAGAAAATCCATCCCCGAGGCACCAGTGAACTCAGGAATTTTGGAGGGATTTGTTGGTTGGGTTTTTTTTTTAAAGCCTTACTTGAGGTGCAGTTTGGGAAGAACATCCATGTTTTGTGGGACTCTCTAATTACTGTCCTTAAAGAGGAAAGCCTGTGTACCACTGGCATTCTTCAGGACAACAAGGAGGGATGTTGATTTAGAGCCGAAGCCTGTTTTATAATGTTATGATAGTGGTACAGGGATTCATTCCCATCTAAGTTTTCCTCTGATCTGCGAATACGTAAACTGCTAAGACAAAGAGGGTTTTCAGACTGATCCCTCTCTGCATTTTTTAAATTCATAAAGTGTTGGTTTGCAAGGTCTAGAGGGTAAGGTCTGCTATTAGAAATGTGTCTTCTTTTTGGTGCTGCTCTGAGTAAATTTCACAAAAATAGTGCAAAGGAGTTACGTATTCCAGTGGCCTATCTGTGGCAGGGCTTCCAAAGCATTAATGCCTTCTGCAAATAATATTTCTTTTCTATTTTTTTTGCTAGGTTCTGGCCTCTAATAGAAAAGGCTGGACTTTTTTTTTTCTTAAATGAAAGTTACAGTAGACACACAGGTATTCTTTTTTTCCCTCGGTTTTTCAGGATCAAAGGCATCTTGAAATGTTCTTTAAAACAGGATTAGCGTCACATAAAACAAATGTTAAATCTACAATAGAGTCTGACTGTTGTTCTAAGTAAGTAGGTTCCTGGCTTATTTCCTGAAGGTGCATTACTCACCCATGTATATTCTAGATGTTAACTCAGTTTTCTTTGATTCTGGCAAGTGTTTGTATATTCATCCTCACCATGGAAGTGTTATGGTCTGAAATCTTTTAATGAACATGGAAATGGCATGGAAAGAAGCTTGTAATATAAATGCTACTGATAGGTAGGGCAGAAATGTGTCGAAGACTTAGGGGGAAATCTCACAAAAAAAACCTCACATAAAACTAACCAACTAAAAAATCCTAAAATTTTTAGTATATAAATGATTTTATTATATACTTGATTTTAAATCTAGGAAGACTGTGCTTGTTATATGATTGTAGAAATTGTGATAGCAGTTGTACATCTTCCTACAGGTAACATTTCAGGCTTGCAGCATTTCTGAAGCAAGGTATCTCTATGATCAACTAGCTACGATTTGTCCCATTGTGGTAAGTAATGAACATCTGTCAGATGAGCTCTTCCTTAGTGGCAAAATCCACTATATGTAAAAAAAATAATACCCAAATTACGAGCTCACAAATTGGGTACTGTGGGATAAGACTCTTTCTGGGTTGCCACATGAGTCGTGTTAACTATCTAATGTGCAAATGACACCACAAAACCAATATCTCTTCCTTCTTGGCTCTTGTGTCTATTTCTTCTCCTCTGCTCTCATTTCCACATGCATGAGACTCTTATTGAATAGTTTTAGAAACCGATTTGGGCAGTTTTTCATGAGAACAAGGCAAACTTTCTCCTTAAAACAAATCTTAATTTTTCAATTCTGGTCTGGTGTTACAGAGGATTTCAGCTTAAGTTGTTTAAATCTGTCCCTTTTATAAACATGTTGTCATAAACAGCTGCTTATAACAGGAGTTATGAAAATAAAGTATCTGTCTGATCTGGATGATGAGTAGATCCTGCCCTGAGTAAGGTATGTTCCAACTGTGTTACTAAGGTGCTTGTCCAAACAGAAATAAAATAAAATGATTGCCAGGTGAACTTTGGAAGTGCGCGAGCAGAATACTTGCTGATTTGTCTCAAAAGTGCTTCTGCCAGTATCATTTTTGACTGCCTTAAATGCTGATCTGTAGAGGTAAAACATTTGAAGAGTGTCAGATGCCACTTCAGGAATGCTATCCCTTCACCCAGCCATTTTTTAGAGGTAGCAGTTGAGATATTTCTGGTTATACAGGCTTTGGCTGTACATTAAACTGAAGTATATATACTTCAGTTCCTTCTGGATCAGCATGTTCCCTTTCCAGTGGAATTGTGTTTTGCTTTTGGTTCCTTGGCCTGTCCTTTGTTTTTATACCAGGCTGTTTCATTTTAGATGGCGTTGAGTGCTGCATCTCCATTCTACAGAGGCTACGTGTCTGACATTGACTGTCGCTGGGGAGTGATCTCTGCTTCCGTGGATGATCGAACGCGGGAGGAGAGAGGCCTAGAGGTAAGGCATGTTATGTAGTAGCTGTCTGGGTTTTTTCAGGCAAAAGAGTTAAATCTCCTTTAGGATCAAATTCTGCTTGCACTCATCAGAATCCCTGATGAGGGAATGTGATGGTCTTTGTGGTAAATACAGGAGATGGTGTAAACACTTACCTTGGTTGGACAGTTTGTGTTAACAAATACATATTTTTAATTAGGTATGGAATCCTAGTCTTCCACAGCTGGCTGAAAAGGGCTCCCTGTGATGAAACTTTCTAATTCATGCTTGAGCCCAAAAGGCAAAAATTACACTAGATTAAATAGCAGTTGCTGCTGAGTAGTATAAACTAGAACTATATCAAGAGAGCCAGGTGTCAGAACTTGAAGAGTTTCTTCTCTAAGCAGGAATTTCTATTCAAGGCACTTAGAAAATTACATAAAATAAATAATTTTTTAAATTTACCTGAAATATATCTTGAACTACCTATTTTAAGGGCATCTCTAACAGTATACACATAGTGAAACTGTTGGTATGTGTTCGCTGCTTCCAGGTGCTTGGGGTAATGGTGTATTATATCAGGAAAACATTTCTACTGGTAGAGAATTCTGCTCAATGTGTGACGACTGATTTTTTTTGCTCAGATATATACGTCTGCAAACAAAATAGTCATAATTCCAGAATCACTTTATATTAAGCCTATTTAAGACTCGTACTTTTAATAATTTTAATTGAGGCTATAGGGCTTTTTAAATAGGATAATAATTCTCAACGTAAGTGTCATTAGTGAGCAAAACTTAGGTAACATTGTTAACAAGCTGTTAAAATATTGTATTCTTAAATTATATAGCCACTGAAGAACAACCATTATAGAATCAGTAAATCCAGATATGATTCCATAGACAGTTATCTATCTGAATGTGGTGAGAAATACAATGACATTGATTTGACAATAGACAAAGATATCTACGAACACCTAATAAAGGAAGGTAAGTGTTTGCTTCATTATGAGCAGGTTAAGAATTATGTTTGCAGTGTGTGGGGATATTTTATGTTTTTGTTCTTGTTTGTTACAAACATTGTGCAGCCCTTAGAGTGACTCCTATTCAGGAAATATCTATGTAGAGTGGTTTTGAGAGATTTTAAAATGGATTCATTTGTAACAGAAACTGTCCCTAATGCATCAAACTGAGTTTCTCAAGCTAGAATTAATGTTTTATTTTTATGGAGAGAGCTGAACTGCTTTAGGAAACATGGCAAAGAATGCATCAGAAAACAGGAAGAATGGCAGCTGCACCAATATTCAGCTGTCATTTCCAAACAAGAACCTGTTTGTTTTTGGGGTTTTTTCTGTTTTTAATCATTTCCTTCCTTCCCGAAGTCATCGCTTTAACAGGATGTGGTGGGTTGAGGTAGCATTGCAGTGTTAGATATTTTCAGTCTTGTAAAAAAAAATAATTTCTTAGAGTCTTTTGATATATGTGAATTGTTTGTTTGAATTTTCATTTTGTAGGTATTGACCACCTTTTGGCACAGCATATTGCACACTTGTTCATTCGAGACCCATTGACTTTGTTTGAGGAGAAAATACATCTAGATGATGCAAATGAATCCGACCATTTTGAGGTTACGTCTGATTTAGAGGAATTTAATAAATATATATATAATTGTTTTTATAATACTTCTTAATTAGAAGATGGTGCTATTAGCTAAGAATTTTTTCATTAATTTTTTACTTCAACTAGTTTTTTAGCATATGACTTTGCAGTTATGAGCACATTTATTTATTTTTTTTATCTTTTATTTAGAAGGTGATGGCTTATACTTTAAACCAAATAAAATATGAAGAGCCAAAATTATAGCTATATATATAAATGTTATGTGGAACTGTCAATTTTTAAGGCTTCCTAAAAACTGGTTTGTATTTTATTTATGTAGAAATCTCTCTTTTACAGCTTTATAAGGTAACAGCTGTGGTAATATTAGGCCTTTTTAGTTCAGGATGTATCAGCCCCTCATGAAAAAATAAAGTCAGCTGCATGCCAGTCCCTTAGTGTCTTGTACTTAATACTCAACCAAAATAGCATGAGAAAGTACAACATATTTGCTCCTAGGACAAGTGGTTGTACTGTGGGCTTTAGAAAGTTACAGCACTTACTTCTCTAACCTGAAATGCTGTTCCATGGAAAACACTAGGACTCTAGTTATCTGCTTATTTTTCTTTGATTGTATTATAGAATGATGTGTATCTTGATGGTGACAGATTATTTCATGTGCTTTGCAGAATATTCAGTCTACAAACTGGCAAACAATGAGATTTAAGCCACCACCTCCAAATTCAGATATTGGATGGAGAGTGGAATTCAGACCTATGGAGGTAAGGAAGATATCAGTATGTACAAGAGTACATTTCCTTTTAAGTGGAAAAGTACCAGGCATTCTGCCATCCAGGATCAAACTCCTATTACTTGTGTTGTGTTTTCTCCCCTTTGATTTGCTAGATGCTAGTAAAGTGGACAGCAGTATTTAATCAGACATGGACTGTGGGAATGTAACTGACAGGAGAATCCACTGCAGTACATCAACGCATGCTAATGGATTTGGGGTGATGGGGAAAGGAATTAGGCTTGTATTAAAGCAGCAGTAAACAAAGCCCCATTTAGCTTCTAGAGACCGTTTTTCTCCAGTACATTTCCTGGTACTGAACAATTCCACTGTCACAGTTTTGTTTTTTTCACAAGTGCTTTTATTCTATAGCTGTCTGTTTCTAAGCTCTCTGAATTTAATCCTTTTAGAGTGGAAATTTAAAAGCTACTATACTTCTGTAATGAGATGGAGAGCCTGAAGGTGCAGGTTATTAGATACACAAGTGTGCTTTGTATCGAATTGCAGGGTTGAGTTCGTTGAAGCGTGTGTACGCATTGTGCACTGGAAATCGCTGCTGGTGATTCGCGTGTGTGTCACCCCTCGGCGAGCACAGCATGTGTGAGCACAAGCACCAACATGAACATCTGAGTCACACTGTTCCACACTGTCCTTGCTGCTTGACTACTGCAGGAGTGTGTTCCCACTAAAGTAATTGAATCTCTAATCCTTTCATGTCTAGGTCCAGTTAACAGACTTTGAAAACTCTGCGTATGTTGTGTTTGTGGTATTGCTAACCAGAGTGATTCTGTCATATAAACTGGATTTTCTCATTCCTTTGTCCAAG
Source organism: Drymodes brunneopygia (assembly GCA_013400955.1). Lineage (NCBI taxonomy): Eukaryota > Metazoa > Chordata > Aves > Passeriformes > Petroicidae > Drymodes > Drymodes brunneopygia. Next base: position 640,943 of record VZTZ01039314.1, read on the forward strand.
GTAGGTGTGAAAGATCAGATCTATTAGAGCTAAATGTAGTGGATTTGTATCAAGTCTGATTTTTATCCCCTGCAAGCTAGGAAATAATATTTATGCACTTACAGAATAGTCATTTTTATCTTTCAGTCAGTTTTCATCTGTACCAGTACTTTGGATCAATTTAAACTCTACAATATTAAACAAATATTTTACTGCTGGCTTGTGGAATTAAATGTAGACAAATACTGTAGAAATTTCTGTGATGCCTAGCAGTGTCTAGTTGCTGCAGGAACATTGAGAAATACCTTTGTCACATGGCTGTTTTGAGGCTGGGAAAGGGTATGTTTCCCCCATTTTACATGCAGGGGGAAAATAACCTGTGGAGGTCACAATAAAAACTTTAGACTTATCTTAACATTAATATTGCCTGTCTCATGCTCTTGTTCTGTGTTTTGTTTGTATCTGGTGGGGAGGGAAAGGAGGAGTTCAGCATGCTTAGTGGTACCCAGTGTTTGAGTGGAAACAAATACTGCTTATTCTGGTCACAACTGTGACTTGTCTTTAGGCAGACCAGCCATGCAAAATGTACTTTTTCCTTAATCTTGCCCTCACAACTGCTGAACTGTTTTGTGTGAAACTGTCCTTGCGTGTCCTCTTTCTGAGGCACTTGACCAAAGAAAGTCTTTTTAGATGGATATTCCTGGAATGTTGTAGGTAACTTTAAAACAGATTTTGTTGGGCAGAAGGCTTTTGCCACTACTATGCTGGAAAATCCAGCATAACCGTAGTATCCTGTGGCTTTTCACAGAGTTTTTTAATTAAAAAGGAGAAAAATACTGAATTTATAAATTTACAGTAATCATACCATACATTTGGTGTGACTTCTAAAAGGAGATGTCAGGGAGTTCAGACTTTATAAATAATACAGCAATTCAGCACTTAGATTACATAATTACATTGTTATTTGAGTGTCTCAAAAGCATAAAATTTTTAACTACCAGTTAAGAGTGAGTAAGAGATCAGGTGCTGAAAGAGCCTGAACAGAATTGTAGGGCTAGGGGGCTTAAAATTGCTTGAGCTTGCCAAGCAATTTGGCAGGTAATGCAACACAGAATTGCACAACCATTGGTAAGCCTGCCTCTTTCAAGTAGAATAATAGGGGGTTATGGGGCTAATCTCGCACTAATCTTGGCTGTCTGATTGAATGCGGTTGAACGCTCGTCAGCTGGGACTCGAGTTCTTTCAAACTTTGAAAACAGCCTGTTGTGTAAATAGGTTTCATAATATAAAATTAATCAAAAACAAAGCTTTGCAAGGTAAGAAGTAATGAAGATTTTGCACAGCCTTTAATTAAAGGGCAGACAAAGAATTCAGCAAATGATACCTCTTTTTCTGAAGGCAGTATGGTAAAGCTAATATCCAAAAGCTATATGATATTAATTCCCTGCGAACACACCAACCAAAGAACTTGGACAAAATCTTCCATCCAGAAAGACAGAGCAATGCTTATGTTTGTTATGTTTGCAGAGCATATTTGTTTGGAGGACTTCTGAGAAGCCTGAAATTTAGAACTTCTTTGCTAACAATCTAAGTTTAAATAGATGTTTGGGAATGGAATAGATACAACTCCCATACAAAGTTACTTGAATGCTGTTTCTAAAAGTTTGTTTAATACAGTGATAATTCTTCTAAAGACAGTGATGATTTTGTTAATAAAAGCAGCAAATCATGGCTAGGGAAATTAAAATTTTCTTCTTCCGTACTTATTTGAATTGCATCTAAATATGCAAAGAAGTCTGCCAGAAGGGATACAACCTCTTAATCGTAACTGTTCCTGTGTTTTCATCCAAACTTAAATTAGCATAGCATGTTCTAACATGATACCATTACCTATTCTGCTGGAGACCCAGTTTCATAAAATGTCATCTATTCATGGATTTGTCCTGGACACTGAAGAATGAAATAAAACTTAGCTTCACAGCTTGGCCTTGTGTGATGAAATAGTAAGAAATAGAGTAGATGTTTAAACCTATGAAACCCAAATGTTACAGTTTGGTAGAATCTTACTTTTCTAAAATGTCACAGATCTCTGCAATACTTTTTTTGCCAGGTGGATGAAAACATGAAGGTGGCCCAGAAAAGAGACGCTGTCCGACAGGGAATGTTTTACTTCAGAAAAGACATATGCAAAGGTATCACATCAAGTAATCTGACTAACAGTGTTGTGGATGTTTAGTGCATGTATTGCCTTTTAACCATTTTTTCCTTTCCTTTGTCACACATGAAGGTGGAAATGCTGTTCTGGATGGATGTGGCTCTGCACAGAATGGGACAGGCACCGACACAGAAGAGTACACCCTAATGAGCATTGATACAATTATCAATGGGAAGGTGATAGCCTCTTCTACCTGGAACACATTCTATTTTACCCTCCCAGAAACCAGACTGAGCATGCTTTATGTTGATTCTCTTCTCTTACACAGGAAGGAGTCTTTCCTGGTTTGATCCCAATTTTGAATTCCTATCTTGAAAACATGGAAGTGGATGTGGACACAAGATGCACCATCCTAAACTATCTGAAGCTAATAAAAAAGAGAGCCTCTGGTATGTTTGACATTTTTGGACATTGTGTTTCTTGGCATTTTTTTACTGTCAGTTGGATCAGACTGATGGCAGCTGTGGATGTCTCCTTAGCTATTGAATCATTAGAACAAAGCGCTGGAGTGTGTTCTCTGGCTTAAATCTTGTCCTGTCTGTTTTTTATTTTTAACGTTTAGTGATCCATTTTAGAACTTAAATTAGGAGTAACTGATAGAGTAACAATCATGGTTTAGAGGGTAGTAGATACCCAGTCCTCGATTTTGCTTTTCAGTACCGTTTACTGCTGCTTTTGCCACTGTTTTGTCCATTTTGTAGTAGTTTAAACACACACTGGTCCACTTTGCCCTGTCACTTGTGTGTTGTAAGAGTATTCGAGGCTGGGTCTGATAGCTTGCCTGGTATTACTGGTGTGACTCCAAAGCTTGCTGCTCCAAAGCATTCATAGATTTAAATGCAGGTCTGCTAGAACATGGGACCTAGACTTCAGCTCACTGATAAGAAAGTCCTTCTGTAAGCGGCAGAGCAGGCTCTTCCACTGTCTTTGCCATGTTGCAATGTTTTTCAAGAAAGGGGATAATGACTGTTTATGTTTCTTCTTAAAATGTAGCAGTATAATGAGTAAAAGATGCTGGCTAAACTTAATTGAGAATTGTGCTTAGCTCAGTCTGCAGCAGCTTTTCAACTTTTTCTGTGTAAATCCCCTGTATAACTGCACTGATGTAAATTTAGCTAGATGGTTAATTTTAGCCTCATAAATCATGAAATTTTTTTCTCTTCCCCCAACCCAGTTTTAAACTAAAGTGTTGCATTCCTTTTTAATTCTTGAAAATTGCTGAAGAAGCTTCTAGGTAAAGACCTTTCTAAAGCTGAGGTGGAAATCAGATTTTGTCTTGCCTGGTAATTCGCTACTTTAGCAGTTCTTCAGAATGGTAACATGTTTTTAAATATTCCCACGTGTGTTGTTTTTTCTTCCCTTCAGAGAAATGCTGTTGAAAAAACAAGGAATGCATACGTCTAGCAGAGTCTTTTTCTAAGATCTAGTGACCTGGGTCCAACCCCAGCTGCAGGTGTTCCCCACCAAAGAAAAACTTTGCTACCTGGTGCAAAGTTGCAGTCATTGCAAAAGTCAGCTCCTGTATTTACACGGACCTAAAAGCTATGAGAGTGAGGTAGATAAGAGTCTAGGGTTTATAGTTCAGCTCTTATGAACTGAAATGACTTTTAAATGAGGCTTCTTAAGAGCTAGAATTCACAGAATAAAAAAGCGTTAGGTATTGTATTACTGTACCATGGTGTTTCTCAGTTGTGAGCTTTGGATTATTCCAGTTTACTCTTGATCTTAAATCAAATGTTCCTGATCTGCAGCCTGTTCAGTATGAGTCATATCCACAAAGAGTAGCTGTTTTTCAGATTTCTCAAATGGTGAACACAGCACTCATGAGTTAAGACCACTGACAAACCTTAGCTGCTGTGACTGTAACCTTGCTCCAGAATAACTCATTTGAGCTTCAGTCACATCCTCTCCTGCAGCACAGCAAGTATTACCCTCCTGGTCTCTGTATGGCTGGTGCGTGACCACCACCACTCAGTGAGACTACAGATTTGCTAGGCAGGCAGCAGCTGCTGACCACCACCAAACACTAATGAAAGCAGTACTGAGGTAGCAGCATTAAGTGCTCCTTGTCCTGGTGTGCTCTCCTGGCTGCCTTCAGTGCAGTAATCAACAGAGCTTGATGAGCATTCACAGATGAGATTTCCATGATCTTTGCCTTACCTTTCTTAAAGCAGTTACACTTTTGGTCCCCCTGAAGTCATACATTAAGAAATGACACAGTTCTATTATATGCTTTTTGAAAAAATTAATTCTGTAGTTTTTCATGTTTAAATGCTCTACACAGTTATTCCATGATACGCCTTCTAGTTCCTGTGTTGTAGGATCGTGTTTATCTGCTCCCTTGTCATCAGCACTGATAGTTGTGCGACTTCTCCAGTATATTGTTGCTCCTGAACTTACAATTCGCTTTGTCTTGCCTCTCGTTGCCTGGAAGGTGTCTCACACCTTTTGTCGGTCAGTGGTTCCATACCCGAGCTGCAGGCTGGCTCGCAGTGAAGGTGTGCAGGCACAGCGGGGCACGGCTGGCAGTGCCGGGGCTGCCTGGCCACTAGGTGTCCGTGTTGGTGTGCGCCGGGCGCTCCCGGCTCCTCCGCACCGACACCTGCACAGCCTGCACTTCAAACGTGCCTCTTCTTAGGCTTCGCTCCACTTGTCTCCTGACTCCACTGACTTTCTTGCTTTCCCCTGCTTCTCGTTGGTGTCAAAGTTTTCATGTTGAGTTTTCAGTGCCTTCAGCAAATAAAGCCTCTTGGGTAATTTTTTTTCTGCCCTCTTATGTAGAGGTGTAAATTCTGGCCTCATTCATTTAAAACATTACTTCTGGTTTTTGAAGCTCGTTTTGATTTCTAGTAACCTTTTTTATTCTGCTTTTCTTTCTGATACTTTCTGCAATTTTTCTGATTTGTCTTCATGTACATCTGTTCAAAACCACTGCAAGGATATTTTTAAATAGTGTTGGATTCTTTTTACTTTTTATTTGTGTGTTCCATCATGCTTTCTCTAACTTGATTCCTCTTGCTTTTTATAATATTATTAAACCAAGACCTCTGTAGGAGAAGCACTTGACTCTTTCTACTCTCACAATGAAGCTTATGTTCTGGTAGCTAGCCATGAAAGTTTTTCTAGACTCCTTGAGCATTCCATTAGCCCATCTTAATGTCTTACTGTCACAGTTACCTTAAACTTGTTGTAGTTAAGGTTTGCTTGCTCGTGCTGCATTCAGGAGTAAGATTTCAGCAGCCTGGACACTGGTGTCTAGTCAGCCCCCAGCTGCTACTTCATGGGGATACCAGTCTGCTGCAAGTGGTGTGTGTCATTCAGTGACCTTGTATAGAGATGCTGGGGACCCTTTGGTACCTGCTGACCAACCCAAGAACTGTGTAGTGAAGCAGAGGCACTGTGTACAAACCAGAAGTTGGTATAATTTGGAACCAGCCTATTTTTGCTAGAGTAGCTGCCAAAGGGAGAAAGAATAGTAAGCCGAGGTTGACAGATCAAAACTAGTAGCTCAGTTCAAACTTATTTTATATAAATGTAGTGGTGCAGAGGTGTCTGTTGATTCATCTCAGTTAAATTCTCTGTTAAATGAAGTGTTTAAGACCTTTTGCTGTACAATCTGTTGGTAGCACCTGTCTCAGTTGCTACTTCTCTCTGCATTATGTCATTGGAACATAAGAAAGTTGGAAAATTGCACCAGATAAGTGATTTTTAGATCATTAGGGATATGTCAGCTTAATTGTGCCTGCAGTTTAGCCTTATTTGAAAACCAAAAAGTATAGGAATATGTTTCTCATGAAAGCATGGGCTACTCATTATTTGTGTATATAGTGCACAGAACTCTAGGTATTGTACTGCTAACTTAGATGTATAAACTATGAAATTTAACTTCTTCTTGCCCACAGGAGAATTAATGACAGTTGCTCGATGGATGAGGGAATTCATTGCACAGCATCCAGACTACAAGCAAGACAGTGTGATAACTGATGAAATTAATTACAGCCTTATGTGGAAATGCAACCAAATTGCACAAGGCCAGGCAGAGTGTCCTGAACTATTGGGGGTAGGATTTAATAAGAAACAAAGTGGAAATAAAACTGACTCTTTGTAATGAATGAATGAATGAATGCTTCTTACATAATAAAATGTTTAAGCCTTTTAGCAAAGCACTAGCAAAGATACTGTGAATCTGGTACAGTTTCATGGTGTGAAGACCAAAACAGGGATACTGCACTATAAAATGGGCCAATCTGCCTAAATATTCATTTAAGGCATCCTAAAATAGGCATATTCTTATTGTTAAGGTTTATACAATATACATGTAAATAGTAAAATATTTTTATGATTAACATCAATGTATTTTAATAACATTGTAACTAAAGTTATTGTGAATTAGCTTGTAACTTTTTTATGCTTAATATAGAAAGAAAAATTGTCATGAACAGCTTTGTAAATGTAATGGTACTTGTATATTACATGCATTCCAGTTACTGAATGTTTACTGTAATTTTTTTAACCTGGAATGTGCTAAGTAATTTACCTTATTGTGTAAGAAAAAAAATCCTACTGGATCTACCTGAATCACAGATACTTCTTCCTTGCATTTGGGTTTTGAAAGTATGTAAGAACAGACAAATACATGTGCATCCAAGTTGTTAACCTTACAGCAGTTTCTCAGTTGCCACAAGACCTGCATCCGCTTGTAAACTTTAAAACTCAGAGGAACAGATCTATCTTTATTCAAATAATGCAAGTCAGCCTGCCTGCAGATGCACAGTCATATTCTTCCTCTCTGAAATAAGCTGTATGCTGTCTCAGTTCAGAAATCTGCCCAATGATTTCACAAAAAGGTAGTAACAGGAGATGTGTGGAAAGAGAGGAGGAAATGAGAGCTGGACCTACAGCTCTCTTCACAAAGGAACCAGAGACACCTGCTCTGGACTTCAGCCTGCTTGACTGCTCTTCTCCCACATTGCTGCTGTTCCTATAGTCAACAATGACTGCAGCACAAAACAAAACTTCTGTCGTTCTTCCTGAAGGTTGAGTTTCTCATTTTGTCGTTTTGTTAATGATAAATATTTTTGTCAGCATGTTAATTTCCTGTAAGGTAATTTATGTAGGTGGCTGGCGTTACCTACATAGCTGTAGTTATGGACAACTTAATCCCCTCTAGAAAGCAGTTTAAAGAGAAATTTTGGAATGCACTAATCCTTTGAATTGGAAGCTGGTGCTGAGAGTGACTGTAAAGTATTTAAATTCAGCCATTGCATCTGTAAATAAAGCAAACTTAAGGGGCCTTTTTGATTTAGCTTCTTAACTGATTTCTAGAAGTGAATTTGCATTAGGGGTAGAAGATGCAAAGCTTAATGCAAGCATATATAAATACCTAAGATGTAATGATTTTTTAAAAAGAACTAATGGAGAAACTGCAGTGAGAGGTGCACTAAGAAGAAGCTTTTATGTACCGAATTACACTTTGTTCTGTGTCTACAGGTGTGCTTTAGAGAATAAAAAGAATGCTCTTTTTCTGCAGTGGTGAATTTGTTTTAATTAAGATGTAGGCATATGCTAATTTAGTTTCTGTAATAAGGAAATAAAAATAAAATTTGCAGTATGTGTTGGTCACTTGCATGACTTGAACCTACATTTTTAGATTCAAAAAAGGAGGAGTTGCATACCTGGCAAGTACAACTCACCCAGACTCACTTTGTTCACACCGAAGCTTCTCAGGACTCACACAAATGGGCTGCCACTCCTACAGCAAAGTCCTTGCTATTGTCAAGGTAGCATCTGTCTGATTGCACAGCATAAGCTGCTATGCTTTGAAGACCCCTAAAAATAGTTGGAATGCTTTTCTGCTGGTAGGCATCACTGCATCAATACATGTCCTTATTCTCTTTCAGTTGACATTGAATCACCCTTCTGTCTATGTGTCCTTTTAAGTAAGAAGACATTTTGTTATGATGCCCTAGAAGTTGCATCTGGAAGTTTCCTGTCTGACTTTTTGTGTGTATGTTTCCAGAAGGGAGGAGTGAGATCAAACACAGAGCTGCTGCTGGTTTTTGAGACATGCATGGTTGCAGTGTCTAAGCATCTTACATTCACTAGATGAAGAATTGAGATATGGGATCCAGCCTGTTCTTTACAGGGTGATGAAGGCTCTCACAGCACAGACCAGAGTTGCTGCAGGGAGAAGGGGCAAGCTTTGCCACTATCTTTGAATGCAAATTTAGAGGTGGCTCTGTTCTATCTGTGCCCGTAGAGGGCACAGAGGTAGAGAAGCAAACCCTAGTCCAAGCCTCAAGCCCTAGCTGACCTTTTGCAGAGCACGAGAAACTCCTTTGGGCTATGCATTCAGGACTTTCGGGTCTGCAGTCATGAAGTGCTTCCATGGAAAAAATGACCTTTCCAACAATCATGTGAGCAAAGCGAAGGGAAGAAGTATCAGGCACCTGAGGTGAAATGTGCTTGATTCCTTGCCCAAAGACTTTTAACTGTTTCAGTTGTGGCTTTCAGTGATCATTGTGTTGGCCCCAGTTCAGCTCCAGTAATAGGCTTCATGCCTTCCGCTCAGTTTTCAGCCAGGAGATCCCATCGTGATCTCCAGAGGTCTTGATGCTATGAACTCTGATGCCAGCTTACTCGAGTCAGACGACTTATGTTCATGTGTTTTTGTTCCTGGATTGCTATAGCCATGCTTTTATCATGGCCTGCATCCTTAAAATGTGTCTTCTCTTGTGTGTGTGCAGAGCTCTGCAAGCAGCTTGCCTTTCTGGGAGTGCTGCAAACCTGCTCCAGCCTGGGTTCCTCTCTCCACAGGGCCACAGGTCCTGCCAGGAGTCTGTGCCAGTGGATTTCCCACAGGATCCCAGCCTCCTTTGGGCATCCATATGCTTTGCTGGGGGTCTTCTAGGAGCTGCAGGTGGATCTCTGCATCCCCATGGGCAGCAGGGGCACAGCTGCCTCACCATGGACTGCAGGGCAATCTCAGCTCATGTCACCTGGAACACCACCTCCCCCTCCTTTTTCTCTGACCTTGGTGTCTGCAGAGTTGTTTCTTACACATATTCTCACTCCCCTCACACCCAGCTGAGTGCTCTTGTGCAGTTTTTTCCCTTTTTCTTAAATACTGTATCTCAGAAGCACTACCACTGTTGATATGGGCTCAGGCTGGGCCAGCAGCAGGTCCCATCTTGGAGCCATCTGTCATTGACTCTGTTGCACATGGGGGAAGCTTCCAGCAGCTTCTCACAGAAGCCACCCCTATGGCCTGCCCAAACCTGGCCATGCAAACTCAATACAGTGTTCCCTGGAACAAGATTCCCTTAGAAATGGGAAACTCCTTGTAAGATTCTCCTAGACAGGAGAAGTCAGGAAGGCTTTGCAAGCTACAGCACTTCCTGCCCATTCCCTCTCAGATATGAGTCACCCTCTACAGCAGTGGCAGCAGGAAATGCAAGTTTCTGCAGCTTGTGTAGCATTGCATCTCCCTTTGAACAAAGCAATATCTTTCCTGAAGAAAAGTGTAACTGTAAATGCTGGCTATGACTTGAACAACTGGGCAAGATACTGTGGCTTATGTTAAGCAAGAAATGGCTGTTAACTCTTTTCTCAGTCTTCGAAAACAATGTTAATTTAGCCATTGAATTTAGTTATGTATCTCAAAGTTACTCCAAAGTTATACCCCTGTTACATGACACAAAGGGAAAATTAAAATCATGCTGGCAGTGAAAAGGTAAAAAGTAAATTTTCCTTCACTTCCCAGTGAAGGAAAGTTAAGGGAATACCCAGAGCCACATTGTGCTCAAAGAAAAAGTGTTGGTGCATGATAGCTCCTCATCATTGACTTCCGAGAGTTTGTGTTCTGGCCAGAAAAATGCTAGTTTATAAAATATTTAAGCAACAACAATTGTTCTTACTCTGGAAAAAGTCCAAGCTCCTATTAAATGCAATTAGATGAAAAGTCAGCAGATTTTTATCTGATGGTACAGGATGATGGTACAGATTTTGCTGAAAGATGTTAAGGAGTGCCTTACCATCAGTGCCTTGACTACAGCCCATCTGTGTGGCAGTAAGAAGTTGCTTGCTGTGTGTTGCTTTGGCAGGTCATGTTCAGAAGAGGTGTTTGGGGGCAGGGAGGAGGAAAGAATGAAGGAGAGAAGCCTATTACCATCCTGAGAGGTTCCATTTTCTCCCTACTCTTTGATTTGTGCTGGGGAAGTATCTGTGCCAAGATGACCTCAAGTTCTCCAGCATTTTTCAGTTAGGTTTCTTCTTTCCCTTCAACCATTTTCTAGCTTGGACTATATTCCTTCCTGTCTGTTCCCATCCGTGCATGCACAGGCAGAGCTGGACATCTAATTCTTGCCAGCTTACTCACAACATGGGCATTCAGAGGCCAAGAACTTGGAGTGTTTTTCTTGGCACCATAAGGGACTGGGACTCCTTGCCCAGAGACCATCACACAGCTGCCTAATGAAAAACAGGAAAGCCTTCCAGCAAAAAAAATACCTCTCTGCTGAGGGGAAGCAAGGCCTGGCATCACCCACATTTCCTACCTTTCATCCCACTCTGCAGCGTTCCTGTGCGTTGTTCATCCCACTGGCATCAGCTACAGGCATCTGATTTTAAAGAGCAGTAGGACAGAGGATGGCATGGGATGTTAGTGGAGGCAGGCCAAGCTGGCAGGCAGTTCTCCAGACCCCCCAGACAGTGGAGACCAGGAGATGTGGCTGTTGTACTCTGTCTCAGACACAAACTGGACCACTAAGAACAACCCATTTCTCCTGTAATTTCTCACCCGGCAGGGTGAACCAGAACAATGCAATATAAACTCCGATGTGATCCCTGGGCTTCGGCAGCGTGACCATTGCCAGCAAAATGAAATAACCTCGGCACAGAGAGCATAAAAACAGGCAGGGTCCTCGCTGGGGTGTGCTCAAGGCGCGGGGATGAGGTCGGACGAAGCTCATTGCTAAGCCCAGGGCCAGCCCTAGGTGTCCTCCTAAGGTAAAAGACATTGCTGTGAGCTAGGAAAGAAAACAGCTGTTCTCGGCAGAATAAAGGGGAAAGGAGCCAGAGCCACAGCGGTATTCCAGGCCCAAATCCTCTGTGGATTTATGCCCAAATTGCTACTCACGGGTTTAGCCCATGAACTCCTCCCGGTGGGGTCACACAGCAGAGCAGCAGTGATTTCACTCTGTCCCTGCTGCCTTCCCACTGGGAAGGGGCAAAGGGCAGCTGAAGCCAGTGATGGGGCTGCCTGGGGACACTCCAGCTGGGAGCCCTCCGGGCAGATGTGCTCTGTAGATGCCCTACAAGCAGGGCAGACTTTTGTGTGTGTTTAAAGGGCGGTCCAGACCAGCGTGTCCCTTTCCAACGTTTGGTTTAGCCACTCAATTGCTGAGAGCAAAACTGCCATGGTCCAAATTAAAACATGTAACATTGCAGTGCTTCCGGACATGACACATCCTGAACAGCCATGTGAGGTGAAGAGGTGAATTCCCCTTTTAAATGCAGTTTGCTCTTGCTCTTAAAATTATCATTTCTAGACAACAAACTTCACTCACTATTTTAAAAAAAGCTGTCTGGGGCTCCTCAGGGAATGGCACAAAACAACATACTTTAGACTTTTGTCTTTTTCCCTTTACTTCCACTGCAGCCCAATTGGCACACATCCCACAGCTTCTTGTGGGGGAGGGATGCGGTTGTTTCCAGAGACACATGTGAAAAGCAGAGCTCCAGAAGGGAGTGCCCACACATCCCTGGAAATTCATTCTGACTTTCCACTTCCCACTCATCACAGCACATATGGTGTCAACAGTGTCTGACCATTCTCACCCCGGCCACAGGGACTCCAGGCATCTGCTTCAGTCCCTCCAGCTGTGACTCTGGCTTCCAGAAATGTGGCATGTTCGGCCTTGCTTTTAACTGGTAAGAGTGATGCTTGCCCTGAACCCCAACACAGTGCTAGGACAAAACATTTCTCATCCTGCCTCAGAAAATCAAAATCCACAGAACATAAAGGAAACTTAGTGGATTAAAACTGTGCAACAAGAGTACCTAGGAAAAATCCCAGCAGGCTGCTGTGTTTCTCACTGAGTGCCTTCTATACTCATATGTTTGTACAAAGCTCTGTATCAGTTTTCAAGATATACCACAGCAAGCTGCTCTCCAGGGGAGAGGAACGCTTCCTCCAGGACCCTGCTGTTCAGAGGGGATCATCTGCCAGGCACACCACTTGTCAGGACATCAGCAAAATGGTTAACTGTTTCCAGCTCTGCTTTCATCCTGAAAGGCAGGGTTTATCTCCTTTTGTGCTGATGCAGCCAACAGAGTTTTGTAGTGTGTCAAAACTTTGGTGCCAAGCATGTTTTCTGTTCCAATGACATCTACAACACCTCACAGCTGACATGGTAACCAAAGGCACAATGCAGGTCCAGAAGTACCCACAGGATGATGTGAGGTGGCGAGTCTGATACTCTAATTTCAATTAAAGTGAAAAGCATTATTATTATTATAAATTCTATCATCAAACTGCACTGTCTTTACAATTTTTCCTCAGCTGTGCCTAGTGTTTGAGAGAGATGACATACTGACAGCCTTGCATACCCTTTTCCTATCTTTTATCATCAACAAATACAGAGTGTGTATAAGCTTGCTTTGTCCTAGCTACTTCCTTGTAAACAACTTTTAATGGTGGAGCCTGCTGGCTCAAAATCAGCCAGATTGGAGATTCTCCGATACCTGTCATGAAAAAACACCTCCGGGCTGTGTCCTGGGACACCACAGGTGGCATGTGCCTCCAGGAGGACATTACAGACACTGCAGAAATCACTGAACACTAGTGCTGTGTCTTCATGGCATACTCCTGCTGGAGATCAGCAGCTACGACAGACCCCCTTCAACAGGAACTGGTGATCCAGCAGCTACTTTCCAAAACTCTTTCAATGGGGCAGGAAACACTGACGTAGCACCAAGTTCCCAGTTTTGAAACTTGCCTGATGATTTCTGTGGGGATAGGAATGGGGAAAAAATCTGACTCTATGGACCCAGCACATCCCAGCTTCTCTGTCCTAGTGCTCCCAGGAGCTCAGCCTGCTCCAAGAAGCAAAGCTAAACCTAGTCAAGAGGAACTGCAGAGATTTTTTCCAGGGAAAAGGCTAGCTTCATCATTAGTTCCCTCTCTGCCAGCCTTACTTTCTCCTTCAGGACCACACCCTTCCTGCCCTCCTCTCCCCAGGTAGCACATCTCCATGGTTGAATCTCCTGTCTGACTTACTGATTCTTTTGCTCCTGAGAAAGCTCTGCCTCCTGATTTTACCCTGCCTGCCTGCCCCTCTGCAGCTCCATGTCAGCAGCTCCACACCCACAGGATGCAAAGTGGGAGCCATGTGCCTGCTTCTGCTTCTTGGTGGAAAAGACAAAAAGCCTGGGAAGCCAGGCATGGTCATGAGCCACTCAACAGTCCTCTTAAAATGCCTCATTATGTGACATCATGAAGGAAGACTCTGCAAGGCTTACACAGCCTAGACTTGAGGACTGAGTGCACAAGCTACAAGCTTGTGCGTGGCTTTTTTTGTCCATGGTTAACAAAAAACACAAAAGGAAGAAGGAAAGAGGGAGGTGCTAAGGAGCTCCAGTTTGTCCAAGTTCAGTTTATCTGGTAGCTCAGATTTCAGTGTGGGCAGAACAAGGCAGGTCTGGCCTAGAGAGTGAGTTGTAAATTGTCTGCAAGGAGACAGGCAAAGGAAATTCTGCTTTTATTCAGAGAGAGGAGAATAGACAGCTGAAATGGAGACCAGCAGGATATACAGGAGCGGTGAGAAGCTGAGAATAACCCACAAAAGGGTTAACCCACCTGATAAAGTGAGGTGATAGACAGGAGGCAACATAAGAGTGGGCAGAACAGAAAAAAGTCAGAGAAGATGTAGATAGCAGAGAGAGTTTAGCAGTGCCTGTGAAACCTGATGGTCCAGGCAAGATAAGTCCGGCATGTCATTTGGGATGGAAGGCCTTTTCGTGTTTGCAGAATTTTATCTTTCAAAAAAAAGCTTAAAAAAAAAACTTCGCTAATTTTGAGCCACTCCTTCGATCAGTGATTGCCAAGGAATGTTTTCATATTCTTACCTCATTAGCTTTGGCACACAGCGAGGCAGGCAGGAGCTTCTCTGTGTCTGGCTACCATGGAACTGGTTTTGGACCTGCAGCTGGCAGCCCTTTTCTAGGCTAAGAAAGCCTAGCAATTCCTTCTTCCCAAGAAAAGCTGGGGGTTCCATCTTCCTTCTCCTTCATTCTGTGAGGGTGATAGAAACCAAAAGAAGAATGAAATATCACTGAGGTAAAACAGGAATGGCCTCAGTCAAAACATCAGGACTTGGTGCTAAAGAGAGGGCGAGGCTGAGAAGCAGCTGGGTCCAACATGACAAATGCTCACTGCACTGATGGCTGTGAGCCATGGGACAGCAGGTGAAGCTTTACATTGCTTGTGCCACTGATCCTAACATGAACTTAGGCTTTTGCAGACTACGGCTATGTTTTGTCTAGATCAGGAGTGATAAAAGTCCATTTAAGGTGACATTTTTTTCCAAGATGGGTTGAGGCATCAGACCCTTGCTCATTTATTGTCCTCTACAAGGGTCTGAACTCCAGACTCCTCCCACATTTGACCTTCCAAGTTTCCCAGGCACCTCAGCACACACCTACGTCTCCAGTCAGAGGGGAGCACCAAGGGACCTCGGTAGGTCCAGTCACTGACCAAACCAGCAATGCCCAAGTCCCAGAGGGACTCAGTCTGGAATGATAGCAACAGGCTATCCACCAACTGCAATAGTGCTCACTTTCTGTTTTTCAAGAAGGGCTTAACTTCAAAGTTATTATGAGACCCTTGTGGTTAGGGCACTTCTCAGAAAGTGGAAGCTATATGGTGGTGATTCTTGGGCATGAGTCACCTCCTCAGGCAATACTCCAAAATCTCTGGCTTCTGGCCAGTCTGTAATCTCTTCTAGGATTCCTGGCAAATTAGGGTTTCCCATTTGAGCTTGTTGTGTAATCAGTGTTACCCACTCACTCCATGTAGCACTGGCTGTGTGATGTGTTGAGGGGATGTTTCCTTTAAAATCCCATGTAGGATGGGCAATCGTGGCACCAAGAGGAGACACACTTCTGTCCCAGCCAACTTCTGAGGCAGCTCAAACCCCCTCACAGACTGCTAATATCGCTTTTTCAGCTGGAATATAGTGCGCTTCTAATCCTCAATAACTGCAGCTCCAAAACCCTCATGGCTGACCTTGGGTTTCTCCTGCAGTTGTCTGCCAGAGGCTCCAGGTGAGGCCCTGCTCCCCAGCTGCAGTGTAGAGTATATTGTGCACATCTGGTCCTATCCAAACAGGCCCAAGAGCTACTGCAGGAGCTGTTTCCTGTTTGATCTGCTCAAAGGCCTGCTTCTGCTCAGGGCCCCACTCGAAGTCGTTCTTCTTCTGGGTCACTCAATAGAGGGGGCTCACAAGCTGACTATAGCCTGGAATGTGCATTCTCCAGAACTCCACAAGGCCTAGGAAAGCTTGTGTTTCCTTCTAGTCAGCTGGTTGAGACAATCGGTTCCAGGTGTACTGGACACCCCTCCAAGTGAAATCAAATTGTGGTCTGCACTCTGCTGCCAGAGGAACTGAGAAAAATGCATCAGTGGTATCAATTGTGGCACCATTTGGCTGCCTTTGAGTCCACCTCACACTGAAGTTCCAACATGTCTGTTATGGCAGCACTCAGAGGCAGCATGACTTCATTCAGACCACATGGCCTGTGCTTGGGGCTTCCCTTCCCTCTGACCGGGGCAGGAGAGAACTGATCTCTTGGGCTGCCCCTAAAATCTGGGGTGTGGGCTTGCTAGGATGAAGTACCCAGAGTTTCTTCTACATTCTGGAGCCAGGAGGATGCTGTCTCTATGGTTGTACATCTATTTGTGGGTAATACAATGCTATCAAGCTGCTGGCATATGATGTAAGGGCACTTTGAACTGCCCTCCTCCACATGGCCATTGTGCAAGGGGCATCCTCTGAATCTTTAGGGACCCTGATACTTTTTAGATCACTATAGATGATTTCCAGCACTGCTAGTTCTCTCAGGTACTGAATACCTTAATCTGCAGTGGTCTACTTCCCTCGGGATTTCACAAGATCTTCCTCAAATGGATATCTTGCCCTCATGCTTCAGAGAAGCCATCTCCAGAAGCTGCAAATTGCTCCTTCTTTTCCAATTCCTCTTTCAATTTTCTGATCTTTAGCAAGGAATCCCAGCTCTTGGGCTTCATGACCTTCTAAAGGCTGACTGTTGTCACCACTATCCCAGCATTAAAGCAGCCATGCAGAAATCCGCTCACCTGGCAATCTTTTCACAAGTCTTGAAGTTCTGATGAGGTCAGGGACTGAGTAACTCTGGTTTCCTGTTTGATTTGCTTCACTCCATTTGATTTCTTTGTTGGAGGACCTGCCTCTTGATCTAACCCCTTCTTTCCTAATGTTACTTCCCCTTCTTCTTCCTTTTCTTCTTCTTCTTCTGCTGCTGCTGCTGCTGCTGTTACTGCTTCTGCTACTTCTGCTGCTTCTTCCTCCTCCCTTGCTAATTGGTGATATGGGCCTGTAACTCACCTTGTCCATTTTTTGTTTTTAGTAATGGAGCAATTACTGCAGTTGCTGTATAGTTTGAGTCCCTGTCTCAGCCATAGTGTCCTCAAATGCAGTTTGGGTTCCTGCCCCAACTACAGTCCTCTGAGAGTACTGTGCAATCTCTCAAAAGACACATGCCAGGCCCCAGTACAGGGCAAGAAGCTGTTGGTTTTCATTGGGGTGGGCAAGGCACCCTTCTATCCGTTGACAGGTCAGTTTGTCAGAGTTTATTACCTGTTCAGGTGTAAAGTCCTAGGTAATGGGAGGTAATAACTGCCTTGAAAACCTGCCCAAATCTGTCCAAAACCCTGCCACCCAGGCCTGGCTGCCTCAGGGCAAATTTCAATAGCTCTTCACCTAAAGATTGTTTTCTCTTACACCAGGATGATGCCGGATTTCATGAACTCCATAGCGTACCAACACTAGTATCAGTATGATTAACAATATTAGCTAGTATTATTGCAGCTTGCATAGGGATGAGCAAAGACCGTGGGAGACTGCATTATAAAAGCATCCATATCAGTCTCAGGCAGGAAGAAGGAGGCGTATTCCCTCATCATTCACAGAAGATAAGAAATGTAGCTGATAAACACAATGTCCTGCACAGGAGCTTGCTACTCGATAACTGCTATTTACTATTTACTATAGCATGCAAAAAATAACTGCCTTTATCTTGCCTGAAGTTTGGTTGCCAAAAAAAGGACTGTAGTGAGTTGACCTTGGCTGGGCACTCAGTGCTCACCAAGCCACTCTATGACTCCACAGCAGGACAGAGAAAATAAGAAGGAAAACAGCTCCTCTGTTGAGATAACGCAGTTTACTAAAGAAAAAAAAAAATTTGCAGGTCCATAAGCAAAGGGAAAAGTCAATCTCTACTTCCTATCAGCCAGCAATATTCAGACACTTTCCAGGAAGCAGGACTTCAGCACATGGAGTTCTAGAAGGCAAATATTGTAGAATAACCAACGCCCCACCCTGTTCTTCCTCCATCCCTTAGCTTTTATATCTGAGTTGATATCATATGGTATGGAATAACCCTTTGGTGAATTTGGTCAGCTGGCCTCATTGCATCCCCTCCCAGGATGCAGTGCAGGCCCACTCCCAGCCCCTTGATGGAGGGGAAGGAATGTTACAGGGACAGTGTTGCTCAGCAGTAGCCAAAACACTGGTGTGTTATCAACACCCTTCCAGCTACTGATGCAAAGCACAGCACGGTGAGGGGTGCTAAGGACAAGTGAACTCTATCTCAGTCAGACCCAACAGAGATCTGCTGCTGCCTCTGAGGGTTTACATATACACAATCTCCAAACAGCACGCCCAAACCAATTCCTTAACATAGTTTTTAAAGGATCTCTGGTGGAGAGAGAGAAAAGGATGGAAATTCTCCATCCTTTTTATTGGACTTTGCTACCACAGAGAACAAAACAGTGCATGTTTGTAAACCTCTGTATAATACACATTGTGCTGTGTAAGTGTTCTTCCTGCCTTATCTCAAAACACATAAAACAGAACAAGAGATGGCTAAGGCCAAAGGGGAATTTTCAGAAAAATAGAAGGTGTTTCATAATGAGGCTGACAAAGTAATTTACAAATTGTTCCCCTGGAAAATAGTTGTCTGGGGGATAAACATGATTGAATCATCTCTGTAAATTGTGGAACCAGTCATTGCAAGATGAGGTGAAAATATAAAAGGGTTTTCTGAGTGATCAGCCAAATTAATGGAAAAGATGTGGCTAGTACTTAGATAGTGGCATCATCATCATTGTCATTACTGTTATTATCTGGCTTATTGTTCAGTGTTCTGGTTACCATTGCCTGCGTGTCATTTCTGTCCAAGGAAATCCACAAACCACGGGATGCTGGAAGTGGGAAATAAGTCAGGGAAGGATCATTTTGTACCAGCTGTTCCTTGTGTCCTTTCCCCAGGCATCCATGTCTGCCAGGGAGAAAACACTGGCTTTCTGGTCTGACTAAATTATGCTCTTACAAAACTCAATGGTAATTGGGAAGCAGGCATAGTAGAAAGGACAGACTTCAGCCTATCAGGCAGGCATTGGAAGCTGGATTGGAATTCAAGCAGTCACTAGTAGAGAAGAGACTCAGCAGCTTAGAAGAGGCCCCCTAGCAGGTAAACTCCCAGTCACCAGCATGCACATGCCCTACTCCAGTGGGAGCCTTGTGCATGCCTGGGGCCTCCTCCTGTGGGATGGCTGTTAGTGGCTGAGCATGCAGCTGAATTTAAGTCTTCAGCTTTCTGGGTGAGCCTTCCAAACACAGTGGCATTGTACGGGAGACAACTAGACCAGCTGCAGCCATGTTACTGTGCTCCTTGACAGCAGGGTGAAGCCTCCCAGCCCTCTCAGCAGTCACAGAACAGGTAGGTGCCTCTCCTGAGGTGACTCAGGCTTCTCACAGGGCTACCTCTCTAACAGCCTTGACTATGCAGGATGTAAAGAAAGCCCCAGTGTTTCCCACTGACTTCACTGTGCAGCAGCATTTTCAACTGTTCTGCTCCATGCTCCCCTTCTAGGTGAACAGGAGTGATTCACATTGTCTCCCTAACTACTTAAGTAATGTATTAATCTACCTCCAGTTGCTCTTTCTCATGCCAAATCTACTTTCCCAATTATGTCTTATAACCTGATTAATGTGTAGAGGCCACATCTTGGGCAACACTGTTCTAATAGCCTATTAATATTAACTAGACACTTTGATGGAATTACTTGTTACTTAGAATCATGCAATGGATACCTAGCCCTACCCATTCGGCAGAAAATATTTGGGGTTCAGATACAGTCTAAGGAAAGCATAAACGGCCTGTCTTGTCATATATTTGTACAAAAAAATACATGGTTAGCTTATTCCCTGCATGGTCCTAGCCCAAGCTCCCCTGCACTCTGCAGGCACAGCCCATGAGTCACACAGGCAGACAGGGTGCAGCCACACAATTCAGAGGCAGCTAGCTGTATGGTGTTGTGGTCTAACCCCTGCCAGCAGCCAAGGCCCACACGGCCACTCGCTCATTCCCCCATCAGTGGGATCAGGGAGAGAATCAGAAGAGTAAAAGATAGGAAATTTGTGCATTGAGATAAAGGCAGTTTAATGGAAAAAACAAAAGCCACACACGCAAGCAAAACAAAACAAGGAATTAATTCACTGCTACCCATGGCAGATGTTCAGCCATCTCCAGGACAGCAGGGCCCCATCACATGGGACAGTGACTTGGGAAGACAAATGCCATCACTCCAAATGCCCCACCATCCTTTTATTCCCCCCAGTTTATATACTGAGCATCATGCCTTATGGTCTGGAATATCCTTTTGGTCAGTTTGGGTCACCTGTGTCTCCTTCCAGCTTCCCATGCACCCCCGGCCCCCTCACCAGCATGGCAGCATGAAAAGCAGAAAAAGCCTTGGTTCTGTGTAAGCCCTGCTCAGCAATAACAAAAACATCTCTATATTATCAACCCTGTGTTCTGCACAAATGCAAAACACAGCCCCATACCAGCCACTGTAAAGAAAATTACCCCAGCCAAAGCCAGCACATGGATACAAATAAAGCTGGCAGGAGAGGCAGCCCCCCTGACTATTTCATTTACTAGTACAGATGTAGCTTATGTGCCTCGCAAAAACTTCCACTGGCAAAAACAGGTTATATCTATAAATTAGAAATTATGACATCTTAACTTTCGTGTACCCAAGTTTTTTCTTGGTTTTGTCACCTGACTCTCTACAGAACTAGAGGAATGTTATACCTTTGGGGTTACATCCAGCAGTACTTGATGGCACATCATGTACTATACAGGACCAAAGGAGCCCTTCACAGATGAGGAGGCTAGTCAAGCACTGCAGGTCCAGGAAATGGCAAAGCCTAAGAAATTTATGATTCAGCCTTGTGTAAATCAAGCCGCATTTGAGTGTCATATAGCAAATGTTCTTTTTACACACTGTCTTCATGTCCAACTTTTTCTAAAACATCTAAAAGCTACATCCTTACTTTGTGTCTGAAATAGGAAAGAGAGGTTCTCATGCATGGAGAGGGTCTAATATTACTTCCTGTTACCTGTAATGCATGCAGGAACTGATTTACTTTCCTGATAAAGGAAAGTGCAGTTCAATTGCATAGCAATTTGGAAATTAGGGAACAGAAGCACATAACAGTTGAGGTTGGAAGGGACCTCTGGAGACCATTTAGCCTACCCCCTGCCACCCTTCCTAAGGCAGCATCAACTAGAACACTCCACTCAAGACCATGTCCTCATGGCTTTTGAACATCTCCACAGATGGAGACTCCACAGCCTCTCTGGGAAACCTGTGCCAGTATTTGGCCATCCTTACAGTAAAAAAGTGTTTTCTTATTTCAGATAGAATTTCCTGTGCTTGAGTATGTGTCCATTGCCTCTCATCCTGTTGTATCTAAGAGGCTCTGCCTTCTTCATATCATCCCATCAGGTATTTATATCCAATAAAAATATTCCCCCTGAGCTTTCTTTTCTCCAGTCCAAACAGTCCCAGCTCTCTCTGCCTTTCCACATGAGACAGTTGCTCCTGTCCTTAATCAATTCTCAGATACTTCATGGGACCCAATCCATTGAGGTCATACCTTTCTTGTCCAGGAGAGCACAGCACAGGCACAGCATGCCAGCTGTGGTCTCACCAGGGCTGAGCAGAGGGGAAGGGTCACTTCCCTCAACATGCTGGCAACACTTTGTCTAATGCAGCCCGGGGTACTATTAGCCTTTTTTGCCATGAGGGAGAATTGATGGCTCATGGTCAGCTTGTCCACCAGGACACTCAGGGCCTTTTTCTGCCATGTGATTTCCCAGCTGGTTGGCCCCTAGTCTGTACGGGAGCATGGAGCTATTCCTCCCCAGGTGTAGGACTTTGTATTTTTCTTTATTGAGCTCAATGAGATTCCTCTCTGCCCCTTTCCCCAGGCTGTCCAAGTCCCCCTGAATGGTATCAGCCACTCCTCACAATATCCTTAGAGTCCTTTGCAAATACATGGAATGTATTTTGGGAAAAATTTTGTTTAACATTTTTAAAAGAGGAAGAGAGATCAAGAGTACACCATGCCTGCTGTCCAGTCCTGTCCACTACAGCAGTTATTAGTATCCAACAGGTAGAGAGAGAAATCTGTTTCTGAGGAGCATTTCCCCGTTTTAAATGTTGCATTTGAATTGTGCAATTACAAGAAAAAGAAAAGCAGTACAAAATCACAAAAAAGGTGATTTTGATAAAAGTGTCATCCTTTACAAAATCTAGAAGATACAGTAGTTGACTTTGCTGCATTTAGGCCTTGTCCTTAATAGTCCATTTTGCAGGAGGTGTAAGGAATAGCATAAAATTTCAAACTACTGCAAGAGAAGAAAGTGGTTATTGCTCTGCTGACACATGTACTTATACACATCTTTCTGGCAAGGTAAAATAGCCTGCAGTGTATCCACATTTTAAAGCCTCTTCCCACTACCAGAGGACACAAAAGTGTTGCAAAGTGCTTTAAGTGGTTTCTCTTAAATTATTCTCATCTTCTGGTAGTTAAGATTAGCACACAATTTAAGATTTTATGTGAAAACTATTCTTGTGTCCTGTTTTCATAGCAAAACCAAAACCACCTCTTGCTGCAAGCTAAATTTCTTGTGGATCCTGGAAGAAAGAGTAAGAAATCAAGCACAGGATTGTGCAGACACTAGAGCTCATTCTTGCACTTTCAGTAAAGCCCTCTGTGGATGACAAAAATACATTTGTACTTATCATCATGTTTGGCTTCTTTAGTTGCTTCCTGAAAATAAATATGTCCTTGGTAGTATTGTAAAAAAATCACAAGAGCAGCTCAAGAATATTTCAGTGTTAATAATACCTTGAGCTTGTCTAACAGGCTTACTCAGTGAACTCTAGAGCTGGGAGGGAGAAGGGTAAAACATGGCTTTCAGGAGGAGTGCAAGCATGCCCTAACCATGCCTGGCGGTTTGCCAAGGCTGGGGAATAGTTCACTGACAAAGATGGGAAATGCTGATGCCATTTTCCCCCAGCAAAGCATTAAAACTGTTTTCCCCTGCTACCAATGCCACTGTTTTTGACTATGCATTGAAAACAAAGGACATCTGTTCTTATGGATTTAAAAACATAGTTTGCTTTATATATAGCAAGAATAAATCTGTTTAGTTTTTCTTCATTGTCAGACATGGTTCTCTTTGGGCTTATGGCCATTCATGTTCAAACTCTGATTGTTTTCCCTTGTGTTTCCCAAGTGTTATTTCTGTAAAGCAGTTGTTCCTCTCTAACTGGATAGCAGCAGAAGTAAATCAGCTTCCACGTGTTTAGAAACAAAGGAACAATGAAACATTCAGCCAAGCTTGCCTCAACAGATTACTCTATTTTTTTTTATACTTTCAAGGCAATTTGCAACAGGAAAACTGCCCAAGAGCTCAGAGGATTTGGGAGGAGGTACTCTGAGCAGCAACTGTGACTCCCTGGGAGATTAGGGGCCAGATCCTCCCCTCACTTAAGCTTCTGGAAATTGTGCAACTGCCCAAACAGAGAAGGGAGAATAATTTGATCTGTTTTTTTGCAGTGGTATGCTGAGGGTAATTATTGCTGTGATTAATGAGTTACGTTTGTCAGTTGAAGTTCAGTAATTAGATATATGACAGTGGCTCCAAATTTCTCAGCAGAATAAGCAAAATTCAAGCGTGAAGAGACTCTGCTTATGGTTCTGGGGAGAGGTGAAAAAGCAAAGTGGAACCAGAGCCACCAAGTGCCAGGATTTTGGGAGCCCACAGCTCCCCTGTCTTACTGCCACAAGCAGCTGCCCAGCCTTGCTTGTAACTTTCTCAGTCTGGGGCAGATGTGAAAGAAGACTCGTTGTTTCCACCCCTGCAGCCAGCAGGTTTTACGTGATCATCATGTGGGCTGACAGTAAACAGGCAATGGAGGCCAGTTGTCACCTGGGAAGCTATCAAGGCACTTCTGTTCAATTGCCTGGACATATGCTTCCTGAAGTACTAGGTGGCACTTAAATGCAGGGTCTCTCCTGTCTGGAAGCACATAGCTCTTAATAAGGCTGGGGCCATATTTAAGACCTTGGAAGCAATTTCCAGTTGTGTGATCTGAAACCCAGCAAAATTATTAAGCACCTTGCTCTAAGACATGAAAAAGCGGCAGAGATACAGAGAGGAGGGCATCACCTCCATGCCTTCGGACAGGAGCTGCAGTAAGGACATGATGCAGACACATCTCCCTAGCACTCCTAGGACATGCAGAAAGATACCAAATCCAGACAGAAGGCAATCCCGTGGGCTGGAAAACAGCCAAGATGATGATTAGCACTGTACAAAAAAGGCACCAGGGATCAGTAATGATGAGGGCTATCTGATGAGCTGCTGCTGGGCTTGGAGCACAGGGTGCTGTTTCCCACCATGCTGAGCAGTTCTCCTGCCATTTGCCCTTTGCGCAATGACAAGCTGGAGAGCTGAGCAGAGGTGGTGACAGCTGCTGGTATTTTTCCCTTCTGGTTTTCTGCCTTTCTTTGGCAGGAGGGTTCAGGTACTTGGCAAAGCCATGGAGATGGTTTACCTTCAGCTGGCTGGACTGCTGGCAGATGTTTCCAAGAAAGTGAAGCTTACAGCTTCTGTTGCTGTTTTAAAATTATATGGTTCTGGGTTTTGCCACTGGTATTTCAAAAACAAGAATGTTACAATAGATTTTATATGAATGGATGTATTCTTTATAGTCCTACAGTTAATTTAGGCTGTTCAAAATGCCATCTTTTTTCCAGGCAGCATTTCCTCGTTACCATCTCATCAGACTTCACCTGATTTCTTTCTACTCCTCAGCTCTGCCCTTAGGATAACTTCCTTTTGTTTTCTTACCAGTGTTCTACCAGCTGTCAGTTTTACTTTCTGACCTTCTTTTTTGATTCTTTTTCTCAGCTAACTAAACTGAACAACCAACACCATAAATATTTGTGATCTTGGTGATACTATATAATGTAAAAAGGAGGGAGGTACAGGAAGGAAGTACATATTTTTAGAAGAAAAAGAGGACGTTCTGAAAGTACCTGAAGACAGATGCCAGCAATGCTAGTATTGAAAAAAATAGTGTATGCAATGGGTGAATGCTTTTCTGATCTGGAGTTATCTGAGGGATGAAACATGGTCTGATGGAGTCACTTTGGTCCTAACCACAGGATTTAAGACGACAACATGACCATGTATATATAGTGTGAAGAAAGAGACTTCTGTGTTCCTCTGGTGAACAAGGCCCAAATATCCCCATGTTGGGCTGTAAGGGTGCATTCAGTCACCATGGTTAGAGGAGCACAGACAGACTGGAAGAGACATCAGCTGTGAACAGCCAGTGCGGGGAGAAAATGCCAAGCAGAGGTTCATGTTACTAACACAAAACTGACCTGCAAATGGGCAAGACCAATAGATAAAGTACTGGATGAGGTTGGAAGCAATCTGGATCCCAAACTTCTGTTCAGGTCATGTCTATTCAGCCCCAGCCCACTACCCTTCCTGACAGGTAAGCACAATAGTGGTGCAGGCTGAGATGCTGTGCCAGGCGTGGCATCATAAGAGACACATCCATCACTGTTTGCTAAGATTTAAATAATTAAATTCAAATGTTAACAAAAATCTGAACTGTCTAAACATAAAAAGATGCTTGTAGGTCTCTCACCAAGCACAGCTTCTGCTAATGATACCTACTGTACAAATACCATGCTCAGGGAAAGAGCTCTGAATAATGCTAACTGATTTTCACCCTTAAGGTCCAGAAGATTTGCAGAAGTCTCATAAGACACCTCCTCTACAGTCCTTATTTTCCTTTTCAAAACCATACTAAGGACTTCAGCCCTCCTGTTGGTTCTGGGGGCCCTATACTGCCTTCCCGTCTCATCCATCCCAGAGAGATGCATGCTGTGGCCTGGGCCACTTGCCCCAGGCCAGGGCAGGGCACATTTACACCTCAGCTATGGCTAAAGCAATGTGAATAGGGCATGACATAAATAATTAGTCCCTACAGATCTGCTGGGATGTTATCAGCACCTCAAGCTGCCCCTCGGGCACCTCCCCAGGCACTCCCAGAAAGAGGAGGGAGCATGAATCAAGCCAAGCCCAACCTGTTCATGCCTTTAGCCAAAGCCTCTCGGTCTCGCCAGCAAAAAAAACATGCCTTGAAGTACCTCAGGGAGTGGCCCAGAGCAGCACATCCTGAGGCAAGAGGACGAGAGGCAGGACTGACTGTGGAAAACAAGCTTCCCGGCAGGGGCCGGGCCAAAGCCGGCACCTGAGTCACGGCGATGAGACACGGGAAGGGGACGCTGCTCCCTGCATCACCACCCCGCTGGCCAGCCCTGACCCACAAAGCCAGGGTGACCCTGCTCCCAGCCTTCACTCCCCATACCTGCAAGTTCACTCCTCTGCTTACAGATTTTACTGAATGCAGAACGTTGTCTGGGAGATAAAACTGAACTGAGTGCAGAATTTGGGGGTTTTCCCTTCACAAGACATTTTTTGTTTTTTTCAGATAAAATAGCATTTTAAAAGAAATATGATAACTATGGGGTTTTTAAATAGCTTTTACCCAAAGTGATGTAATTAGTCATGATCCAAGAACAGTTTGTCACACAAAATCCAATTTTTAGTTGTTTTCTAAAATCAATGTGAGGCTCATTCCTTCTGCTGTTAAAATCAATGGCAATTTGAGTTTAAGAAGAAGCTGAATCCTGGTTCTGTAAAAATGTAAACTAGAACTTTCCCTCTATGCCCTGCTCTTTTTAAAAAAAGAAACCCATCACACCTTAACTATGTTAGTTTCCATCTCTTATAAATATATGTTTCTAAAGTTTAAGAAAGATTTTACTCTTTTGACTGAAATATTTCCGTTATAAAACAGTACCCATAGAGATGGTTCTGTGACCTTTCAGCAACTACCTGTGAATTTCCTAAGTACATAGGACTGGACGACTTTCATTTAGATTTTTCACATCTGTGTGACTCTGGGGTCCCTTACACTGTGCATCCTAACAAAGCTCAGGAACATTCCTGAGACTCTGGGAAGCAGAGCCATTGTGTCCCATCACCTGTGGGCATGCTGCAAGTTGCAGGGGCCAGACATGGCATTAATTTTCTCTAAGGCTTCACTTAGAGACAAATAGAAAAAAATGATTGAACTGAGAGAGGTCTAGTCAATACCTGCTATTGTAGAGCTACTTTCTTTCAGTTCTAGTTGTATGAGATCTGACAGCATGGTTTTCTTCCTACTTGAACATTCAGACAAAAAAAGAGGAGCCAATGTAGGGAAATAAACCTTTGGTGGGGGAAGAAAAGAATACAAAATAATAAAACCAGAAAATGTATTAAGTGTCTGGTTTTGAGATATTGAGGGCAATTAAAGCAGAAAAAGAAGTCAGTATTTTCAAAAGTCTGTTTGACATGAGAGGTCTAATCAAAGGTACCTTTCTAGCAAAGGAGACCATCAGCAGGAACAAATTGTGGAAAGCATGTAGCACCCATACCTGTGTCTGCAGAGACAAATGACACTGTAGTTCCATGATCCCTTAATCCAGCACAAGTGCTTACTCAAACTGAAAGGGGTGATCCATTCTTCTCCTGGCTCCCAGGCCTCAATCCCATTCTCTCCCCTGCACTTGCATTTGACCTCTAAAAGTCTTCTAGTCCAACCCCCCTGCAGTAAGCAGCGAAGTCTTCAACTAGATCAGGTTGCTCAGAGCCCTGTCCAACCTGATCGTGAGCATTTCCAGGGATGGAGCATCTACCAGCTCTCTGGACAACCTGTTCCAGGGTTTTAGTTAGTCCACAGCTATAACCCTACAGCCCCTTCTTAGTCTTTCAGTTATCAGCATGCCTATGAAAGTTGTTAGCTTTCAAGGCAACTAACCCATCTTACTGACCTGTGGGCTGCTTGATGCATTCTGGGGTTTACTGGGAATGAAAATTATACACATACAGTCCATCAGGCAAAACCTGAGTTTAAATAGCCAAGCTTCATTTTCTTAGAAGCCTTTACCCCCTATTTAAGCTAAAACAGAATCTAGACAACAGGTGAACGTGTTTACTGCACCCTACCTGGGCAGGTTGATGGCACAGTTCTATGTGTGGGCAATTAGGTGTGTAATGTTGTGCTGCAAGCATCAACTACGGATGAGTATTTTATAAAGCCAACGTTGCACGTCATTCGTTTGGGATGTGCAAGCTTTCCCTGCTGATTCATGTCAAATCAATTCTACGTACTGTAGAGTACAATGGTGCAGTAAGAAACACTGATAAATGTATTAAACAGGGGCACTAGTCTATGGTGCTAATACACACAGAGTGGAGTTCAAAGCCCTTCAGTGCATGTGTGGCCCATCCTGCCACCCCTGGGGATAGTCATCCTTTAAAGCCCCAGTGCTGGGAACGCTAAGCCTCCTTGTCAGACCAATGTTCCAGAACAAATCAGATGACTGCAGCTTTTAAGTCAGTCTGGCAGAGTCTAGGGTTGAGGAAAGGGCAGGGGAACGGCAAGCACCTTGAAATAAAACACAGGGTCCAAGTATAACAAAGCTATGTGTTGGAAGCAGGAGGGGTGATTAGTAGTCTTGCCCACAGGTCACATCCCATGGAGCTCCTTGTGGATGGGGCAGGACCTCTCTGCTGCAGGCACAGGACAAACACAGCTGAGGAAGAGACACACTGCCTCAGCCCACCTTGGCATCCTGGCACTCACAGGGCAAACATACATTGCTGCTTCAGTGTCAGAAATCAGCCAGCCTTATGTGCTGAAACACACTTTTCTGCCTTCCTTTAAAAAAGAGAACTCTCCACTATCAAAAGGCAGAGTTGGACTCAGTTATTCTGCCATTCTGATCTTAATGGGCTTCACGCTGCTGGCATTATTAGACTAGTCTTTACTGTGTGGGTGGAAGAAGAAAGTCTGCCAAGAGCTCCAAAACTATGTGAAGAATGGGGATTTCTGATGAGAGCCTCTGATGATGAATCTCCTGCTGCAGCATTCGTGAGAACAGGGCAGAAGTCTGAGCTCTGCGCTACCTTTTCTTGGCTGACAGTGCTCTCACTGCAGGGTTGGAAAAAAAATGCAATGATTATAAAAAGTGACACGATCAATGATCCATACAAGGGATATAACAAGGCAACTACCTTGTCAAAATGATATGAGGAGCGGTTATAGCAAAAAAGCAAATAGCCTCAGTGAAGCTTTTTTTTCCTCGTAAAAGTAGGTTGAAGAAACCAGGATACATCAAAGCTGACAGTTCATTGAATTTGGCAGCAGTTCAAAGACAGAACATCTTGTCCATGCTGTGCAGAACTCACACCCACTATCTGCAAGAGGTAAGAAACAAGGAGCATGGACACCTCACACAGAACAAAGGAGTGAACTGATTATTCTTCCAAGTTTCAGAGGATGCTCTATGCAGCCCCCTACACAGGAAATGCACATAGTTAATGAGAAACTACTGTAATAAAATAACAACCCCCTGGCTGACAGGTGGCATAAAGGAATTATGCAAAAAAATACACTCCGTTGAGCCTCTAATGCTTCCATTTATATATAATAAAAAGACAAGAAGAGCTGTTTACAAAGACCATCCATGTGTGTTAAGTCCATGCAAAAAGCTCCATTCAAGTGAAAGGTGAGGAGGGTGTCAGGATATCACCTATCTGGAGCTAATGCTTCAAAGCAGTTTTTCTCAGTGATAACTGCATCTGGAGTTTAGTGCATTTCAGCTCAGACAATTTTTAACTTTTCTAATTATAGCATGTTGGTAGTGATACTATAATTATGAGAACAGAGGCACTCTCATATATATGCCTAGAAGAGCTGCTGATGCCGAGGAGAGCTGGTAGCAGCAGCAAGTGTACTCAGTGTACACTGAACTACTTTAGTTCTTATTAAAATACATGTAAGGGCTCAGACACCTGCAGCTGACCAAGTGCCTGTGCAGGAGCAGGAGCTAAAAGCTCTCAGTCCCCAGCAAAAGCATAGTATGGTACCTTTGATCTGCAAAGGTTTAGACTGATGCACTTCATTTCTCCTTTCCAACAGAAAGTAAGAGCACAAACAGTTCTGTGGCTTGATGTGGTAATTCATTGAAGAGCAGTAACTTGGCATGTCTGAGTTTCAACTGTTTTGTTGTGATACAGAGAAGCCATCCTGGAGACGAAAGGATCCAGGGACATCCCACAGCAGCCATTCCCACACAAAGGCTGGGAGCAGCAGTGAACAAGCCACAGCAACTTTCAATTTTAGAAAGATTCAATGAATAAAATTACCCCAACAATAAAATTAAAACAGCCTTTAGTCCAACCATCCTAAAGAGCTTCCTTTTAAATGAGAAAAACACAATTACAAGAATACAGAATGCCTCTAAATTCGATTAGATATAAATTTGGTATTTAAAGTTATCAAATCATAACAGTACAGCTATTAGACAGTGATACAGCCAAAGCAGAAAGTGAGATCAAGTTCAGAAACAAAATATTTTGCCACCAAAATCACTGAAAAGGTAACCCTTAAATGCAAGAGACAAAACTGTAGCAGGACTCAAAAAGCAGAAGTCACCTCATTTAAAATGGAGTTATGAGGGAAAAATAAGGACAGACAAAAAACAAGGACTGGATCTCAATATGTCAATACTTTCATAAAAGTGGCTGCTTAGAGGTGTGGATGCATTAACCTTCTACTCAGGGAAGCAGTCAACATGACCCACATCACATCATCAGCACCATGAAGCTAAGTAGGAGGGACATGGATGTGAAAGGTCACTACCTAGATTCTGGCAATAGTGTAATCATGCCATCCTCCTTTTCAAACAGACCAATAAACACAAGAAACTCTAATAATTGTTAGTCAGATATTGCTGCTCAAGTACTGAAATGAAAATTTGTGTCAAAGGATTGGAAACAAAAATTACAGCAGACAAATAAACAGTTTTTAGCAAAATGCAGCTTGAAAATGCTAAAAATACAACAAATTATGAAGACAGGAAGTTGGAAAGAAGACTATGGACCAAATTATGTACCAGAGGCACAGGAGAAATGTTAGGTCTCATCAGAATAGGTGTAAGGCTTAATGAAAAAAACATAAAACTAAAAGACAGGACTGTAAGCTCAAATATATTTATGTGTAAAAGACAAGTCTGGAGAAATGTCACCTCAGCCACATAAAAAAATAGTTTTGGAAGCAAACCCAAGTATTTTAAATACTATTTGCATGCTGAAGTAAGTAGACACGTTGTTTAAAAATAGATGTGAGGAAGGCAAGGCACTCAAGAAGAAATTAATGAGACTGACCAGAGCATTGTTTTAAATATAATTTATTTTCAAAAGTGTAAATCAGGGTCGTTTCTTTGAAGACCAGCCCCCAGGGACTGCAGCCTCTGCTCAAAGCAAGAACTCTTGTTTCCCAGGACCCCATCATGACCTCCTGTGGACTTTAACATGGCTTTGGTTGGCAGTCACAGTCTCAACCTACACATTTGGAACGTGATGATCTGTGGGGCTGGGGATGTTCTTTTTGGCCGCTGACCTTCCACAGCAGGAATAGTTCAGCATCTTTGTATATGCTGGGGAAAATCTCACCCTGCCTAAGGGTGAGGGAATGAATTCAGTCATCTTTAAGACTTTTGCTTACTTACAGCCTCATGATGAACCCATGAGGCTGCTCTGGATAGCAACCAGGAGTGCACCCAGTCTTCCCCTAGAGCTCCTGGAGTCATTATCAAAATTGCTCCAGGGGATGTGACATTTCTATACCCTTCTCCCATCTAAGTATTTGAAGTGTACTATGCATGCACATAGTGGGAAAGAGTCCCTGCCCCAAGTTTACACTGTGAGTGGTCAAAACAAGGTAAGAGTAAGGGAGGAAGAGAGGAATATCCACCATTTTTTATCTCATTATCTATCCATACCTTGCATTGTTCACAGCTGGGAGAAAAACTGCATTCCTAGGAAAACAAAAACCAAACCACCCATCCTTCCCAGGGAAAGCCAAAACACTTTTCATCTGACAAGAAGGGTTATGTTAAAATACCTCCTACACAAAACCTGACCTGGATTGGTTGCTGTATCATTCACCAAAGATTATTCCCAATAGCTGGCAGGGTGCTGCTGGTAGCTTACAGCTGAGAAGCCCACCCAGGGCCCCCTCGTAGCTCTCCTGAGGTCAGCAGCAAGGCTAGAAATAACAACAGCAACCACTGTTTTGAGTGGCTCACTCTTCAGCTGCACATCTCCAGAGGGCTCTCTGAAGATGGTCAGGGAGAATAGGAAAAACCCCAAAACACCAGCTATTTTGTATGCTTAATTTTTATCTTGGCATTCTTTTTCACAATTGCCTGTAAAATACATTCTTCCTTTTTCCCAGGCCACATGAGTGGAGGTCCCAAGAAGACTACAAAGACCACAGGGCAAAGGCAGGTTCTGCCTTCTCAGGCGAGAGCTGGAATAACCCTTAAAAATGGGAAAGGATATCTGAACACTTTATATCAGGCAAAAATGTTACTCTTGCCATAGCACATGGCCTGAGCAAGCAACAGAGACAGCACATTGGGTTTGCAGGTTCTGCTGGGAAGATGGGCAGGGGAGGGCTCAGAGCTGCATCTTGAGGCTTTAGTACCCTGCAGCCAGGAGGCAGGCTGCAGGCTGGTCTGCACCAACAGTGATCCTGCAATAAAACAGACTATGAAAATAGTATACAATAGTTTTAACTCAGGACAAATGCCCAGGTATAATGGTTTTCTCAAAATGCACAATAGATTTTCTATGGACACTTAAGGCTGAAAGAGGAATATCCTTATATCAGGATCAGAGTGCTCTGTAGGGAAACAGCCTCCTCAAAAACATAACTACAGCAATGACTTAATAACTATCCTGACTATCAGGAGTTGACACCATGAGGTGACCAACAAAGCAAAGAATGGATTTAATACTTTAAAAATTCCAACACAGAATGACAACCATTCAGATTCATGTGCATGTTTTCAGACAAATCAGAGCATTTACAAAAATACTTTCCCTCATCTCTTTTTTTAAAACATGATTTACTGTTTGCTCTAAGCAGTAAGCCAGTGTTTTCTCTCAACAACAGGATTATCTCAAACAGTTTACACTGGTTATGATTAAAGAGATAGACAGCATGCTACATGAAGAGGGATTGCAAATGCTGCCCTTAACTGATTCTCTAAATCAGAACACCTAATACTCTTCAAGGAAATACATGCAATAAGAGTGCAATAAGTGTTGCACTCTTACCAGCTCCCTTATACTGAGTAACATGACAGCTCCAAATCCCAGTCCCACTAGCTCTGAGATTAAGAATAAAATTGTTGACAGGCTGCAATGGACAATGATGGATTTAGGATTCTTTGGAAAATCACACATTGTTTTGAAGGATTAGATATTGTAATCCATACAGTAGATCAACAAAAAGGCACCATAGCAGGAACAGGCAAGGAGTAAGGCATCCAATTACTAATGCAAAATAATGCAGTATTTACTTTGTTCACCCTACTGTGATTAGCATTAGCTCTTATAAAATCACTCTTCTCTACCAGAAGCTGCTTGCTATATGAAGTGACAATACATTTTCCCCTTGAAGAGCTTCTACTCTTCACTGTAGATGTTCCCAAATTTTGAGGGGAATACCCTACAAAAGTAGGCAGGGAAGGAGAAAGCAGGGCCAGGCTCACAGGGCTCTCTGGGGTCAGAGCAGAGCAGTGGGACAGAGGCACACCGGGGTGACCCTCCATGCTGCCCTCTCCCCGGCACACTGCAGCCACCAGCAAACTCCTGGATGGGCTAAGGTGGGACATGCCCTGCCAGAGCCTGGGGCTGGCACAGACGGAGAGGTGTGGTTTGAGTACAGAGTTATAAACAAGCCGGTACTGATTGGTACTTCTCCTGTGGACGCTGTGAAAGAGGAGGCAGATGGCACTACTCACACGTTAGCTAAGTTGATCACTGCGTAACTTTGGGTTGTGACCACTTTCTTCAAGCCCATTTTGCAACTACCTGATCATCAGAAACACTTTGTTATTCTTTCTGTCTCTCGTATTAGCAGCCATAGGAGCAAACTAGCTGTTATATAGTGGCAAGATTCTTGGGGCTCATTATTTTCTGAAGTCAGGGTAATTAAAGCTTTAGCAGCATTGACAAGGGTGGACTTTAATCACATTTTCTCTCTCTGAAATCATGAGCAACATGGTGAGAAAGAAGAACATATTAACACCAGTGACAGAGAAAAGTCCATAATTATTGACCTATTTGACAAGAAACAAAATATTTTGATCTTCTGGGACACTATTTGGGGTAAATCTGGCTCCTAAAATACACTGAAAGTTTGGTGAGTTGGAGCAGGCCTTCAGTCCTATTTAATTATTTGCCTATAGCACTGCACACTGCAGGGATACATAAGAGGAAATGCAGAATAATAACTGCTGTTAATGCAAAATGCATGAAAATGGATTAGAAACACAGGGACAAGAATTTGCTTCCACTCTAGCTGTGAGAATTTTGCAAAAAGCACCCTCAAAAGCTAAGACCAGTTTGCAACATGATCATACCTCAGAACAGAGAGTGAGCGTGTTCACACCAGTTCTGTGCTGGAATCTCAAAATAGCAGCTTCATTCAGTCACTTGCTTATGAGACCTGAAAATACAAAATTGTGAAGGAAGCCTTGCTTGGAAGCTTTTTCAACAAAGATCAAGTAATTAAAAGTTAAACAAAGTTGTACAGACAGCATGAAGCAATTGTCCTCTTCATAACACAACACCATATTCAGAAGAAATAGATGCTGCAATTTCAAGCCTGATTCTTTAGTCCAGTGTTTGATCTAGGAACAGTAATCGCATCCCATTTATTGCGCTGATAAAGAACATGGAGCTGCCACAGTCAGCTTGGATGGATGCCAAGGCAAACTCAGGCAGAACTGAAAAATCCCATTAAGATGACTGAGTGGCAAATGATGGTTATTTATTCTAATCAATTTGTTAATTCACTTCTGGTAAAACTGGATTAATTTGTTTCTAATCAAAATAAAGACCTATTCATTACAGTGTGTATGATGAGCCCCTTCTACATAGGCATAGCTAGGATTTCTAACAATTTTTTTTTTTAAAGAAGACAGACTTGGTAACTCACCCCCCCAAAGAAGACCATTTGGGCTCATTTCCCTGAAACCCACACTTCTAACCCTTTATCCAGGCTAATTTCAAACACCATGCTAGTGGGCCTTCCATGCCAAGCTCTTTCATCCTCTCAGTGCTACAGCCCTCATGAACTTTTCACTCTACTTTCAAATGTTCCAGCTGTTCTCTTCCTACCCATATTCTCAAACACTAGTATCTATTTAACCTCTTCCCTTTAACCTCTTAATCAATCACATTGATTAAGTGAGGATGATCCTATCTGCTGAGGCCTCTTTGTCACCTGTGCTGCCTAGGCTGGGTCACCTACGACTTGGCTTTCCACAGTGCTCAGATTCTGCCTCTTCTCTTTCAAAAGGTAGGACCAAAATAGTTGTAAGATACAGGTTAAATTATATGCAAGGTATAACTTATTTTACATCAGCCCAGGCAATCCTTCTGTCTAAATCCTGAATAATGTTTAATTTGCCCTTCTCTGAACTCCAACCTCCTTGATTCCAATCTGATAACAAGGTCTCTGAAGCTCCTCCTGAGCAAATATACCAGCAGCAATCTCATCAGTGCTTGGTGGAGAGGTCAATGGTAATGCCTTCACTCCTGACAAACCTGCAGATGCTGTAAGAAGATGAGGATGATGCTAGGACTCAGTACATCGGCAGCCCAGAATGACACGGGCCAGCTCCTAACCCTATTAAATGCCAAACATTTAGTGCCAAAAGATTTGGCATTGTTTGCTTAGTTCTCCCAAATGGGTAATTCTGAAATGATATTTCCCATGCTGTGACCTTGCTCTTGTTCTCTGACTGATAACAGCACGACCACTTTGGAGAGACCAGGAGAGGGAAGAACCAGCAGACCAGCAGGCAGTCTGCGAGTCTCACACTGGAGCCGGGCTGGCAAAACTGAAATCTCACTCCCCAGCCTCATCATCTCCTCCATCAGCTGTTGTGTCTTCCCTCTCCAGTGCCACTTACTTGGCACCCTGGGAATACAGAATCTCATTAAAACGCCACCACCAAGCGAGAAAGGCAAGCTCCACAGTGAAGGGAGGCACAGCAGGTATGTGCCAGCCTCTGGTGGGCCCAGGGCACGCTTCCCTGCCTATGGGATGCAGCGTGGGGACCAGGAAGCAGCACATCCCTTTCCTGCACAAGGTGCTGCTCACTCTCCAGCTATACTCCCTATGCCCTGCTCCATCCCTTTCTGCATCTCAAGTTCTTATTTTTTATTTTTAAACAGCCAGATTGAGTCTTAATTATTTAAGCACCTTCCAGATTTAGAAAGCTGTTTTGGCTGTGAAAGTAACACTCGGTGCAATCATCTCTCATCAATAAACCATGGAAACAAATGTGTACGCCTGTTGGGAAGGAATTTTATTTAAATCACACTGGAAAGTGCTTTAAATAAAGTGTGAAAGATGTGAAAAGACCTAATGTTGGTCATGTTTCAGTGAGTTCAGCACATTTTGGCTCAAGTAAGAAAAAATGGGACTTGTGCCTTCAATTAAGATGGCTTGACATCTTACAAATAGGAAGGGATGCCTCAGAGACATCCAAAACACAAACTTGGGCAAAGGGCCTTCAGAAAGGCACACTCACCTGACAATTGTGCTGGTTTTTCATAGGGTTTGAAGGTTTTTTTCCAGAGTTTTAAAACAGATAGGCAAGGGTTTGGTCCTTCAGGGAAACAAAGATTTGAGTTTTAAAAGAAAAAGAGGAAAAAACCCCTCCAACACTAAATAGCACAAATAGCATTCCTAATGTCTTACTCTAATAAAAGAAATAAGATTAAAGAACAGTGGCATCAATGTTTACTTTAGTGAGAGATTTTCTCTTGTGCCAGTAAGAGCTTAAGGAAGATAATTTCTGATCCCACTGGGAAGCACTCTGCATTATTGTACTCACAAAATCATAGAATCATAGAATATGCTGAGTTGGAGGGACCCCCCAGGATCATCAAGTCCAACTCCTGGCCCTGCATAGGACACCACAAGAGCAACACCATGTGCCCGAAAGCATTGTCCAAATGCTTCTCAAACTCTGTCAGGCTGGTGCTGTGATCACTTCCCTGGGGAGTCTGTTCAGTGACCAGCCACCCTCTGGGTGAAGAACCTTTTTCTAATATCCAGCCTACACCTTGCCTGGCAGAACTTCAGGCCATTCCCTCAGTTCCTGCCACTGATGACCACAGAGAAGAGATCAGTGTCTGCCCCTCCTCTTCCCCTTATGAGGAAGTTGTAACAGCAATGAGGTCTCTCCCCTCAGTCTCTTCTTCTCCAGGCTGAACAGACCAAGTGACTTCAGCTGCTCCTCATACAGCCTCCCCTTAAGGCCCTTCACATCCTCGTGGCCCTCCTTTTGACATTTTCAAATAGCTTAATGTCCTTTATATATTGTGGTGACCAAAACAGCACACAGCACTCAAGATGAGGCCTCCCCAGTACAGAGCAGAGTGGGACAATGACTTCCTTTGAGCAGCTGATTATGTTGGGCCTGATGCACCCCAAGACACAGCTGACGCTCCTGGGACCTCTTCTTGACTATTTACAGCCCAGCATCACCTCTGGGGGCTGTTTGCACACTGAGCTTCAATCAGCGTGAGGTGAGGCTGCAATACATTGCTTCAGATAAATGACCATGGACATGGGCCTTGGTAAATGACTATGGACATGGTATCACTGCCCAGGAGAAGCTGCTGGATGTTGGGCTGGCATGGCCAGTTTTGATGGCTTCACGCGACCAACTGTCTTCTATAGCTGAGAGAAAGCTCCAGGAAACCCTTTTAACTCTAGCTTCCTAAAATTACTAACTGCTTCCCATAGAGTGGAGATACTGGACCTTGAATAAACCCCATGCAAATTGCTGCTTGACTCCTCTCCTTTGCAAAGCAAAGCTGCTCTTTATTTATGTAACATTTTCATTTAATTAACGAAGAGATGGAACAAACTTGTAGGGAGAGGGAAAAAATAAAAGGTCATCTTCCATCTGGGGGGAATATGTGAGAGAGGGAAAGAAACTGGTTTCTTCCTGTTGGCCATACGAACGCCAAGGCACCCTCACTATTGCCATTAGGACCTCAGGGAGATAATGAAGCATCTGGAGAGTGTGGACAGAACTTTTCTTCTTCTGTTGAGCATCCCTGCCATTGGAGAGGAGCCAAAGAGGGTGCTTGGAGATTCCTTCCTCAGACATCTGACACTGTGGGGACCAGCTCAGCATATGCATGTAAATTACACAACAAAACGACCGGTTTTCTTATACGACCAAGTTAGAATACTACCTACTTAATTGCAGCCAGGGCTTACATTCAAAAATGCTGTCACGTTGCAAAAAGCCCGTTACTTCAAAACACAGGAAACACCAACTACATCTGCCCGGGACGTTTAATGTAGGCCTGTGGCTCATCTCATTATGACAGTCTT
Source organism: Drymodes brunneopygia (assembly GCA_013400955.1). Classification (NCBI taxonomy): domain Eukaryota; kingdom Metazoa; phylum Chordata; class Aves; order Passeriformes; family Petroicidae; genus Drymodes; species Drymodes brunneopygia. Next base: position 679,387 of record VZTZ01039314.1, read on the forward strand.
TAATTACATGGGCCCATATTGTTTTTCACGGGCCCCCCGCTGCCGCGGCCCAGGCCGGGAGCC